>CM076575.1:1741976117-1742324597 GCA_034641835.2 Pinus albicaulis
CTTTATTGCTGCAATGCGTTGACTTTTTTGGGGTTGACTAGATAATTGATTTGAGGACTGTTGTGACACTTTTTGGGTTGGCCGACCAAGAAGACTTCGCTGGTTGAAGCATCCTGCTGACTGCCGTAACACACCAACACATTCTCCTGTTTCTGGTTTGTCTTCTATAGATCCACTGGTATGTTCTATCAGCATTTTTTACTTGACTGTTTATGTGATTGCTGTTATAAAAGTAAAGTTGCATCAAGCATAGAACATCTACAAAAATTTACAAACACCCATTGGCCAGATGGGAGGGAAACAAGATGCATGATTGGGTCATACTCTTGATTGGAGGTCCCTTATCTCCATGAGCTCATTAGCTTAGTTCCTCATCCTTGGGAGCTCAATTAGGGGGAAGAGCACACATCTCAGTGTTCTTGATTAGTTGAGCCCCAAACCCGGAAGGGGTACATCCCTTAATCCAAGCGTATCTCTGAAGATTAGAAATTTCTTCTTCGACATGCTTTTGGTAAGTATATCAACAATCTGCTCATCAGGAGAAAATGAAACCATTGATCTAGTTCACAACCAACATAACCATTTCCAGTTCTTATATTTAGTCTTTGTAAAATCAAGAGGCATGGGAGGGACCCTAATCATCACTCACATAGGAAGAAGCAGAGCGCCTACATGACTGTATATCAACAATCTTCTCATCAGTCTGAATATGGTGGAGTCTCACTGCTTCTCTACACCATGTCTCAAATGAAATGAAATCTAATTTCAATGTGCTTAGATCTGTCATGAAATACGAGATTCCTAGACAATCATATCCCACTCATATTATCTCAGAATATCACTTTAATATCCAGAACTTGCTCAAATAACTCTCCAAAGAGTTTTCTTAATTAGACAACTTCACAACTAGCTAAGCTAGCAACAATATACTCAACTTCAGTAGAACTAAGAGCAACTAATTTTTGTTTCCTGCTCATCCAAGAAATCATGGCGGATCCCAAATTGAAACAACACCCTGAAGTGTTTTCTCTGTCAATAATGTTTCCTGCCCAATTAGCGCTCGTATAACCACACAACTTTATATTTCCCACGGCATATCAAAGACCAAAGTTATTTGTCCGATGTAAATATCTAAGCACGTGTTTAGCAACAACCCAATGATTATGTAAAGTCTTGGTATTGAATTGACTCAAATTGTTTACAACATAACAAATATCAGTACAAGTGTTTACTAGGAACATCAATGCTCCAATCCACTGCTGATTCTCACATGGATCAAATAAATCAGGTCCAACTTCATCACCACATAGTTTCTTGAAGTTCATCTCCATTTGAGTTCTTGAAGTTAATCTCCATTGGAGTGCTCATGGATTTGCACTCTACCATTCCAAACCTTTTCAATAGCTTTACAACATACTTCCCTTGGGAGAGAATAATTTTGCAAGGTCTCTGCCAGACCTCCAGGGCCAAAAAAAGTGCATCATCCCAAGGTCTTTCATTTCAAATTTAGAGGCAAGCTCCCTCTTACATTGAATCATTAGAGGTTCATTACATGTCAAAAACAAATCGTCAACATATAATACCAAAATCAAAGGCATACGTTGTACAATTTTGAAGTAGATGTTTGGATCAACACTGCTCCTCGTGAATCCAAATTTTACTAAGTAGCTGTCAATGAGAGAATACCAAGCCTTGGGGGCTTGCTTTAAGCCTTAGAGTTCTTTCTTCAATCTGCATACATGAGTTTTTCTATCATGTTCCTCAATGCCTTGAGGTTGTTCAACATATACTTCCTCCTGAAGAGCACCATGGAGAAAAGCTGTCTTGACATCCATTTGATGGAGAGCCCACCCTTGACTAGCAGCGAAAGCAATAATAGAGTGAATGGCAGTATAACGAGCAATAAGACCAATGATGTCTTCATAATCAATTCCCTCTTTCTGAGAGAATCCTTGAGCCACAAATATTGCTTTATATTTTTCAATACTACCATCCATGCCATGTTTTATTTTGAACAACCATTTGAAGTCACTGTTGATTTGCCTCAAGGTATAGGAACAAGTTCCCATACATCATTTTTCATAGTGGATTCATATTCTTCTGTCATGTCATCCTTCCATACTTGGTGCTTTACTGCTTCTTCAAATGATTAAGATTCACTCTGTATGATAGAACTCATAACAACATAGTTTTGATATCTATTGGGCTTCTTGCTTGAATCTCTAAAAGTGATCCTGGGAGCAGTGTGTTTTTCAACACCCTGTAGAGTATCACGAAGCCATAGAGACATTTTCCATTATGGAGGAGGATCTAATGGATCCATAGGCTCAACATGTTCATCTAGGTCCTCATGATTAGGTTCATGAGTAGAGGGATCCACATCATCATTTGCTTCTATAGAAGAGATAGAGGGAGGACTAATTCTTACTTTTTCAAGCGCCGCATCTTCATCAAATGTTACATCTATGCTAAAGTGTATTGTTTTTTGACCATGTATGTAAATTCTAAATGCTTTAAAATCTTTACAATAGCCCAAAAGCATACCTTTCTTACGTGGAGCCTCAAAATTGTTCCTATTTTCTTTTGGTACATGAAAATAAACAAGACAACCAAAGATCCTTAAATGACTCACATCAGGTTTCTTGCCTGTGAATACTTCTCCACGAGTCTTGTCATATAATGTTCGATGAAGAGTCATGTTGTGTACATATACGACAGTGTTGGCAACTTCTCCCCATAGGAACCTTGGCATATTATGATCATGTAGCATGGTACGAGCAACGTCCATGATAGTTATATTCTTTCTTTATGCCACACCACTTTGTTTAGGATTATATGGTACAATGATGTCTTTCTTGATACCGGTTTCTCTACAAAATTCAATGAATTCATTTGAAATGAATTCTCCTCCATTATATGATATGAAGAATTTGATTTTCTTTCCAGTTTGGTTTTCAATCAATGCTTTGAAAATTTTAAACATATCAAAGGCTTCATCTTTGTGCCTAAGAAAGTATATCCACATTTTTCTAGAGAAATCATCCACAAAGGTGATATAATGCAAATATCCACCAATGGATGTCACTGGCATAGGTCCACACAAATCTGAATGGATTAGCTACAGGGTGTCACAAGTTTTGGTACTGCTAGAGGGGAAAGGCCCTCTCATTTTCTTTTCACTTTCACAACCAGGGCAAATACCATCATGTTTTGATTGGATTTATGGCATTCCAGAAACCATCTTCTTTACTTTGGCAGTCCCTGTTGGCAATATGATGCAGAGTGTTGTCCTTGATGGCAACCCACTTGATGAAGATGATGGCAACCTACTTAATGAAGTTGTTCTTGATGCTTGATGAGTTTATTAATGATGTAAATATGACGTTCACAAGTAGCTTAGAAGTACCAAGAGAAAGAAATATCGCTGAGGGCCAGAACAATGATGAAAAGTGTGTGACACAAAGCATACGCGAATTTGTTTAAAGCGAAGTAGCGTATGTACGCGGAAAAGTACGTGCTAAGTCGCGTATGCCTAATTGCGCCGAAAGTTATAAATCTAGGGGTTCTTACCATGGTATCGACCCCTTTGTATTGAGCGCTTGAATATCTAATTGATCCCGTCCAGGAATACCATTAGAAGTCAGGTGGTTTTGGCTCATGGTATCGACAAAGGCTAAACCTATGTAAGGAGAAGAAATTCATAGCGCAAGTGTGTGCATGAGTTTGGGTTTTAATGAATACGTCTCTTTAAAGTATATCTTTATGGAATGGGTAACAGCTTGAATGATAGATTTGAATTCATAATGCACCAAGAAGAAAATGATGAAGAGGGTTCTCTAGATCCGAAATGTATTTCCGTATCTTCTAGATCTCTTATGAAATGTTTAGATTTGAGATGAGGCGAACATGTTTATGAAGTGAAGGGTAAAATATGAGCTATGCATCTCGATTTGATGAATTGTGTCGACCTAAATGTCCGAAGATATATACACAAGTTTGTAACAGTAGCAAGCGCGTATATACGTGGGTTGGATTAAACAAAGCGCGTATGGGTTGTGAAATTAGTTCCGTGATATGTGCGTATGTATACGCGGGTTTATATACATGAAAGCGCGTATATACGCCGATCAATGAAAGGAAAGCGCGTATGAAAACTAAGGTTTGTCGTAGTATGTGGTATGAAATGTCCGGACCGTTTTGGTCGTATTAATGCTATTTGTCTATAATGTATTCAAGGCCGTATCCGGGTTTTCCGAATATCGATTATGTCGTCGACTATGTTGAGAAAAGATCAAGTTGTCGATTGATTGGTCGATGATTCATTGAATGAATTGATAAGGGTATAAGTTTCGCCTTGATGTATGATTGAGCTTAAATGTAGAGTGGGTCCTATCGAAAATATGATGAAAAGTGGCTCGCAAGTTGTGTTCTATTGAAGCTATCGGATCCAAAGGTGGTGTACCGATGAAACGTGGTCCATGGTGGTAAACGAGAGCAGGGGTCGTAGCTCCCTTCTAGGGAGAGGCTGGTAAACGAGAGCAGGGGGTCGTAGCTCCCTTCTAGGAGAGGGTCGGTAAACGAGAGAAGGCTGTAGCCTTCTCGCAGTGGGTGCTTGCGCGCCGGGTATGAGTCCGTGCTGCAAGAGCATGGTTGTAACATGTTTTCTTTATATAATAAATATTGAAGACCGAGACGACGACAACGATGGTTTTCCCCCCGACTCTGGGTTTCCACCTTAAATCCTCGGTGTTCTTGTGACTTTTGGTGTGATGGTTTATTCCCGTTATTAATGCACATGCTTACTATTATCTAATCATCGAAGAATGAATGTTGCATAGATCTAAGTAAAGAATTAATGGCATAATAAGATTTCGTATATACGCGAGTTTTATGAAGGATATCCGCGTGTATACGCTAGTTGGCTTCACAGTAGCGTATGGGTTTTTAGAGAATGAAAAAGTAAAAGTTTGAGTAAGTCCTAAATACCGATTCACCCCCCTCGTTGTTTTTCTCAACAATTGGTACGTAGCAAAGTCCTTCTCGCGTGCTTCGATCGCTTGAAGGAGATCCGTCGCAATGGGAAGTCATGAAGGGGTAATGTCTATAAGGCTACCTCTATTCAATGGAAATAATCCGTTATTCCGGAAGATACAAACAAAAGCATATTGCAGGTGCCTGGTGCAAAAGTATGGGAAATCGTGGAAGAAGGTTACCGCATCCGCAAGTATTCCTACTCGATGCGGTACAGAAGAAGAGATATGAAATCAATGCCAAAGCCGTCAATGTATTATTAGGAAGCCTGGTTCTAACCGTAATTTGCTAAAGTGATATAGCTCAATTCAAAGAAAAGAAATATGGGACAAAATCATTCCGAGCTAAGTGAAGGAGATACAAAGGTAAAAAGTGCAAAACTCCAAACTCTCGAATTGAATATGAAAATTCAAGGATGCATAGTGATGAGAGTATTGCCGCTTTTTACGTTCAGATGATATTGTAAATCGTATGAGAAGTTTTGGGTGAAACCATAACCGATACTACTCGTGGAAAAAATTCTTAAGATCTTTAACTTCAAAATTTGAGTCAAAAGTGTCGCCTATTAAAGAAAGGCAATATCTTCAAACTCTTTACTATTGTTCAACTACATGGTATTCCGATCGCTTATGAAATGAGACAAGGAGGTCCCTCTCAAATCAAAGAAGTTGCTTTTAAGGTGTGTGCAAAAGGAAAGAAAAGGAAGGTCAAGGAATCAAGTTATATATCAAGAAGAAGAAGCAAATTTTGTAAGGAGACTCCAACCAGTAATCGGAAGATTCAAAGGTAAGCTACCTTCAAGTGTTTTACTTGTGGGAGAGTTGGGGTCATTATGCCGCTAAATGTCCTTATGAAGAAAATCATGATAAAGGGAAACAATTTGAAAAGAGAAAGAGTTATTATACAAATGAAGATAATGATGAGGATGAAGAAGATTTTCACTCAAGATCCGAAAGTGCTCATGGCAAGGAAGCAAAAGAAGAAGGCTACTCAAAAGGAGATACCTCGTAAAACATGTGTACAGAAAATGAAGAAGAGGAAACAGTATCGATTGTTGTTCTTGTGATTCACCTTCGTGCATGTGATAGTGAAAGCAACAAGAGATAAGTCTAGAAGCAAATCTCAAGATCAATGATGAAAGCAATGATTGAATCAATTTCATAAGAGAGAATCTATCTACAAAGATATGATCTCTAGAATGAATGAAACGTAAAAGAAATACCGAATGGACAGATAGACAAGTATCAAAAAGTTGTATGTTTATGCAACCAATCAAAGTGAAAGACTTGAAGCGTAAATCATCTCTCTCAAAGAAGATCCTGGAAAAATCAAATAAGAAGAATGAAGAACCCCTATTATTCCGAAAAGGAAGGACTTGAAGAAGAAATCATCTCTCTCAAAGAAGATCCTGAAAAATCAAATAAGAAGAATGAAGAGCTATTACAAACTTTTGAAGCACAAGAAAATGGGTTGAAGGAAGATATTTTAAAATTGAATGATCAAGTAGAAGAAGGAAGAAAGGTCGAAGAAAATATGAAGAAGCAATGCCAAATATTGGAGGCTGAGGTAAATATTTTGAAAGGTAAATTAGAAGAAAAAGATAAACTCTTGAGGTTTCAAGATAGTACTAAGATACTGGACAATATTCTTAGTAGTCAAAGGTCTCCCTCTCGTTAAATTTGGTCTTGGTTTTCATGAACTCGTTAAAGGAGAATATAGTTCACAAGGAAGTGCTAAAGATTCAAAGGATGTCAATGCAAAACCTGAAGAGTTGAAAGAAACAAGAAGTCAACCGACAATGATGAACACTCAAAGGAAATCATTCAATAATGTTGAATGCTTTAAATGTCATAATTATGGGCATGTTGCAGCAAATTGCAGAAGTAGATTGTTTCTACCACAAACAAACAAATTCTATACGTAAAGGTACTGGTTTCTTCAAGTGATATTGTTTTTCATGCAGCAAGTATGGTCATAAAGCACTCGATTGCAATAGAAGGAAGAATAGAACAACACATTATGATCCTTATGCTTACTTTTCTCGGGTCACATAAGATGCTATACTTGTAACAAGTATGGACATGTAGAAAAAGAATGCGGTGATGAATAGATTCGAGAAATTGGAGAATTTTCAGCACACTAAAAGAAACTTCAAGCAAAGCTGGAAAAAGGGAGGAGGACCGGTCGAAACGTAGGGATATTGACCCCACTACGCTCATCCGCTTCTAAAGCTTACTTCTCATAATGATCATAGGAATGATGTGAGATACATTATGTAGATTAGTAATGTATCATCATGTAGGGAGCAATGTATGATGATTCTCATGGTTGATTTATGTTTATTTCTCGATAAAGGTATCCGATGTGAAGAAGACAGTACGTGGTACAAATTCAGTGGGGAGAAGAAGGAGTGTGAAATTTTCGTATTTCACTTTCCATACCTTAAGCTTAATGAAGTAAAGTCGCGTATACACGCGAGTTCCGGGACATAGACGCGTATGCATTTATGATAAAAAAATTAGTATGACAAACAAGAACAAGGAGCATGTATGTCTGGTGGGGAGCATCAAATACCGACTATTAATGATTGCATTATTGACATTATATCCGCTATGTCTCAGCTCTAAATGAAGATGACATGATACATGATTTATTATGATGAGTTTATGGATGAGCCCCGTTTGCTTTTTGTTGAAGAGTATTCCTCGTTTTCACACATGGATGAGATGGAAGTCTTATGATTCGTAGATACGGACAGATCATGCAGAGATTGTTGCCGATGACTTGTCGTTGAAAGTATTCGTGTTGCACAAGATAAGGAGGATCCTTGGTCATATGGAAAGGATGCGTGGATGCATAGTTTTAGGGGGAGCATGCTGCTAAGCATAATGCATTGTTGGCATTATGATGACTCGAAACATGATCTCTCTCTCGAGGTCTTTTTTGGTATTTGTTACAAAAGGTCATATTTGTAATTTGATGAAAAAGGTCATGTTGAGACCTATGATGTAAATTTGTAATATTCGCCCTCATGTAAGGACTTGTTCAAATTTATAAACCCACTTGGTTGGGCAACCGAGTCAAAATGTGTAAACCCACTTGGTTGGGTACTCGTGTCACATATGTAAATCCATTTGGTTGGATCATTGATGTAAGTATGAGTCCTTGGTGATGTGAAAGGTCATAGAGTCATGTACTTCATTGAAAAATATGTTTGAACATTCAGCATGAACTCGTGGGGAGCATGGTAACTTCAAAGGTAACATCGCATCTACAACGCTCTTCTTTCTACATGAGGAGAAAAACCTTTTCGTTGGTTTTGATCCGCCCTTTGCCCTTGATGTCAAAGGGGGAGAGTGACATGGTGTTTGAATAGGGGGAGAATATCATTATGCTTAATGTATCTATCTGTTGTGATCGTGATCAAACACCATCGTGGTTGCCATCAAGTCCAAAGGGGAAGATTCTTGGCAATATGATGCAGAAAGTGTCATGGCCCCGATGGCAACCCACTTGATGAAGATGATGGCAACCTACTTAATGAAGTTGTTCTTGATGTTTGATGAGTTTATTAATGATGTAACCGACGTTCTAAGCAAGTAGCTCAGAAGTACCAGAGAAAGAAATATCAGTAAGGGCCAGAACAATGATGAAAAGTGTGTGACACAAAGCAATCAACAGTTTGTTTAGGCGAAGTAGCGTATGTACGCGGAAAAGTATGTGCTAAGTCGCGTATGCCTAATTGCGCTCTAAAGTTATAAATCCAGGGGTTCTTACCATGGTATTGGCCCATTGTATTGAGCGCTTGAATATCTAATTGATCCCGTCCAAGAATACCATTAGAAGTTGTGTGGTTTTGGCTCATGGTATTGACAAAGGCTAAACCTATATAAGGAGAAGAAATTCATCAGGCAAGTGCGTGTATAGTCTGGGTTTTAATGAATACTGCCCTTTGAAGTATCTCCGTATGGAATGGGTAACAGCTTTCTGAATGATAGATCCTCGAATTCATAATGCACCAAAGAAGAAAATGATGAAGAGGGTTCTTTAGATCCGAAATGTATTTGTATCTTCTAGATCCGTTTATGAATGTTTAGATCCGAGATGAGGCGAACATGTTTATGAAGTGAAGGGTAAAAATCTCGAGCTATGCATCCGATCTAAAGAATTGTGTCGACCTAAAATGTCCGAAGATATATACCACGCAAGTTTGTACCGTATAAGCGCGTATACACGCGGGTTGTATTAAGAGAAAGCGCGTATAAGTTGTGAAATTAGTTCCGTAATATGTGCGTATGTATACGCGGGTTTATATACATGAAAGCGCGTATATACGCCGATCGTTGAAAGGAAAGCGCGTATGAAAACCAGGGTTTGGTCGAAGCATGTGGTATGAAATGTCCGATCTCGTTCGTCGTATTACCGTTATCCGTCTATAATGTATTCATACGTATCCGGGTTTTCTCGAATATTGATTATGTCGTCGACTATGTTGAGAAAAATATCAAGTTGTTGATTGGATTGGGTCGATGATTCATTGAATGAATTGATAATGGTATAAGTTTCGCCTTTGATGTATGATTGAGCTTAAATGTGTGGAGGGTCCGTTTGAAAATATGATGAAAAGTGGCCTCGCAAGTTGTGTTCTATTGAAGCTATTGGATCCGTTGTGAAAATTGATGAAACGTGGTCCATGGTGGTAAACGAGAGTGGGGGCTTGTAGTGCCTTCCGAGGAGAGGTCATAAACGAGAGTGTAGGGGTCGTAGCTCCCTTCTAGGGAGAGGTTGGTAAACGAGAGAAGGTTGTAGCCTTCTCGCGCTTGGGTGCCTCGCGTGCCGGTATGAGTCCGTGCGCACATGGTTGTAACATGTTTTCTTTATATAATAAATATCAAGACCGAGACGACGACAGCCGGTGGTTTTCTCTCGACTTGGGTTTCCACCTTAAATCCCGGTGTTCTTGTGTGATGCTTATGTGTGATGGTTTATTCTCGTTATTATCGCACATGCTTACCGTTATCTAAGATCATCAAGAATGTGAATGTTGCATAGATCTAAGTAAAGAATTAATGGCATAATAAGATCTCTCAGAGGACGCGAGTTTTATGAAGGATATCCGCGTGTATACGCTAGTTGGCTTCGCAAAGTAGCGTATGGGTTTTTAGAGAATGAAAAAGCAAAAGTTTGAGTAAGTCCTAAATGATCGATTCACCCCCTCTCGCATTTTTCCCAACAGCGTTGCCTTATAATGAAGATGAGAAAATCAGAAAAGCGTAACTCGGACCGATTGAAATTGCATTCCCGAGCCATAACTTGAATAGGTCTCCCATTGACCTTGTAAGCCCTTTGACTCTCGATCCAAAAGTAAAAACATTTTTCATGTTTGTTTTCCTTCCGGCCGTGTTAACAACTTTCATTTTATAAAAGCCACCTTCATCCCTTTATCTTCTGTGAGCGTATAGATACACTTTTTTTTTTAGACCAAGTACATACAACATCTCAAGGTGAATAGTTTCTCCAAGATCCAAAATGAGAAGAAATTGAATCAAACCCTTTTACAAGGTATGTAGCGTTATCTCCAAGGGTAGTGTTTAAACCAAACGTATCCATCTCAACCAAATTGAGAGGACTTATTTATAACAAGAGAAGTGCCTAGAGGCACCACTATCCACTAACCAGCTTGTCTAAAGAATCCTGGAGATAATCACTAGACAAGGTCGAAATCGTAAAGTACTCGCATTGAGAAGCATCAACATTATTTTCATACGTTATATTTCTCCGTATCTCTTTTTTAAGGATGAGGGTCTCGATCATGATCACTACAAGCATTGTTTATTCCTTCATATCTTCACCCCGTTAAATAATGTAACTAGGATCAATCTTCATTGGACTTCAAGTAAAAAATATAATATATTTGTCAAAAGAAAAGTATTTTATTATTGTTGAAGTGACTCGTTAAAGCATGGGTTTCCATGTTTGGGTCAATGGCTATAAGTCAAGCCTCCATCAAGGCTTTAGGATTGAGTCAAAGTCAATTTGTTGTTTGTACTCCTCCATCAAGTCATCCTCCTCTCCAAAGTCCTCAAGTCGTCTCAAATAAATGACCTTCAAGTTGGTTTCCTGGCATGTACATGTCGGCTCAATATAAAGACACACCTATTCAAAGATTCATGTCGGCTCATATATGATGGAAAAACCACTATATATACCAGTGCCAAGACTTCACATTTCTTCATCTAAGAATTTCGGATAGAATTGCGTAGCTATGTTGGGACATCACATAACTCGAATTAGTTTATGTGGTTCGTAGATTACAATGAAGTTAAGGGCTCGTGCTTTTGCCGTATTTAAGTGTTCGATCTTGGCTACGTTGATAAGAGCTCGCAGCAAATACAAAAAGAAGGATTTGGTGTCACACTTCGTTCAAGTCGTAGTCTTAATGATATAAAAGTTTGGGTTCATGTTATCATAGTCATGATGCTACCAAAAGGATAAGGTATTAGTGTCGTTGCGTAATGAAGATCTTGGTGTAAGATCTCAATGGTAACAGGATCTCAATGCAATGATATGTTATCGGTGGTCTCGATGAAGTGATGAGGTCCTCGAAAATATTGCTAAATGTTAGTATGCCGACATAGTGAAACAAATATTAAGGATGACTCGTAAGGAAGGGAGTCTCTAGTCTGTGGTTTTTGGCTATTTCATCTCTACACCCATCGAAGGAAGAATTTTGGATCGGGTTTTCCCTCGAGGGGGGTTTTTCCCCGACAACATGCCTATATCTCGTGTTCTCTTCTATTTGTTGCTTGGAATTAATCTTGATGATAAGAAAATATAATTAAGAAAATACTACTAATGAAAACATCACAAGTTAATAAAGTCATTAAGAGGAAAATCATTTAACCGCCATCTCTATTGATTTTCCAACATGGTTTCGTAGATATGGTTAAGGTCAAAGGCAATTTTACATATTCGAGGCTCTCTCGTAAAGAATTTTTGTTTTCATGTGTCTTAAAGATCATGACAATTAAATCAAGATCCCCAAGGTGACAACACAATGATATTCTGAAGTGTTGCCATTGTGAAAGGAAGTTTCGATGCCATCTCAATGAGGAAGTTTCGATGCCATCTCAAAGAGGAAGTTTTGATACTACTATAAATAGACAATTAGGTCTTTTAAAAAATGGGTTCTAAGAATTTCATTTCAATTAAGTCATATATCAGAGAATATGGTAACATAAGCACACAATGAAAAGATCTCAACACAATGATAATAATCTCGATGCTATTACAAAGTTTTCAATGACAAAAACTAGCTCTACAATGGGGACTCTAATGATATATTACAAGTAAGGAGATACAACAATATTACGTTGAAGTAGTATCACAATGAAGAAATTCGATCAACCTTCAAAGAATAAGGATCGATGAATTCACAAAGAGATATATATTGCTCAAAAGGTTTTCTGTGGAAACTAAGTACAATTCTTAGTATATCACCGTTGGACACCTAATCCTCAACAGTAGGTGTGGAAGCCGAACAATCATAATCTGGAAAGTCCAAGTGACCTTGGAATGTGGAATCCAAGAGTCACCCCATCGTACTATAAATAGACATCTATGGTTAATGGAAAGGCAATCAACGCTTATCCTTCAATTCTCGTCTTGTGTGTTTATTGTCATATGTGTGTTTCACCATGCTCGTGTTTAACATGGTATCGTAGCCATGATGTGGCCTTCTCAACATTTATTAGAATAGAGGTTGAGCACGTTTTTCCATTCATCCGTCATGGGAGATAGGCATCTAACCTTTGCTATTGCAAAGAGGAATATCCTCTCGACCGTCACATCTACATCCGAGCGTTTACTTGCGCATTAGCGTTTCACCCGCCGATCCGCGCTCCTCCGTGCGTGTACGCGTCCCTTCCGGTGGTCTCATCGCACTCCGCATTCTTGGCATTCTATCTTGCTCCTTCTCACGTGGAGACTCAACATTATTTAGCAATTCTTTTGCCACCGTAACCTTTCCTCCCGCCATCATTATCCGTCTTAGTAAACCATTTGCGTTATGACAAAGTAAATACTCCTTCGCTCGCCCGACTATAACGCTTTTGTAGTCACTTTATGCACTCTACATGCTCGTCGATTCCCTCTCGATGATACACATTGTGCACACTATGGAAAGCATGCGAGATTATTGTAAATGCACAACCTCGGTCTTCAAGCATGCATAGCGCACATAGAGCGTATGTTGTAAAATTTATTCCAATGAAAACCTGGAGGTCGAGCATTCACTTTTGAAGCTCAAGTCCGTGGGATATAAAAATTTGAAGTCGAATAGAGCGTATTGTATTATACTATATGCAATGTGTTGAAGTTCCATGCGATTGCCCTTCATCATCTCGTATTTTTTGGATTTGGTAGAGATATAGGGTCCAACCTACATTCCTACTTGAGGACATTTGGGAGTTTATGTACCCCACTCAACAAAATAATTTGTTGTATATTTTCCACCGAGTTGGAAGGTCTTGAAATGCGATGGCATGTGATATCGTTGAATTTTATGTTCCTTCTTTAGACTCGTGGTCTTGATAATTTTCCTTTCAATACTCGACAAATCACTCATCATACCAAATTCATTTTGTTTAGCAAAGCAGAGATCGCTCGGCGGGCTGAGGAGGAGGACGGGTCCATTTCTTGGTGCCATTGTAGCTATGGACTCGTAGTTAGAACCTTAACTCAACACCTCATCATTCCTTTCGCACCGTACACAAATACACTGGCCTACTCACATTCGACTCCGATTTAAATTATTAGATCTCCTTCTCCCCGTGCACGACGGACATTCCCAGGCCGAGCTCAACTCACTCGACCCCTCATACACAACTCCCACACTTACTTCACTTCGTCACGCTGACACCATCCATAATATGACATGAACCGGTCCTCATCTCGTCGCCTCCCATTCTCTCGTCTCACCTCACTCCCTCCGCCCATCCCTCGACAACCTTTCAACTCCCGCTCCCTCCCCGTCACACCTCCACGACCCCCCATCTCCCTCCGCTCCCGTGTTGCCAACCCTCCTCTCGCAGATTCTTTGTCGCAATCCTCTCCTCGCTCTCGCTTACGCTCCCTCCGTCTCCCTCATAGCAAGGTGAGTTGACAATGTTTCAAGCATTTCCCTTATAACACTATGGAGAAACTATGCCTGCCAGAGCCTCAAAAACTTTAAACATTGTCTGTGATTTTCATGCGCTAGAATTCTGTGAGGAGCAAGAATGGCTCAACAACTTAAGTGAAGACATCGATGGATACGTATCTCCAACAATTATTTCTCTAGATGTGAACACTCGTGTGATAGAACTGCCCAAAAGTTGTACTGTCAATAACCCTTCATGGTAACTTGCTTCATTTTCGAACTTCCGAACAAGAAGTTCCACCACCTCCCATGCAATACCATATTGTGCATTAAATTATGATGAAGAGTATGCATTAAGGAGGTAGTCAAGCTGATTTAAAAGAAATAAAGAAACAAGCATGACATTGTTTTGTGAGTGGGCGATGCTCTTTCTCATTGGTTTATAGTTTGAAGTGTAAGTTCGAGTTTCAAAAAAAATAAAAATTTAAGGTTTCGTGCACCCTAGTATTCCATATGTAGATTGTGCATAACTACCGCCGTGGAAAGGGTTTGTAGGATCTCGCCGCAATAACATCTAGAAAAGCTTCTTATGTGTAAAGGAAAGATCAACACGATCCAAACACAAAAAGTGTGCATATTTACCAATGATAAATAGCCATCGGAAGAATAAAGTTTCATACTTTGTTGAAAGTACGCTTCATCTCTATCATGATCACGAGCCACAAGATGCAGAAATTGCACATAGTTTGAAAGCGTATGAGTGAGCGTGTCAAGTAGGAAAGTTTTGATTTGTGGTTCTTAGAAATTTGCTACTCGTCTCCGAGTTCAATTTGTCTTAATAAAGCTCTTCTCATTATTAGGGCCATACACCTAAATGCATTATATTCCTCTTGTCTTCTGTTGAGTTGAAACGTTTGTTGGTGTCATTTCTTTCTTGTTGAGACCAAGGCTTTGAACTTTCACTTATTGCATTTGGAAGATTGTCTTACCTCTTGTTAATCATTGGTAAAGAAAAGGGTATATTTTTCATTATCGTATCATTTGTTGAAAAATGGTCGAATTAACAATTTATTAGAGTTATTAAGAACTCTAATCGTTTCCACCGCCGAAAGTGAAATTAAGGTCAAGAAAGATACTCTGTGCGTATTCAAACCTCTTTGCAAAAATGTACAAGAAAAATAGAATTTTTGCGCCTGAATCAGCCTCCGGGGCAGTTAAGAATTACATCAATGGAGTCATCATTCGAACCTATTTCTCGTTCTCGTAACGCTCGAAAGAGACCTCTATGCGCAAGCCAATAACGTCAGGTTGATTCACATCTAATGCCCAAATATAAGAACAGATTTTCACGCAAAGCAAACATCCGCCCAACACCTCCCAAGCCCATCATGAGACCTCGGGAAGAGCTTCGTTCACAACAAGCAAAGAACCTATTCTCGATATGACAAGGAGTTGTCCTTTCATATTCCACTACCCAAGCCCATCAAATTTCGCAGTGCCATATTTTCATGACAAGCTCACCTCTAATTGTTCCGCATCCTCGCTCGCTTCCACAAGAACAAAGAACAACAAATCGTAAAATTCCAACACTATGATCGAGTTGGCCATATGAAAGATCACCGTTTCGATCTTTACCTATGCAAGTATCAGAGCCTGGGTGACAATCTATTATCTGCATACGCAGGCTTCATAAACAAGCCTCCCGTAGGAACAAAGATTCATCTTCGGGATGGATCGCTTCTTGGCAATGGGCATCAACAACCAAGAAGATGTTTAAGTCACATGTGAGAACTTGTTCTAGAATATTGAAATAAACCAGCTGAAAGCGCTATCATCTCACCTTTGTACCGACAGGGGGAAATGGTGGTCATCTACAAGCTTCAAAACCACATCAAACGAGCCCGAGCCACAATCTCTCATTCCGTATTTAGAGTCGTAGCCAGAGACACAACAATTCAAGTGAGCCCGAGCCACAATTTGTCATTCCTGCATTTAGAGTTGTAGCCAAAGACACCTGGATGCCCATGAGAATTCCTTTGGTTGATGGACAACCTTAAACCATCTATGCAGGTCTATATTCTTCCTCAAAGAATTCGCAGCCCTTCTCTAGTAGAAGACTTCAACTTCGCTAGCTTCGGTAGAGTCGCGGGAAATGCATTAAGTATTCCAAACTGTTGGTGGTCATCCTTAAACCATCGCAGGTTGTAGACCTCCTCTTTCTAGGTTGAAGGTCTCCCTCTTCAAATATGAGGGACACTTCCTCTAGCAAGCCCTCACCTTCTTGCCAAATTTTGAAGAGTTTTGGGAACTCGTAATAAGCGTTGCGTTCCAGTTGCTGGTGGTCATCCTTAAACCACCTCTTTATGCCAACATTTCAAGAGTTGGATTCAGCCTAAGTGCTACAATGCATACTTTGCGTATTTGTATTACAACTCTCTTCTCGAATCCACACATACCCCTTCGATTAAGGGAGGGAATGTTGGACACCTAACTTCAACAGTAGGTGTGGAAGCCGAAAAGTCATAATGGAGTCCAAGTGACCTTGGAATGTGGAATCCAAGAGTCACCCCATTGTACTATAAATAGACATCTATGGTTAATGGAAAGGCAATCAATGCTTATCCTTCGCTCTATCTTGTGTGTTTATTGTCATATATATTTCACCATGCTTGTGTTTAACAATCACAATGATTTAGTTCGATAAAAATTCAGGGATCAACTATGATTAAATACTCTTTATCTTTTGATCATCTAGGCTCATGAATAGGTCCAATGGTAATTCGAACCTTTCTAAGAAGCACGAAAAGACAAAGTAATTATTTGAGACATACAATATGAGTAACCTCAAGTTACAATTTGAGAACCCAAAGATACTATCGCTCAAGAAGGAATTGACACCAATATGAAGTCTCGTGGCAACTATTTTCTAACTTTTCTACAAATTACATATTGAGAACAATTTCTAACACAAGTATGTATTGTGATTTTTGTGTTTTAGTCATCTAACAATGTGTTTAATAGCCTCAAGGAGAGCATCAAGTCCCATAAACATCGATCTCTCAATTAAAGAAGTTCAAGGTATGTAAACTCGAGGTACAAATATTTATAAGATTTCATTATGTCTAATCTTAGATAGTCCATATAATTCTAGTCTAGATAAAATACCATACAAGAACCTTAAACCTTACCTTCTAGGATTTATAAATAAATCTAGGATATCAAGTAAAATATTCGTATTAATCGGAAGGAAATATAAATTTGTTTTTTATATAAAGGATTCCATCCTCCATTGTTAGAAAATATAGATTGAGAGCTAACATCATATTCTAAATATCACATATTTTTCCTAGAAGTATTTCATATGTGCACAAAATATCATGGCACTTAAAAAGGAGACCCTACAAGGTTTGTAATGGAACAAAGGTATGTCTTAAACTAAAAAAACATTGATTTCCTTGTAATAAATATTTATTTATTTGATAATATATTACTAATATCATTATATCTAGGTATATTGAATCATTATGATTCTCGCTTCCGGGTGATTCATCACTCGATAAATCTACCCCTCATAATCCGAATCGATTTTATAGAACACTAGATGTGTTCTATGGAAAACCCTAACCTAAGGTGCATGCTAATGTGAATGTATGAAACCCTAAAATGCTCGGGGTTATTGTAAAACATTATTTGAAGTTTTGTCGATGATGCCATGTTTGGGATTTTGCAATAGATCAAGAAAACCTAACTTTTTAGGATTAAGTCCCAAACATTTGAAATATTGGTAATGTTGGGGTTGCTATGTTTCTACATTAAAACCCTAACTAATTAGGGTTTGGTGGAATGTGTAAGAAAGACCCTTATAATGTCTTAGAAATGATTTCCTTAGTATATGTGTGTTTGTATGATCAAACCCTAGTCTAACATGTTGTCTAACATGGTGACCCCCGGGAACAAAATGACACATCCGAACACATTATATATATATATATATATATATATATATATATATATATTAGATATTTCTGTCAAATTCATACAAATTCATTGATTCAAACATAGATCTTCATCTAGATGTAAGTTTTACAAAGGTACATGATACATTGATACATCATACAATCATAACATATTACAAAGTAATAGACATATTCATTAATGATCCAATAGTAGAAAGACAAGACACCGTAGTTTTCCGATTAAGTCATCAAAATCAAAATGTGTTACATAAGTACTAGCCTCTAGGGTAAATAGTATCCACGAGATGCGGTTAGTCCATGTTGCGAAACACACGGGGAGCGTTGAACCCAATGTCCAACAATCTCCCCCACAACACGAAACAGTGAGTTTCGAACTCGAAACCCGTTGCTCTAATACCACTTATTGGAATCACGACGACACCAAAACCCGACAGTGTTAGTCTCCGCTACAATCGCTAGAGTTAGGATCCACGAGAGGCGTTAGTCCATGTCGCGAAATCGTATGGAGAGCGTCGAACCCAATGTCCAACAAAACTACAAGTCATCAACCCGATCCGGCACTCAAAGACCCGTCCATGCCCTAGCCATGGCTGGAGGTTTGTCCGTACTCGCTATATTTTTGAGCTAACTTCTCGTGATTGCAAGATTAGTGCTATTCTTTGGAGAGGTCACAATGTTGGTTTATGATCGAAACATTTTAATTTGGGATTTCGTCTTGGCATGCTACCGTGCAGAAGGTCGCAGCTCGGGACCTAAGTCCTCTCCCACCATGGCCTATTTGGCATATTTCTAAAGGTTAGCATCGTGGTCCAAGCACTTATTGCAAAACCTGAATACACAACAATAATAGAGCTTAAAAGTACTAAGTTGGTCATAATAATAATAAGAGGACAACAAGCTCCTTTTTCTCTTGCTTAAATATGATATATTTAAGAGTTGTGACCCTAATCGTAAAAAAATCATAATAATATGCCCAAAAGCACTAAAATTTTTTCATATAAAAATCACAAGTAACATAACAAGTGCAAGTCGAACATATGAATTATGAAAGTTGTTAGATTCATTGATTTGATTTCTTTCTAGGTTTTCTATTGAAGAAACTCGACGTTGAAAGAATATCAAAACCATAGATATAGTAAGTGTGATACCGATGAGCTATGAATGTGACTTAGGGTTTAGAATTAAAATCGAGCAAGAAGTTGAAATATGGCTCTTTTGCCGATTATGTTTATAATGGCTAATGTTTCCGCTATTATAAGTTTTTGATATGGATAACTTCATGCTTCAATAATTTTGGTTGTATATGCTATCTAAGTTGTGCGGTGCAGCAACCATCATATATGAATGCCTCCGATAAGAAGGATGGAATTAGTGAAAGATTCTCCAATGCCGTAAATAAGAAGTGAGAACTTCCCAAGTTAAGAGGGAGCCCGGATGAAATCTCCCTAGTATAAGAGGATAGTTGAGAATAATTTTTTTTACAAGAATGATTAGATCTCTCCGATTAACATGGAGTGAAAAATATTATTATCTACTTCATGTGATGTGTCATGAACACAAAGACTAACAATCGTAAGTTTCCATAAGGCCATGAGTGAGAGAAGGAAATTGGAGAATGCATTTTGAGGTGCTACCGAAAGAAGGAAAGCAAGATATAATTGAAGAATATGTTGCTACATATGAAGTAGGAAGGAAAAGTGTATGATTAAGGAACATTATGTCAAAGATTCGTTGACAACTCGCTATGAAAAGTTGAGAAGCAACATCAAGTTGTTTGGAAGACCCCGTGTTGAGAAATTAGGGCTTCTATTACAATTTATCTTCTTGATAATTACTTGTGATTTAATTTATGCTTCTTTCACTTTGATCTTATCTTTGTTATATTATCATGTTATTCATCAAGTCAATTATAAAATGCACAAGAGACACAATAATTAGGCTAGCAAGTTAGGGCCAAAACCTCTCACTCTTTGAGAGGAAAAACCCAATCAAAATTATTCTTATAGACCTTCAATTGACGAGTACCGAGACCATGAAAAAGATCCTTGACACAAGTATTCCTCCAAGACCCTCACTATCCTTCCCTTTCTCTTTCTCATCTTCTTCTTCGATATTCCTTTATAAACTACACTGCAAAGAACACTAGAGAAAGTTGGTCTCTAGCCCGCCTACCCTGCATAATATGCTTCTTGGTTTCCTTAGGTTCCCTTTCTTAGTCTTCTTTATGCACCTTACTCGTGTCACCTTTCAAGAATTAAGTCCTTGAATAACACCACAATCCTCCAAGATATATGAGGTATGAGTGCATACCAAGATTGAAACAAGAAGGCCCTAATAATTCGAAAATTTTTCCTCTTTTCTTCCTTCATTTCGTGTTACTTATGAGTTATACAAGATATATATAGACCCATACAGAGAGCACTTTTCTTCGCTGAGATATCCCCCCTCTCAATTCTATTACAATCCTCTTCTTTGCATTGATTGCGTACCCGAATGATCACATCCTTATTACAGACTTGTCCTCAAATTATTATTTCGTACTCGATCCTTTTCTAGAATGCCTTGTAGCCTCTTCCCTTCATTGTATATCCATCTTCTTTACGCATTGAAATTCAGATTTTGATTGCAGATCTTGACCGACCGATGAATGAGATACAACGAGGCTGCACTATCCTATATATAGGAACTATATTTCATCACCTGTGACGACATGATAGGAGTGTAAGCCAACTTCATCAAGGAGAGTTATAATCATATTTTAAGCTGACTTCAAGGGGCCTAGTGACAAGGTCTTGGAGTGTACTTTTTACATCAAGAATGTGTCCTTTTACAAGTGTAAGATGACTTCATTTTCATGAATCTAATTATATTTATGACAATATGACAAATTCCTAAAGACATCAAGAAGAAGTCTTCGACCTATAATAAAATATCTTGCTCAAGAAACCCATGATGCAAGCATTGCAATAAATACATTTTATTATCTTTGTCTCTTCATTACATAAAATCATGATTACATGTCATTATGAAGACCGAACCTAGTTAGAATTTTCAAAACTCCATCTTAACTAGGTAGGTATTCATAATGGTACTGTAATTCTCAATATGAAGAATCTCATAAGAAGAATCGGATTGGTAATCCCATCTCGTAGAGCATCATATCAACCAACATTGTCATGGTGCAAGGCCTTGAATAACAACTCCATCTCTCTACGATATATTGAACTCAATGTCATGGCCACACCAATGATTAATAAACACCTTCATCATTGTCTCTTTTGGAACATACCCCACTGAAGTTCATTCGGGCCGTATGTCCAAGACTATTCTTATCTTGGATTCCCATTCCTCAAATAAAATCACTCCTTCCACGACTACTCTTATCTTGGATGACCTAATACATCCTCAAAGAGCATTAACATGTGAGATGATTACCCAATCCTCCATTTTGTCTTCCCAAACATGAAGACCAAAATGATGTGTCTATCTCTCCCTTTCAACTAGGGAGGACATATTCCAAAAAGGAATGTACCTAAGCTCCCTCTTGGCTTAGGAATTTCCAAGTTTTCTTCCAAGTAAGAAACTTGTTACCAAGCTCCCTCTTAATCAGGGACCCGCAAGATCTCTTCTAAAATATTGGGACATCTACCGTTTTCCGAAGAACTCCTTTTCTTCTGCGTCATGTATTTCTTATTTTTTATGAAGTATTCATCTATTGGGATCTCTTCATAAGGAACATACCATCCATAATTTTTATCCACAAGTCATGTCATCATTTCATCGCAGAGTGATCCATCGCCTTTCCTATCCGGTCTAGCTTCATAAGGTCATGTCGCTTATCTCCACACCATATTTCTTTCAAGGATATTTTATCCTTCCATATCGTTGTCAATTCATGGAAGATATATACGTCCCTATGGAAGCCCCCGCATAAGCTCATAAGATAAATTAAACTATAAAAATGAATACTTAAATAAAAATTACCTTAGTGATGCTATTTCATCATGACATCTTCATGTAGGTATCACCATCCTTCATACATGTTGAAACATCTCCCAAAGATATGTATTATCAAGGGTCTCCATCTTTTCCGTACTTCCATCGCAGTCTCCATATCTTTCCAAGATATTTCCCTATCAAGTCTTATTGGTCTTCAATGATGTTGATTTCCTTTACCATGGTTTTACTTCTTACGATCTCTTCCCTTTCTTTCTATACACACATTTTATTTCATTCCCATGAGCTCGATTAGAGTTCCTTAGTTTTATTTAACCACCTCATATTTAATACGAGGATATATATTATGTTGATTTGATATAGTGTAGATCATGCCTTTTGGCAACCTTTGCATCAGGGGACATTTCTTCTTCCTTTGAGTATACTATCTGCAACCATATGACATGACTTCATAATATATATATATATATATATATATATATATATATATATATATATATATATATGCCTCATATTTTCTCTCAGGTCATATTTTTTGTAGAAATTTTCCTTAGAATGAAATGCCTCCATTGTATTAACCCAATTTATAAATATGTCATCATATCCTAATCCCTTGAAAGTTACATTCTTGATGAAACATTTGCTTCCTTTCTAAAACAAAGTTGAATCCAAAGAGGATTCCATTAGAAAATTATTCTTATAAACAAGTTTTTCCATATTTATTAATAAATGATGAGACTTGACCTAGATGGATACCTTTCCTTTCATGAATGTCATTTCAAGTGAGGTTTTCCAAGAGCCACTTACTTCATAGCATGATTGTCACATATTTTATTTTAGACATTCACCTATGACAAGTGCTCTTATCTCAATGCTTCTTATCATGATGCCAAATATCATGTGATGCATATATTTAATTTACAATGCTTCATATATTAATATTTTACAATGTACAAATACTTTACAAAGAAGAAGGTTATCTCAATCATAGTAGAGATATCTCACTTCTTCTTTCTTAGGGCTTCTTGTCTCAGGGTTCTTCCCTTTCTTCAACCATATGAGATTATTCCATTTTCCTCTTTGTACTTATTTGGTTTATGAAAATATCTTTATAGTTCCGAAGTTCATTACATCCATAGCATCTTATCTTATCCATGTTCCTCCTTTTTTTGAGGGACCAAATTTACAAAATCTTCCTTTTTTTGACATGGCAAATATAGGATTGATTTTCTTCATTTGATCCCATACCAACTTTTTCTTTAAACTAGTTTCCTATATCTTACATAGAGACCATAGATCTTGGAATGGTGTGGCTTATTTATTCCCATATATACTCGAAGTGAAGTTTCCCATCCCTCTGGTAGAGCATTCAACACCACTTGCTCATTTCTCTAATGCATAACTTCTCCCAGTTCTTGCATTTGATCTCGTATTTAAGAAATCTTCATGAAATATGAAGTTATTCCTTATTATTTTGACAACTTTAACTTTGTATAGTTCTTGCCTCGTAGAGATTACTTCTCCTACAATACTCACAAAGAACAACTCCACCAACTTGTCATATATTTCTTTTGAAGTATCTAGTTTTGATACATACAGATGAGAGAGTCCTTTATGGATTCTCTAAGAACTTTGGGCACTTATTTCTCCCCTTCATTTATTTGGCATGTGCTCGAGTATATTATTTTTAAGGCAAGGTTACAAACCCCTTTAATATGATCCGTGAATTCATTGTCAATAAGATTCAGATATGTCCATTTATTCCATGCACGAAAGTTTGAAGACCTAGCCAATATGTTGCTTTCCTTGCAAAAATACATTTTAAAAAATTTAGATGAAGTCATAAAGATACTTACCTCGAATAAATTCTTTCTTCTTAGCTTCGTTTTCTCCTTGAATTTTATGATGATGTAGACGGTTGAAAAACTCCTTCTAGGTGAAGATAGTTTCCTCCAAGAGTGGTATGTGATGATAGATCACTTTAGATCTTTGATGGAAAATGTCCTTATTGATTATGATCAAATATGGCGTGATAATGTATTCAATAATGTTGGCTTGTCTTCAACAAGAGATGGGAGCCTTTGAAGATAAAGATCACACCTTGATCTTTGCTTCAACAGGGGGTGATTGTCTTTAGAAATTTTGGATATAATGATCACACCTTGATATAAATTTTCTTGAAGGAGCTTGATGTATAAGTCCTTCAATTTTGAGAGAAGGATCTTTGAGGTCTCTTGAGATGGCTTGAATTTTTCACCAACTTCCTTGTAGAATACTTCTTGAATAAATATCTTCCTTCTTATATCCAGGGTTTGAATCTGTTAGGGTCCCGTGATTTGGCCGATTGGTGAGCCAAATGACGATGTAACATCAAACCAAGCTTTGGAGCCCGAGGACCTAGCCTTCCTGAACTCAGAGAGGGCTCTCTCTATAAGTGTAAAAGATATCGGTGTGTTTGCTTATGGTGTTCTGATATTAGGCTAGTTATGAAGTGAGTTTTTTGATTTTTGGTTTTTTAAGTTTGTGAGGGATAAAACTGATCAAAGATATAAAAATGGATAACAAGAAGTTAGATCAACTGGGCTATGGGGTCAAACAGGTCAAGGAAGCTATCAGATGATGATGCAAGGCTGCTGTAGGGCCGCTTTGATTTCAAGGTAGAAAGGATCTTTGGGCAAAATGGAGTAAATGGACATCAAGTTTGTGAAAGACGAGGGATTTCAAGTGTAACTAGTTGATAGCAGACATAAACATGTTATAGCAAGACATTAATCATGCTAAATGTAACTATGAGCTAATTAATACATAGAAATCAAACATTTCAGCCATGCATAGAAGTATAAGACCCTCTAACTTTGGGAAATGGCTATCAGACTTTGGGGAAAACACATAAGACGGACTAACAACTCAAAATACTATGTTGGAACGCCTAAACACAGTCTTTAAGTTATTGGGCACTTTGACAAACAAGGTTTCATAGTTTTAGGCAAAGGGCTAGATCGGGACTAGGCCTCCTTGGTTCAACAAGATTATGAGCTAATCAGTCAAAGAGATAGTTTCATGGACATAACTATGGACATTCATAGGTAAGAAGGGCACACCATACATCCTACTCAACATGCATAGAACTTATGAGTAAAACTAGCAACAGTATCCTTAAGTTACTAAAGAGCAGTTAAGAATTCTTTAGTACAACTAAGGAAGAAGAAAACACAAAGCTATGAAGATTCAGGAATTTTGAGGTGCCTCCATGGGCATATCTCAAAATTAATCTCTACTGATCTATAGCAACAAGAAGCATGTATCATGAATGAAAACTAGAAGACAATAACAAAGCAAGAAACACTATACCATTCTACCATGTCATGGAATCCATCAACAATCCTTCATCATTCATCAAAAGCATCCAAGAGGCAGTCCAAAATCATAACACAAGTATGTTCTTCAAAGCTCATATGACCAATATATTGATTCTTCTCTCAAGTTCACCCTTGTTTTACAATGAAGCCTTGTGGAATAAATAGACTCAAGTGAGGAAAACCTCATGGTGCAACTAGCTATCCCATTGGCCTAATCAAAATATCTAAACTTGTCCTTGAGGCTTTGCAAAGCCCAAGGCACAAAATATCCCATAAAATATCTAAAAAAATGCTAAAAACGGAAATCATATTGACTTTGCATCATTTTCCAAGTGCAAAAATAGCTAAACACACATTTGGAAAAAGCAAATTTTTGAGGTTCAAAAATTGCAAAAATACTTCAAATTTATATCAGAAAAAGGTCCCCTGACTTGCTAGAGACAATTGGCAGCCTTCCCGGTGTCGAAACGAGGCTCATGATGGCTCGTTGGAAAGATTTCCGTGTCTACTTTCCGGCGCAACTGAAATCACCTCAATCTGATGCCTGGAAGTCCTCCAAATCTGTACCTGTGTGTAAAAAGCCAGGAAATAGCAGACTGCTGATATGATGGGCAGAATGTGCAAAAAGTGAGCATTTTTCGCCGTTTTGAGGGGGCGAATGATCTCCGAATGCTCTGAAAATCGCTGAGGACCTGCTCCTAGAATTATGGCATGAACTGGTATCATCCTTCTCCCTTGAAAAATCCTCAAACTGAAATGGCGAAATTATGAGTTTTCGACCAAAAACCCAAAAAATGCCAAAAAACAAAAAGTTGTCAAAATGGGCCCAAAAATGGCATGCATGACCCTCAGGGGTCCCTAGCAATATGCTCCGAAGCTGAGGCCAAAATATCAAGGGCTGATGTGGCTTTCTCCTCTTTCCGTGCCGGGCGCTTCCCCTTTGCTTTCTTCAATTTCTCTTGGGCTGCCTTTAGTTTGCACCGGGCAAACTAATTCAACTTCTGAAAGTGATGTGTCCTCTTTCTTTGTAGCTCTAGATCTCTGTTCGCCCTTTCAAGCTTCATCTCCAAGTGTTTGTTGGCTCTTTCAAGCCATGCCTCTTTGTTTTCTTCAATTTCCTGCTCAAGGAGTGCAGTGAGAGGAAAGGCTGGGAGATGGGCTTGTTCTTCTTCTTTCTGCTTTTCCAAGGCTCTTTTAAGCCCTATGGTCCTAGGCCTCTTCCGCCTAGGCTGGTCTCCCTCTTCTTCCTCATCAAACTCACCAATGAGTTCTTCTATCCTTGCTTGCGCCTTAGCTGCCTCATTCTTATATTTGATCGCCCGTGCTTCATGAACAACTGTGTGAACATTCATCTGTTTGTTTTGGATCTCCAAGAAGTGGTTGAAGTTCCTTGCCCTTTGAAGATCTTCCTCTAATGCCTCAATTTGCCCCTCTTTATGAATTAGGAGGTTTTCAAGAAGGCAGGCCTCATTATCACTGTCATCGCTTTGGATTGGGACGACAGTTAATGTACCTCCATGTTTTGTACTTTCTCCAACTTTGCTTTTCCCTTTGAAGGCCAATCTCGCACTTTTCCTCCTTGGCATGCTAGTAGGTGTCCTTTTGGGCGATTTTCTCTTGCTAGGAACAACCTTTGTCACTGTTAGAGTGGCAGCCTTAGACCCTCTCTTCCTTGCTGTGCTGAGCTTTGTTCTTTTGGGAGGAGGAGACATAACTGATTTACCCTTGACATCTTCTTGAACTTGCTGCTCTTCTTGAGGCTGCTGGATGTTTTCTTCTTGCTGTTCACTTTGCTGTCCCTGTTCTCCAACATCAATTTGCTGTTCTGCTTCAATGCCTTGTTCAATTTGTGTTTCAACTTGCTGCCCCTTTTCACCAAAATCAAGCTGCTGCTGTGCTTGGATTTCCTGCTCATTTTGTGGCTCAAGTTGTTTCTCAACTCCCTGCCCAAGCTGCTGTTCCTGTCCTCCAATATCAAGCTGCTGTTCTTCATTTTGTACCTGCTGTGCATCACCTTCTGTTTGCTGCTGACCTTCATCTTGTACCTGCTGCTGCTCATCCTTTTCCTCTTGCTGCTGTTCTTCCCTTTCCTCCTGCTGCCTTGACTGTTCAGTGGTAATTTTGATCCTTCTAGGAGTAGGCCTGCTGGACAAAGGTATAGGGCGATGAACAGGCTGAGTGGGAGATACATGGACTGGAGGAATAGTAGAGAAATCCGGGTGGCTGATGAATACATCCCATGGAACTTCCTTCTTCTCTAGCTGATGTAGGATGATAATTTTGATCAGAGAATGATGGAAAAGGGAAGGTATTTGCAGAGGTGGGGCATTCTTCTGGACAGTAGATGCCATCTTCTCGATGCTCTTGAATAGAAAGTAAGGGAGATTTAGTTGCCTGTTTCTAGTGAAATGCATTAACAGGCGGACATGGTAGGCATAAACTCGATCAAACCTCCCTTCACAAGTAAAATATTTCATTATGAATTTCATAAGAGGAGCATAGCTGTCAAGAAGATATGAAAAAGGGAAAATAGCAGTGAAAGCATCTCTATGCTCAGGTTTGATGAAAGGCTTATAATCTTCCAAGTCAAGATGGGCCTGTTTGAACCATTTTTCGCCATGATATGGAATCTTGGTGGCCTTGGACACTGATCTTGGAGAAAACTTGAAATCAAGGTCCGCTACCCTGAAATGCCTGTCCTGGAACCTCAGGGCGCATAAGTGTGTCAATGGCGAGAAGCTTTTGACTTCCTGTATCTTCTGGCAGAAATCTAGGCAACCTACTTCATGGAAGTTGAAAAGGACAGATGGATGAGCATTAAGCTCTTCTGTAGAGATTGGCTCATATCTTTTATGCGGACCGCTCCTGCTGTCTTGCCTTGGAGGCATTTTGACCTAAATATGCTTTGGAAGAAACAAACTGCCTCACTGTGTGTAAACTGCCCTTTTGGAGTCAAACTGTGTCAATGTACTGCTTTGACAGAGAAACAATGTAATTTGGATGATTGCAACAAGTTTTCCTTATAATACACAACCTCTGCTCTCTTAAGAAGTAGCCTTTCACCTTGAATATATCTCTGCCAACAGAAATTTCAATAGGATACCATACAGTAAAAAAGGAGACAGACTGCTAGGTAAATTCCCTGTGCAAAGTGTCAAGAAATCACCTTGTTTTTGTGAAGTTAAGAGGTCACTCAATACATCTTAATCTTTGCCCATGGTAGACCTTGCAATCATTAAAAACCTGCCTTGTCTAAGTGTGCCAACATTCAACAAACTTGCATATATGCAATCAACCCTTAGTGCAATTAAACAGTCACTGTCACAGTCAGAGAACAGAGGTGACAAGCTATCAAGTTTCAATAGAGGTTGTAGCAGCTTATCTCTTTCAAAATAATTAGTGTCCCCTTATCAATGTAACCCTTGCCTTTGCAGAAAAAGACTTTTACTTTATATGCACATCCACTTATCAATATGAGCTGGAAAAACAAAAGGCAATCAAGTGGCAAACACAGTGAACACTGTCCTTTCTGTGAGAAGTGTGAGCAACTTTCCCCTGTAGCTTTCAACCTATAAATTGCTATTTGATCAAGAAACCTTTTCTGATTATACTTCACTGCCTTCTATAGGTATGTCACTTCATCAAACAGGATTATACACATACAAAGTTAACTCCCAGTGTGAGCATATAGTCAGACTCACTGATATGGAACAAGCTGACAGAATTTTGAAGAATGTTATGCAAGTTTCAACCAAGCCTGTAGGAGTTTTATCTCTTTCCCTCAATCAAAAATCCTGTTTTAATATAGAAACCCTGTTCTTTGTAGAAAAACCTCTGCCCTATCTGAATATCAACTTTGTCAAAATAAGCTTGAAGAACAAAACAGTCAAGTGGAAAAACTCAGGAATAAACTGCCCTTTCTGTAGTTTATAGGTTTAACCTCTGCCCTTTGATGCTTTGAAGGTATAGGATCCCTGGTCCTTTGATTAATGAAAGTGAAATCACACAGCTCCTAATTTAGCACAAATTCTCTCCTGTAGGTGCCTTAAATAACACATCCAACATTTTATCACAGTTTAACACCTCAGATCACCACACAGAAAACACTATTTTTTCAGCTATGGTGACAAGGTTTGAAAGTTTTGAATGCAGTGTTGTGAAAATTTGTAGCAGTTTAACAGTGAATAAGCTCTCCTTGGATCAAAACATTAATCCCATCGTATGCAGCTCACCAATATGTGTATATCAGTCAATTTGAAATTTGCCTTTAATTGTCTTAAAATAGGGTTCTGACCAAAACACCTCCAACTGGATAACACTGCTTCTTTGCTAAAAACTGACTGTTTTGAGGATAACTACTAGGTTTTGAAACACAAAGAAGGAGTGGCCCGTTTGGATAAGCCTTCTGTTGGTGAATATGAGCTATTCCAAACTCAAAAAAAACTCTATTCCTTTTGAACGTAAACACTCAACTTAACTCGTTTCAAACCCTATTTTTTGGCCCCAAACATCATCAAGCAGTCACAAAATTTAGGGACAAACTGTGCAAATACCTCAAGACATGATGCAAAACTCCTTCGTGAGTTGGATTCACTTTGGAGGCGAGTTGAAGTTGTGCTGGTGCTTGAAAACTCCGCGCGGCACTTTCAGGATGAAGAACGTCGCGCAACAACTAACTGGGCGGCCTGTCGGGTCGGGGTCGGGCGCCGTGTACAGGCGCGTCGCGTGATAGTCTACCGCCCGTGCAAAATCCCTTCCAGGCGCGTCGCGCAGTTTTCCAGGCGCGTCGCGCGGTGAAAACTGCTGCAAACTTTTCCACACTGCCCCGAATTTCTTTGCTTGAGCTTTGAGGGGATCAAAGGGTCTTGGCTCGGTTTGAAAATGAAATTGCACTCTTCAACCTCACTCCCTCGACATATCAAAACTCCCAACGGTCATATTTTTTAAATGTAAAATGAACTTTCGGTTGGGTCTTGCAAGGTAATTCCTGTTTGGCTTCGTCTCTTTGGTGTCAATTTTAACACCGAAATTCAAAATTTGATTAAAGCCCGGATTGACCTATAAACCATTCTCTGCCGCTTTGTCAATCCTTGATGTTGATATTCATTATGTAAACCCCTCTTCAAAACTGTTAAAAACCTGAAGACTACTTTGTTTTTGAAAGGATAGGGTTTGTATTGTCAACATGCTTTGACAGTCTCTGTCTCCAAAAGCTTCTTCAACTTCTTCCCCACTGCAGGTATCAAGCATTTGCTGTACTTATCTGGATTTGCCATGGCCCTTTTTTCAATTACTTCTCTGCTCAAAACATTTTATATGATATCTCTGTCCATTGAAATAATAAAAAACTGTGTTTGTTTCAAACCATCCAAACAATGACAGTCTATCAAAACAACTCCTTTGCCTATTCATAAACTTGTATACCTATTTACAATGTCCTTTTGGGAACTAATCTTGAAATGCCTCCCATCACTTGTGATGTATATCTGAAAGGAGAAATTTATGAACCAGGAGGAACAGTTCCCTTTGAAACACAGTTATCATTTCCTTTGACCAATGCATTGATCTTTTTTGTAACATAATCATTTCAAGGTTCAAATCTGTTCACTGCTTGACACTTTTGGTGATATTTTTAACAAGGAAAAACCACTCAAGATTTGTTGAAAAGCATTGAAAGCTGTTTTGTCATTTAAAAAGGAGGTGATCTGTCTTCTCCCAACTTAGTTGATAGTTTCTGCTTCCAGGTGATTCATAAGCTCCTCCTTTGATTGTAAGTGCCATATTTTAGTTGCATCCATTCATACTATCTTTCTCTGTTTCCTTGAAAGGAACTCTTTTAGACTTTTTTGGAATGTGACAGTGAGGTGTTGTTTGACCCCTTCTCCTAAGGAAACTGCTCCTTTTTGTATCAATGGCATGCATATTCAAATTGTCTCCTGTCCACTATGATGTATAGTTTGAAAGACATTTCCCTATGAGTAGGAAAACTAAACCTTTTGAAACATAAACACCATTTGTTACCTGTGTAATGATTTTTTCTTTCCTTATTTGTCTCTTTCCACTGCATCTTTTGACCAATCAGTCTTTAAAAACATTCAATGCCTTGGCCATCTGCTCATGAATGAAGGAGGCCCTTCACTTGGCAAAGTATCTGAAGATTGTTTGATAAGCCTGCCTGACAAGGGTTTTTCTTGGATATGATGGTAAGCAAACAACTTGAAAACATTAATACTTTTACCTCTGCCTGTGATCACTACTGTGCTTCAAAAAAACCCTAGTCAAGGTGTCACTGTCTCACTGTACTTCTCTTTGCTGAGGGAAACTGAAATGTCACCATTTGCCTTGGGCAATTTATGCCAAGTCACTTGAAGATGATCTCTGTAAGTATGGAGGTTAGCATCCTTTGAAAAAAAACCACCCTTTCTTCTGCCCGGGCTTTTGCAATCCTTAAAGTCAATATTGGCCAGCGCCCTCTGCTTGTAGATGAAGGAGGTTCTTGGCCATGACAAATTACCAGTTTGCTGTGACAGTGGTGTCTTTCTCTTACTGTGATTTTCATGCTGAAAGGAAGCTGCAAGGTCTTGATGAGTAACTCTCTGTCTTGCAGATATATCTCAGGCTCATTTTCACATTTGAGAAGCAGCTGTTCTTCTAACTGTGCATTCCAAGCAATTTCTTCTGAGATGTTATATTTCCTGCCTTTGTAGAATCCACAAAACACTGTAAAACACCTAATAATCAGCTTGAGACTGTGGTCTATGCAGTGCTGAGACCTAGGGGTATAAGTGGCGCGACTTAGAGCTGTGATCAACTTGATTTGCAGAGTGGGGGGTCAGTCATGATTGGTCTGTAGCAGATGGAGGCTTTTTGGCCTTTTGATGGTTGCCAAGGGTAAAATGTCTTAAAGCACCACTTCCTAACTTAGGGGAGGCTTTTGGAACATACTTGGATTTGCTTTTTAGAGCTGATGGGCAGACCAGTAGGGCTAAAGCTAGAAAAGATAGTAATAATGGGTTTTAACTTTGACATGGGCGGACTGAAAAGTAAGAGGGCGAAAAAGTTTTATGAGGGTTTTCTAGATGACAAATTGACATATGGAAATCAGCCTTTCAGAAAACTCGCGAGTGGATTCAGTCATCACTAACATGTGAAAATACTGATGGCTAACAAAATCTTCAATGTGAACCTCTCTTAATGTAGATCCTTCGATGCTTTGATGCCTTCTAGAAAACTGATCCCCCTGATGTCTCCTTTAAAGCCCGATCCTCATGTGTCTTCTTTCTAAACTACTCTTTTATAGGTTCAACATCTTTGTTTCCGAGTCATCCCATGTGTTCTAAATTAGGGCTTCTTATTACAATTTCTATTCTTGATATTTATCAAGAGACACAATAATTAGGTTAGCAAGCCAGGGCCAAAACCTCACTTGAGGTTAGAATAAAATAGCTCTTGAAAATTTATTTCTAAAATGCATATGTACCTAAGCAAAGAAGAAAGTTGGTTTTCAAATTTGTTTGACGAAATTGGAGGTTTGAATAAGCATATAGTGAAGGTTGAAAAATCAGATTTGTAGAATCCGGTTGAGAGCAAAGAATTTTGAAGATTTCCCTAGTTATGTTTTGAAATATGTAAACACAAGTGTGATGACAAGGAGATCATATTTAAATCTAACAAGACAACAAGGCAAGAAAAAGAAAGATTGGGAGAAATTGTTGCAGAAGCAATTACAAGTGAGTGTTGAACAGACTCTAAAGGTGAGTGATGAGAAAAGTTTAACTTTGGTTTGAAGGATTGTTTATGTAATTTGAAGTATTTGTAGACAATTGAGGGGCATCTCAAAGAAGATCACAACTTTGAAAAGCGGTGATGAAAGAAGCCGTTGAAGGTTTTTAAAGTTAAAGGAAAGTGTAAGGTAACCTGGAAGATTCTCAATAGATGTTGATGAAAGAAGAACACATGTGTTCTTGAAAATTTTTAGAATGAAGCATAGAGAGATAGAAGAAAAGTCAAGGTTCCACAGAAGGGACCAAGATTTTCCAAAAGCCTAGATCCTAGAGGAAAGGATTAGTGAGTAGCTGGTGTGCCAAGAGAGCTTGCTGTTGCAGAGGCTTAGTGCAGCTTGTGAGTGAAGAACTCATGGAGGATAAAATGGCTACTAATAGCCATAACAGAGATTGGCAGAGGTTCTCAGAGAGGCCACAACAAAAGAGTGAAGGAAGATGCCAAAGCAAATGGCATGAGGAAGAAATTCACCGATGAAGAATATTGGAAAGAGGTAGCTAAGATCTAGGAGCATCCAACAAATTGAACCGATGACAAAGGAACCAAGAGTTGGTTGGCTCATGAAGAAGAAGGTGAAGTGGCACAAGCTATAGATGAAGAGAGAAATGATAATGCTCTAATTTAAGGAGGAATTACCTTAATGATTGGAGTATTTGGAGAAGGACTTGAAGACTCAAAACTTCAAGTGAAACCAAGGGATCCAAGGGCCTTACATCTGAAATTTTTTGTATTTTTGCAGAAAAAACATGTGGAGGTAGAAAACCTGCTGATGTTGTCACTAAGGAAGAAAATGGAACAACTGTGATATTTGAAAATGTCCATACACTAGAAAGGTTTTTCTTTCCAACATATTGGAAGCAAAGAGAGGAGACTTAAATTATGATCATATTAAAGTTGAAATTGAGAAATCGGGCTTGGATAACTCAAGGAGACCTAAGAGAGGAGACCATTGAAGAATTTCTAAATGGAGAAGACTTGGATCAAGAGGGAGGATTTGATGATCAAATGATCAAATGAGACCATATGGGTCTTATGGTTTTACAATTGAAAAGTTGTGTGTGAATGCGCTTGTTGAAGAAGACACTTCAAGCAATGAAATTGTAATGAATGAAGTTGAATGTTGCCAAGAAAAGTAAGGATGATTATCTTTCACAGAGGAAGATCAAATCAATTAATACGCAGAAGGAATTCATAAATCTTGTTTAGTGAAAGAAATTGCTTCAAGAAGATATTACGCTTAGATAACCGATGATGTTGAATTTTTTGTTAATGATGATAATGACAAATTGATTTTATTGAATGGCCAAATGAAGAGTGATGGATTTATTAGCCGAATTATTGCAGAGATGGAAGATCGACTCTATTCGAAGGAAAGGAGAAAAGATGGTGACAAGAATCCTGACTTGGTGAAGATAGTGAAGATTTCACGCAGAGTTTCGTAGATGAGATGGCATAATTGTGGCATGAGTTAAGTGTTCGGGGTTAGGCTGAAACACAAAGGAAGGAGGTTCGTGATTGTAAAAGGCAGAGATGAATGAGAATGAGAAAGTTAATTTATGAACGAGTGTGTAGAGACATCCTGAGAAGGATGATGCAGAGAGAGACTAACTGAATGTCTTGAGAATTGTTTGAAGGATTGGAATCAAGACATCGATGTGCTAATAGAAGAAATAACTAAGACATCATACCTGTAAATGTCGACAGAAGAGAGGAAGGCATCGAGGCTCATGATTTTTGTTTTGACACTGTTTTGTGAATGCAGATTTTGTTGGTGATGAAGATAACACCATTGGGTAGTCAACAAAAGGGGAGATGAGAATTCTCAGGAAGATTTTATACCATGGAATGAAGAATTTGAGTTGCTAGAGATTATGTCAATCAACAAGATTCAATGCAAGAGAGAGGACCTCAATTTCAAAATTGGGGATTGCGTAATGAAGATACACGTAAATGAGGACAAAGAAGATTTTCCAAGTCTCTAAAAGACTTAGAATTGTAGAAAGAAGAATTGGTGATCGGATCATCACAATTGAGACTCATTGGGTCTTGTAATTTTAAAATTGACAAGTTAATATAGGTGACAGCGGATCAGCAGTGACAATCCACCACTTGGAGTTGTCATGAATGAAGATGAGCTGCTAAAGTGGAAGGTGAGGTTATCATGTCTCATATGTATAGAACTCAAGGCATCGTTGGTGACAAGGAATAATTGGCTTGTCTAATGGGCCAAGAGAAGATTGGAAGGCAGAATTTTGGGACGCCACAGTTGTGTTGGAAAATCAGAATTTTATTCTAGTAGAAGATGAGGAAACAATACTTGAAGAGCTTGGAAGTGATTCAAGAAGAAGAAGGAAGGAAATTGTCAAGATTGCCAAGGGAAGAAGAGGAATATGTCAACCGAATTGCATCATTGATGATGTGGTTGGCCGGGAGGAGAAGCAAATGTTTGGCTTGAAACATTTGGAGAATAGAATGAAATGCCAGAGCAACAAATTGAATTTTTGCCAGGTGAGGAAGAGAAACAAGGATTTTGTGACTTTTATGTTTGTTTATGATCGCATGCACGATGGAAGGACTAATGGATGTTTATCTTAGGAGAATAAAAGAAATGATGATAGTGACCGGAAATTTAATACTCCGTCTCACACTGCTAGAGATCGAAGAAATTTTCATGGATGGAAATCCGAGAGTGTTTTAATGTTGCGAGAACAAGAGGTATGATACTTTAGGCACTTAGCACATGAGATAGGGCGTTAGAAGAACTCAACAAGTAAAAGTTCAGCAAGTTTGGGCTTAACAAGCAGGTGCAAGAGCTAGAGCAAAGCAACAAAGAGATTCAACAAATAAGAACTCAAGAAGTAAGGTGCAGGTAGGAATTTAGCAATCAAGAGGAAGCGTATTCAGCAGCCGTAAGACATATTAGATGAAGAAATTGCATTGATAAGAAGATCGATGGTGAGAGTGTCCTAGAATAGAAGACAACAACAAGAAAACAGAAACAACAAGAACAAGAAGAAGATAGTCACAGATCAGAAGGCATAGCAAGTGAAGGATGCAAAAGATAAAGTATGGAAGCCTAGAGGAATGCAAAAGAAGAACATTGCAACAGATGACTAGTTGTAGAAAGTGTGGGATCCAGACAAGGACTAAACCACATGACCAGGACATCATGATAAATTTTAACCTCGGGAGTCCGAAGTGCAGGCATTAGGCTCAAGAAGATACTTTGTATATAAATAGACATAAGGGGGTCTCTATGTTTTTGATTTCTATGTAATTATTCATATATGAGTGATTTAGTTAAATGTGGACGGAATTGTAACCGCCAATGATTAGAGGGCATATGAAGAGATAGTCAATTTCAGCTTATTTAGGATTAGGATAAATTTAGGACTTTTGGGAAATCCAAGAGTTTTGTTGAGTCACCGAAGAATCAATCAATTTTGTAGTAGTTTTTATATAAAAATAAGACTAAAAAGGCATTAATAGGTAGAGTCGCAAACTCCGCATAGAGTCGCATAGAGCTAGGGAGCCAGAGAGGCAGAGTAGAAGGCCATCGACTTGAACATCTAGCCCACTGTGGAGGTTTTTGTAAGTAACCTCATGTATATATTATGAAAGAACTATTTTAGTATTACATGTGCATTGGTTGAATTAATTGTGAAATGCCTTGAATCTTCGTGAATCTATGTATGAGTAGGACTCTATAATTCATTTTAAGAGTCTTCCCGTATATTCTGTGGATGAGCGTGTGTGAGAACTACCCGATAAACCCATGTTAAGGGCCAATGTCAATGTGTTGATTCAATTCAAGAAATAATTGTATGGGCAATGCGTAATCGAGTCTTTGTGTAAAAGGTCGATATTGGTTCTGCAATCTCTAGTAGATTAATGAAAAATATCGTGAGACAAATTGAACCTCGTGTGCCCAATCTCTAATAGTTAGATGAGTCTTCTATTGTGAAGGGATTGTTAACTTTGTTCGTGGTTAAGGAAACGATGTTTAAAGATGAGCTATGCGTAATAAGGAGCGAGGGAGTATTAAGTTATAATGCGGAGGAACCATATTAAACGAATGGAGCGGACCTTGAACTACGTAAAGAAGTAGAACTGTAGCATAAAATGGGGATAGCAGCTTCTAGAACGAGCTCCGACGTATTCGTAAAGTTTAAGAGTGGTATTTGGTTTTTGAAATAAAAATGTTACATCTCGCGCTCAACATGTGGCTAAGGTCGTATTGCAAACAACCCATTTCGCACTTTTTGGAGGTTTAAAGCATCGTTAGAAAAAAATGGACCACTGCTCGATCAAATCAGAATTAGATCTCGATGGCTTTCGCATAGCAACCTACTCGGGCGTTAAAGGAGGTATGGTCCAACGTTATTACATGGATATTGGTTTATTGACGATTTAATATGGGCTCGAGTATTTTATGTTAGTTAGTTTTAATCTATGTTTGGTTTAAACATGATTCCTGCTGCGGAATTGATATGTATATGGTAGATATGTGGGCCTTGAAAATCTCATGAATGTGGCTTGTCGGGGTCCATTGTAGGGTCTCTTAACCTTGGAGTTGGATCATAATATAAGTTGAGCCTTGGTGTTAATACATAAGGTCGAGGATCTTTTAATGTTGTTATCCATTGATATGTATTAACCCAATCACTCTTTAATATGAATGAGGGCTTAAGTTTTCCATTAATGAGACATAAGGTGGTGGAACCGAGAATCCCTATTATATGGTTTAGACCATAGACTTTGATTAGATCTCTCCTGCTGCCACGATATGGTTAGAAAGGATCTTTTATAAAATATAGTTGTAACATGTATGGGCATATAATATGTAATGAGGGTTTTATAACCTTTTAAAAGAAGCTCTGTAGACATCATTACTTTAAATTTGGCTCAAGAAATTTAGAATAGAGTTTTCCTGCATTTTGAGATTATTTTAGTTCAAATCATTGGAGGTGTATTTTACATGCAAATAAGAATGAAAATGTGGGTTCAATAAGGTAGGCATGCCATCACCATAGATATGCTAATGACTAGGTCAATTTCGTGTGTCTTCCTAGTTGACTTGGAGTATGATACAAAACCATGATCCCCTAGCTTCTTCATTCATGCTACGATATCCTCCTCAAGGTAAACTATCTCTAGTGATTGTAAGCTTAAACACTTAGAAATGCATTTGCTCCTTCTCGCCTTACTTTCTTTATCCTCTTACTTCTTGATTGATATATATATATTTTTTCCTTTGTTCCCTTATCCACTAGTTCCATTTTTCTTTAGACTACTTGACACTTATGCTGAATTTATTTTTTATAACATCTTCTTTTTCTATGCAAAACTGAATATCCACGTCATTTTCTGCTCTAATATTTTTCCAAGAATTCATAAACAGGATTGTCATCTTCTCATGCAGACATTTAGCCCTAAAAACACCTTGTATTTTATTTAAGCTAGGGTTTCATAAGTTTAAGAAATATTAAATTTTATGTAAATATTAATATTATTTTGAGTGATTAATTATATTTTAATTGAATTATTTGTGAGAATTTGTAAACAGTCAAACAATTATAAAACATGAGAGAAATTAGTTTCAAGATAATAGAATTAATGATGGTTTTAAGTTGAATTATAGTTTTAAAAGTTTTAGTATTAAAAACTCCATTTTAGGACGTTTGATAGATTTAGATTGTTGAGATTTTAGCGATAAACCTAATTTAGTGCATTTTTAATTTCGTATATAATCATAGAAGGCCTCAAAGGCAACGAGACAATTTGGAATAGTGAGAGTGTAGAGATAAAAGCGTTGAAGGCTTCGCAGCCTTAAATTAGCGACGCCAATCATATCTGCCATGAAGAATGGCTGTAAGTATTATTAATTTGATATAAGTGTATTTAGAGGTCTATGGCATTTAGAAATTGAGACAAATGCTTGATTTAAATAAGTGATGCTGATGGATGATTGAGCATAAATACATGATGATATATGTGTAAGACTGTTTTTACATGCTGAATTAGTCCATTACAATTGAGAATTTCAAATTAGTTCAATGCCCATTTCATGAATAGTCTTTCCAAGTAGCTGGTTACTTTAAATTCTAGTTGTTACCATGTGTTTTTATATTGCTAAAAAATGTCAAGAGGCACATTAAAATTGAACCTTAAGTTCTTGTGAAATTCGCTGATTAAACTACAATCAAATATAAAGTTCATAAGACCGCAATGGTGAATCGTTTGTTGATGTGGAATGTCTTAAGAGGCAATATTTGATTCCTCTCAATGGAATTCGATCCATTGGGATCGATTTTACCTCCTAACATTAAAAATACAATGCCAACCAGTTGAAGAACGAGTTCTCGGCCAAGAGTCGTAGTTTTAGATTGAAAAGATCAATCATCGCTTAAAGAGATATGGCGAGTTGAAAGTCACAGCAAATCCTCGGCGCATTGTGAAAAGGCTATCATGTGCAATGTTGTGACTCTCAACTTCCAATTGACAAGTTAATAAAAGAATCCAACTGTACGTGAGAGACTCACAAAGAGAAGAGATGATTAATTGAACGAAAACTTGCCAATAGATACAGAGAAGAACCCACTCTCCCATGGAGGCTTGGATCGAATGCTGCAAATTGGTGCTAACGTTGGTATATCGAATTTAAAAATCCGAATTCCATGGAGTACATCACGTATTCGGTGAAAATTAATTGGACTCAAAGATGTTAGTTTATGCTGTAATTTAATTGAAATTGTTAATGCACTGCAAACAGTCGACAATAAACAATACATGGCAAGAAAGATGGATTTAATTCGCAATCACATGTTAGCAATATTAAAATTCTACAACCCAGCCAACGACAGTGGATGAATGATACAAATACAGATTATGAGCCATCCAAATGCACCGCTGATATGATTATTGGAGCTTCAACAAGATGCAGCTGATATGTCAGATATTGCAGTTATAATGGCATCTTCGCCAGCATAAGACGGATTCTAATTGGATGAACTCTCAAGGACTGGAGGAATCACATCGCTCGGCAGGTATGTTGATGTTATGCGCTGGCATTTAGCCAAGAGCAAAATGCTTTAATTGAACGAGATCACTTATGAAGCACCATGGTGAGTAGAAAATGCACGATTATTTACTACCAATGGCCAGGATATGTACAAAACGCTAGGTGAGAAAAGGAATGTAAGGGACAACGATAATCAAAGATTCAATTGACTCGCTTCAAGTGCTTTATTAGAAGAATTGTTTAATTGTATGTGATTGCAGAACAATCAACCTATGTTGAGTGATTGAAGAGACTACAACTAGACTGCTGTTCTTATTCAATGGAAAATGTCACGTTGAAGGTTACAATTTAAAATGTTAGAGGCTCACTCTGACTTTGACTAGATCGGTGACGATTTCACAAAACAATACTTGCAATAGATGACACAAACATGAGTAGTTATATTGGATTTGAACTTTAAGCATGGATTTATATAGTGGCATTAAATAATGGAAACAAAGGGATTGAGCTTTACAAAGCTAGCTTGTTTGGTTTTCTGAAATTGGTTTGATGCAAGAATTTGATGTTATATGATTACACAAACCGTTAACTGAAATGATGATATGGTCAGCAGAGTAATAATTTTAGCAGAATTGACGAAGTGTGATTTTCCTAAACCTTGAAGTGAAGGTGAAAGCTTCCGATGTATTGTTGAAATCACAAATGCATCCTTATGGTGCAATGAGATTAAAGACTCGTCATTGCCCGCCTCGCGCTGATTTTGGTATCAAAGCCTCTTAATAGCTCAGAGGAAAGTTTTTGAAGGAATTCAGAACCGAGAGATCAGATTTAACTGACAGTCAAGCAACCAAAGTCAATGAATGAAGAATCGCGGCAAGTATTGTGTTTGTTTAATTTTGAATTGAGTTTCAATTACAAAAATAGATCGAGGATTGATGGTTGAGTAATAAATTATCTCAAAGAAAGGAGATCAAGGATAGTAATGAAAGAAGTCGCTAATGATTTTTGAGTGAAGAAAATCAGCAAAGAAGGAATTATTGCCGACAAATTGTTTACGATAAAGCTTAACATTTGAAGAGAGGATCAGATTTTAAAATCTGATCGACAATAGTTAACACAGAAATTGTGCAGGAAGCATAAATATTTGTTTAAACATATTTGGTGTGAATGATGAGATTCTCAAGGTAATTGAAGTACAAAGAATAAAGGACAAGACCGGGGACGAGATCTTGAAGGTAATATGATATGGTTTTGAAGAATAGAATAACATTGTAGTCTTGCATTGAAGTATTATTGCAACTTAAAAAAGGAAATGTGAGTGAATTGCCAATGATAAAGAAAGCGGTGTAAACTTTCTAAGTGAAAACATAGATGTATGTAACCTTGAGGAATTTGCAATAGAGATTGATAAGGATGATAAATATGCTTTGAAGATACAGAGTTGAAGCTTAAAGAGCAAAGCAAAGAGAAGTGCTCAAAGGAGGTTCCAGAGATAGAGAACCTCAATTGCTTTGCCAAAAGACTCGTAGTATGAGGAGAGCTGGTGAGGTAAGGGTAAGGCAGACAGAATTGTCAGCCAAGAGGTTTTAGTAACTCATAGTAAAGTGAGTGAAGAACTCAGAGAGGGAAAGGATGATAACTAGTGACATTCGCGCAGGTTCTCAAATAAACCACAAGAGAGAAAAGGGAGAAGGATGCCAAGGCAATCGGCATACAGAGACGCTAAGAAAAGAGGAATATGAGAGGGAGAAGGTCGAGATAGTAGTTTAGCTTGAGGTATTAATGGAGATGTTGCAAAGAAATGAGGTAGACCACATGGTTATGTCATGAGAAAGAAGTCGAAGTGGCGAGAGGCTACAAGAGAAGAGGAATCACTCATGAATATGCAAAATTTCTTGATAAAGGAACTAAGGGAACTTGAATAGGTTATTGAGGCCAAACAGAGGATAGAGAAGCTCAAAAGAATTGAGCTACAACAAAGGAATATGTCAAGAAGATGTTGAAGTTTCGATATGCTACCTAGAAGTGCATCATTATTTTTTGAAAGTGATGAAGAGCTAGGAGGAGTTGAACTGCTATGAATGATTCAAGCAAATTTGTGAAGATTTGATGACTCCATTAAACAAGACCGAAGGTTTGTGATTTTAAAACTAATGATTTGTGTATGATTGCGGTGTTTGGAAGAAGAGGAAGAACACACAGGATCAAGGATGAAAGACCATGTGATAATGAGACAATAACAAATGAGGAAATGGAAGATCGTGGTGTAAAATTTCCAAAGTCCACTCCAAGTAAAATCATTGAGTTATATAGAGAATTAGACTTTTCAAAGGAGGAAATTGGAAGAAGAGCAGAGGATGAATGTCCGTGATAGATTGTTTAAGAAGGATGACAAAGGGGGCTTGTCATAAATAATAATCAAGAAGAAATTGGAAGATGGAAAACAGAGGCAAGAAATTGTTCTAAAAGACAATGTAGCAAAGAGAGAAAATGTAAAACAAAGAAGAAGGGTGAAAAGGAAGCAATCAAAACAAGTGAAGAACAAGCAAGAATGAAAGTTCAATAATCAAGAGATGGAAACAATCACAGACAGAGGACATACTGACAACAGACAATGAGTTGATAAGGAGGTTAATGATATAAACATCCTGCAAAAAGACAAAGAAGAAAGAAAAGGAGAGACAACAAGAGAAAGATCAGAAAGGGTACTTGGAAGGCAGAGTGCAAGTGGAGCACTACAACACAAAATATGGAAATTGGAGGACAACAAAGAAGATAACAATGCAAGATTAAAGCAATTGACAAGCAAGGAAAGATTACAAATAAAATTTGGGATCCAGGAGGAAATAATTATCCATTTATGACCAGGTGTGGTCATGAATTTTCTTACATGGGGAGTTTGATGTAGATAATAGTCTCAAAAAACACCTTTGTATTTTATTTAAGTTAGGGGTTTCTCATAAGTTTTTAAAGAAATATTAAATTTCCATAAATATTAATATTATTTTGAGTGATTAATTATATTTTAATTAATTATTTGTGAGAAATTTGTAAATGTTTCCAAACAACTGAAACATGAGAGAAATTAGTTTCCCAAGATAATTTAGAATTAATGATGGAGCCTAAGTTGGAATTAAGTTTCAAAGTTTTAGGATAAAAATCTATCTTAGGATGTTGAGAGAGATTTAGGATTTGGTTGAGATTTTAAAGGGATAGAACTCAATTTAGTGCATTTTAATTTGTATAAATTAGAAGCACTCAAAAAGAAAATGAGATACTGGAATAGTGAGAGTGGTAGAGAGTGGTGTTTTGAAGGTCAGAAGTTTCCTGGCAATTGTAAAGAGCTAATGATCATGAATTATCTCAAGGAAGAATGTAGCTTTGTAAGTATTTTCTTTGTTATTAATTTGATAAAGTAAGTGTGTTTTAGAGGTTCATGTAGCATTTAGAAATTGAGTATTTAAATACTGGATTTGAATAAGAGTGCGCATGGATGATTGAGCATAAACAATAATATGATAAGGTGGAAGTGACTGCTTTATATGTTGAATTGAATGTCCATTACAATGAATTTCAACGTCTGGGTTGATTTTCATGAATAGCTCGCGATGAGCAAGAAATTTTAAATTCGTAGTTGTTTACCATGTGTTTTACATTGGTTAAAGTGTCAAGCTACATATTGAAATCAACTTCTGCCATTTGTGAAATTCGCTGATTAAACTACAATCAAATAGAGTTCGTTAAGACTGCAATGGTGAATCGGTTTGTTGATGGGCATGAGGTGCGCTATTTGGATTCAATGAATTCCACATCCATTGGGATCGATTTAACTTAACATTAAAAAAAACAATGCTTTAATCAAAGCTGAAGAACGAGTTTTAGTCAAGAGCTAAGTTTTAGATTGAAATATCGAACAATGCTTTCAAAGAGATGTTGTGAGTTAAAGCCTGCCACAAATCCTCAAGGCGTTGTGAAAGGCGACTATGTGCATAACAAAGCATCGACTCGAATTGGATGCGTTAATAAAATAATCCAATCTAGATCGCGCCGTGATGATTAATTGAATGAGAATTTGCTGAAAGGATGTGTGAGAAGAATCATCTCAAGGAGGTTTGGATCGAATGTCAAATTAAAAGCAATCTGTATATCGACTTTAAAAGCCGAATTCATGGAGGCGCACTCATTTTGGTGAAAATTAATTGGACCATAGGAATGTTGGGTTTATGCTGTAATTTGAAACACCTAATGACTAAATAGTCGATTAATAAACAACACATGGTTGAAAGATGGATTGAATTCGCAATCACATGTTGCATATTAAAACTCACACCAAATTAATTTATAGTGTGTGGATGAATGATACAAATGGCGATTATGAGTGATCCAAATGCACATTTATATGATTGTCAAGTTGTAGCCGTTGATGCATTTATATAAGTGGCATGGATAGTTGTAGCAGAAGGGTGTTCGTGCATAAGACGTATTCTCAATTTGGAGAATCCCTCATGATCTAGAGGAATCACTGACTCGGGTTTCGAGGTATGTTGATGTTATGGCTATGATTAGCTAAGAGCAACTGCTTTAATTGAACGAGATCACTTTGCAAAGCACCCATGGTGAGTAGAAAATGCACGATTACTAGCTTCTATTGCTTTTCGATAAGCATTAAACGCTTAGGTAAGAGAAAAGAAATCGGCAGGCAGCGATCAATCAGCTTATTCTTAATTGACTATTCGAGTGTTTTGATAGAAGAATTGTTTGATTGTATGGTGGGATTGGTAGGTCAATCAACCATGTTGATGACAAGGCCATTTACAACTAGATATGTTGTTCTTATTCAATGGAAAATATCACGATTGAAGTTGCACCACAACGCAGAGGCCCATGTCTAGGGACTTGGACCGACGAGGACGGATTTCTTTACAAAAACAATGATTGTAGCTTATTAGACAAACACATGAGTGTGTCATGGTTGGATTTGAAACTTTTAAGCATGGATTTATAGTGGCATTAAATTATGGAAACAAAGTGGATTGAGCTTTACAAAGCTAAGTTTGAGTTTGGTTTTATGAAATTGGGTTTGATGCAAGAATTCGGATGTTAAGTATGATTTACATAAACCATAGAACTTGAACAAATATTATAACAAAAGGTGAGTACAAATTTCAATTGAAATAATTGATTGAAGTGTGATTTTCCTAAACTTTAAAGTGAAGTGAAAAGCTTCCGTGATGTATTGTTGAATTATTAAATGCATCCTTATATGCAATGTAGATTAAAGATTCTGGGGTTTCAGGTGCCCTACTCAAGGTTATCTTCGGTACTTTAGTGAGGTTTCATTTCTTATTTCATTAACAATCAAACCATCTTCTCGCCACTGAGTTCAAGGTTAGTGTTTGAGACTATTTTCACCGACTTATTCTCTAATTTCTCGTAACCATTTATTCCTCCTAAGCTTCTATGAAATGATTACGCGTATCAAAAAATCTTTGCCATAATTTTCTCCCTTTGGCCTTCAAATGTGCTTCAAATTGACAAATTTAATTAATCCATGGTGATATAGGAACTTTCAGGTTTTCTTCACTCTTGAACACTAGAAGCCATTTTATTGAGACTACGCAGTAGGAATTATGGTAAATTCAATTCATTTCCATCAATGAAATGAATTAAGAGTCAAACATGATGGTAGAATAACATGGTGCCATATCTCCCCCTCATAAGTTAATTTTTTTTGAATGACTAACAATTCTCCACTTAATTTTCAATGCGCTACCGGTATCCCCTTTTGAAAACAAAGGTAGATCCTTATCGGTCTCAGAGGAAGTCTTTCCACTCTTTTTCCTTTGATTTTCTATCTTTGAACCAACTTTCATGTTCATGGGTAAGTCTCATGAGCCAGCTACCATGAAATTTGTGAGTATGAGCTTCATGTTTCCAATATCTCACTCTACTCCATCAAAAATCCCATGCAATGCTTGTGATTCATCTCGTGCCCATCAAATTTCTCAAATAAATTGAGCCAACCCACTGCTGCTACAACTGATCTAACCTGCGGGATACTTCCTCAAGGAATTTTACTACGCTGGGCTTTACCTGACAATGATACCCATGGTGAGGAGGAAGTTCTAACTCGATTTTTCTTTTTAGACAAGGTAAAGTAAAGTAAATGGAAATATGGTCAATAAGACTGATGGTTTGAGAATGTCGTGAGGGTGAATTTTTTTCTTGTGGCAAAGTTGTTTGATTCATAATTAAACTTATCCTTTCATGTGAATGTATTGCCACAATACTTAGATCAAATTTTAGGATTGTTAAAGTTTAGGTGATTTTTGATACATTTTTATGACAACCCAATATATGATGACAATGTATGCTTATAATGGGTATGATTATAGAGGTATAATGTAAGGGGGTGTTACAAGATATAGGATTTTCCCCAATTTTTATATGTATCATGATGATTCCACAAGTTTAAAAATATAACGCCTTAAAAAGAAAAATAATCGAACATCCTAATCACATACCTTAGGACATACCCTTTTGGAATTTGAGGTAGTTTTCCTTTGTTTCAAAGCTTCCTTCAATATAGGCTGAGGCTATATGTAGAATTTGAAGCTGGTTGTAGAATATCACTAATTCAAATAGTTGTTCTTTTTTTAATTTTTGTTTCTATGGAATGAAACCTTATTGTTGCTGCTCTCTCGATGGAACTTGAAGAAAACTAGGTCTAAAAAGTGATGCTCTAGATCTTTAATTTTATTAGAAAAAATAGTGGTAACAAGAAAATGGGAAAGAGACAAGGAAAGTGAATATATAAACCACCAAGAATTCTTGGTTTTCGGCTAGGGATTTTCTCAGATAGACATGCCACCAATGTTGGTTTCAATATATATACTTATTACTTTATTTTGTTTTGTTTTACTATTATTATTATTATTGTTTCAAGAAAATAAAATTACAATTGCTGGAGGATGAGGAGAAAAATCTCCTTTCTCAACCAACTTGAAATCAAAATTATTCTAAATATTTGATGTAAATTTTTCTTGTTAATGGTTTATGATATAACCTTTAATATATGACCATTATCAAGGAAGGTAATTTATTCTTCATCAATGGCTTTGATCTTGACTACTCCATTATCAAAGATAATATCTATCTCATAAGGACCACGCCAGTGAGTTTGAAACTTTGATTTGAAAATATTTGTACATAAAAGAGTATGGTTAATGCATATGGTTATAATTCAAACCAATCATATGTTGCAAAATGGAGTCAACACATTTCATATCAAGCCCAAATAAACATTAGAAAACAAATTTTTGTTACATGCAATTCAAACAAATGTTATGCTATAATAAACATGTGCTATGTTAAATCCAACGAAACTCACCATTCAAACAACAAAATAATCTACCAAAATGCAGTATGTTGGGTTGGGTTTTGAAAAATATGAACCCAATCACCGCTTGAACCTCTTAGATTTGATGAATTTGTTTAAAGTGCCATCTTGATCTTTGTTGTTGAACTATGTTGGTTCTTTCTGGAGCAACATATTGAAATTTAGCTCATGCAATTGTGATAATATTGTTTTTTATCTTTAGATAGATCAAGGACCAAATTTTTCATTGTTCTAAAGGTCAGTAACTTGGAACTCAATTGGAAGAAAAATTGCTTCCCATAGACAAGTGCATAGAGTATGTCACATTGTATTTCTCCATGTGGTACGGTATGCCCATAGTGCCTCTAGGCTTCCTTTTATTCCCAATATCCTCTATGAAAATGAACGTATATTGGGTTAGAATTGCTTCTCAAGTACCTTATCAATGGATTCCACTTTCCCATTCATATGGATGATATGGAGTAGAATTTTAACGTTTGATTTCGTATTGCTCATTATTTTTCATAATCCACGGACCAGAGCACGACTCTAATGTCAAAATCTTGAATGGAGTCTGAGTAAAAGGTGAATGATCGCTAATCTGTCCATGATTTACGAATAAGCATAAACATACATTGATAAACATATATCATGAGTGTTTAAGAGACGATCGAACAAACAACAAAATTTGTCACGCCAAAGTGATCATATAGTATATCATCAAGGAAATTGATTTTACTTTAAATCATTTTTTTATCCTGATATCCTAAAAGAAGCACTAATTTAATACAAACCTGAATCAATAATAATCTAATAATTGGTGTTTTTCAATATTTTCGTACTTATTTTTTAAATTACTATTCAATGATTAGTTATCTACCAATAATGGAAAACTGACTGACAGTTTTATTTTCTTTTACGATGCAAATCAAACTTTTTCACAATAACGAGGTTATGTTATCAATGCATGATTTTTATCGATCAAAAACATCTTTTATGTTACTACATTTTCACAACATTTATTATCATCACTTTTAAATAAAATCACCAATCCGTTTTTTCTACTATCTACTGCTAATGCTTATATTATCAATTTCAAAATGTGCTATCACGACTCAGATTGGTAATATTTTTTTTCAATATTTTTAATTACTGATAAATGTTGGAAATTATTAATGATACAAATTTTTTCATCTTCCTTTTCATAATCTGTCTCCTGTCTGTTCTCTGTATAATATTGATGGCAAGATAGATGATTTATCCATACAACTCTGTAGTTATCCAAGCATCAAACTGAATTATGAAATGAAGAGACCACTAGGCCCTTAAAATTGGTGCTTCATTGATTTTTTATCAACGCTCAAATGCTTTATGGTAGTTAAATTCTAAACAAAATAACAATCTTTTGTAAGAATTTTAAAAGTGGAGAGACTATTTTTGTGAATTTTTCTTATAAATATTCTATAATAACAATGAAAAACCAAGAAAACTTAACATCTCTTTGACAGCAGGAATTGAAATTTATAAATTACTTCAATTTTAGATGTATCCACCTAAATTCCATCACCTGAAATATGGTGGCCTAAAAAATTCCTTTATTAAAATCATAAAACATTTCTCCCGACTTAATGAAATATTTCCTTCTTTACACCTAATGAGAATTTTTTCTATTTTTCAAGAAAAATTTCAAAATTATTTCAATAGACAATAAAATCATCCAAGTAAACTTCACACAATCATGAATTAGATCAGAAAAGATACCTAATACTTCTTGAAATGAAAGCAGTGCATGTAACCCAAAAGGAGGTACTCCTATAGGCATATGTACCCCATGGACATGTAAATGTTGGTTTGTCTTGATTTTCTCGGGTGCCAATTGATTTGCTATATCCACTTGCTGATGGAAAAAATTGTATTGCCGCAACAAAGGGGTCTCCCCGTGAAACGCCCCAATCAGACCTCACACCATTTAAGCAGGAGCCCTATCCAAGATGTGGGCCTAGCTATCGCCATAAGTGTTTCCACTCTTGGTTGTTGAATGAGAAGATGATGAAGCTGCAGGCGAAGATGAAATGACCAATTAGTGAAGCAAAATCACCCAAGATTAACGAACCACAAAAATATACAAGCAAGCCCATAACAACAAGAGGTATGCAAAGTGAGGACTATGAGTGCCGACAAAACCTACTAAACATACATTAAAGGAAACACACCAAGTTAATTCCAAAATAGCTACAATAGATCACCGACATGGCAAGGAACAAACATTGATTCAAGAGAAAACGTACATGCAACTCAGAGTTATTCATAATCAATTGCATGCATGAAAGAATTTGTAATAACATAGTGGAATGTTAGATAGCTAACATTATCGCCACAAACAAGCATGCTAACTGCCATGCTGAAAAAGAGAATATATTATTAACATTAAGCCGCAACGTCAAATACATGTTTGCAACTTGTCAAAACCCAATAGTGGAACATGGGCTATTAATCTCAATGCATGATATCAAAACCCTAGCCTTGCTACTCTCTCTCTACTTAATACCAAGAGCCGAGTGCCTTTATCTCTCGAACACCAATTCCTTTGTCGCCCCGGCTTCGCGTAGCCCACCCTTTTATCATTTCCAAGTTGTAACATAGGCTGAGATGTCTTTGAGTTGCCCCTGACTCTGCTGTGTCTTCCCGACCGTTGCTGGCTTGCAACTTGGGCCATTTGCAACCTACGACCTGTGCATATATATGTGAACTACGACCGGTTAATTATGACTCATGACTTTGGGTCATCTAGACGACCACCAATCTGAGGTGTTGCAACCTAGGGCCATTCCTTCTATTCTTCTCCTTGTGGATTCCACCCTTTCAAACACGAGGCCTTTCCCTAGTACTAGTCTTGTGTTTAACAATGGATCGGTGATAGATGTGCCATTGAGCCCATAGTGAAGTTCTTTCGACTTTGTAAGGATCCACCTTTCCTCGCTCTGAGAAAACCCCAACTTCGCCATGCAAGTCACCGACTTTACCTCAAAAAATAACATGGGTCACATACGAGTAATAAAATTGATGTTAAAAACACATGTAATTAGCCAAAAAGTGGTTTTAACAAACAATAAATCCGGACCCCTATGGGTCCCTGCTCTACAAAAAGAACGCACGGCCAACCCTGCGTGCCCATACCGAGCTGGCTTAACCAAGTAATGGGAGAAACTCGCAATGTCAACTGGAAGTTCATCACATGATTGAAACATGTAGTTCTCTCTAGCTTAATATTCATTTCCTCCGATGGCATGATGCTAAAACCTTGTGACATCAATGAATTATTTATCACTTTGTATGTCATGCACAATGCCATCGATAGCCTCACATTTTGGTGAGATACTTTTTCATATCTACCATACGTAGACTCACCCTCTCACCTTTAGTATATGATAATTACACTCATGACCTTCATTTTACTATTCAAACAAGATGCTGTGTTAGTGCAAGAATGATGAGGAATAAGGACTATAAAGACGATTTACATTCACATGACCGGGACAAGACTACGATGCTTTACTTCGGAGGGGCTTTGAGAGGTTGCAACTTGAAAGAGGATGCGACTTGCGGTAGTCGCAAGGTCACAACAACGGTCGCTCCTTTTGGGGTGTGCAACTTTGGTGACTCGGGTGAAAATAGAAATTACTAGAAGGTATAGTCGCAGCCTCCCGAGGTCACACTTTGCTTTGCTCCTCAAAGCTTGTTACCGCATGTCCCGAGAGACTGCGACGAAAGAGGTCGGAGAAGTTGTGCATTTGGGGGCTGGGTCACATATTTCTTTCATGCTTGGGATTGCAACCTCGACTGGTGGAAGTCTCATGCATTTGGAAAGAGGTCGATAGTCACGTTTTGGGGATGGATTGCACTTGTCATCGTTGCAAAAGAAGTGCGACCGTGCAACTTTATTTTATGTTTCCTCGCGACCCATTTTTGAACCATGCAAAAATGCATCTTTCTTTGTTGACCATGGGAAATGCGGACAGTGTTTGAGCAAGCCAAGGCAGAATTGAAGCACTAGAAGCCGATAACGCAGTTAAGGGCGACACCGGAAGCCGTGAGGGTTCAATTTCTATTATCAATATATGAGAGTTTGATCTCCTATACCCAACTTACGCGAAATAGTTGGCATGTTATCTCAAGTTTCTATTGGCCCACGGTATAATTAACTGTGAAGGCAAAATTTACAAGAGCCATGAAATAAAGTAGAATAGCATTTGTATCTACGATGGCAAAGCCCCGTATACAAATCTTGCAAATCGGTTAGGAAGAGGCCATTACACTGGGTCCAACCTTCTCCGTCATCACTTTCGGTAATCATGAGATCCGCTTCAACGGTGCATCCCATATATCACTAGGGTCATCGTGCAAGATAATCGATTTCTGGCTACCTTTCCTTCTCGAGGCTCCACGATGCATATGTGCCCATGCTACGTAGAAGTGTTTAGGACTCCAATGACATGGGTCCCTGGTGGTCAACAAGTGCATTTATGGATGGTATTTATGCCCATGCTATAGCATGACCTTTATCAAATTTTTCCTAATGTGCAGCCTTAATAATCCTCAAGTGGTCGGCATTACCGTTTGTTTGTGTGTAGCAAAACTTATCGCTAGCAAGAGGCACTCACTCAATGGTATGCATGGGCAACATGCCCATGTGATGTGGTGGGGACAAGTCTACGTAATATAATCCCCATTTCACTTTTACCAAATCTCATTTACGTGGGTCATGGCTTGATGTCCATATCACCATCATCGTAAGTTCACGATGTAAAATGACAATGAATTTTCCTCGCTTTCATGCTCCTTCATATGCCGCCAAGGAAAATCTATTAAAAGATCTTAATCTACTTGAGGACTTGATGATCTTTGAAGTGCTTGTATTTTATGGTGGCTACCCGTGAAAATTCAAAGGTATGTGGTAATGCCTTAACATTTTTCAAACAATATTAACCTCTTGGCCTATCTCAACTCCCACCACACACAAATTATGTCTCAATATTAACGTGTGTTTAAGAGTGTATACTTTGTACCTAACTCCTACTGAGGATTCAAAGTTCAAATGAATTAAAACCTTCATGAAATTGCTACATAAGTCGCATGTGCCAAGTTATGAAACCTTTGACCGATTTCCTACAAGGAATAGTATAAGAATAAGTCAGCTCTCGGTAATAATGAGAAAAACAAATGACTAAAAATAGCTTCTTCATTATGGAGAAACAACATTGAAATATAAAATGATATATTACAACTTAAGTCATTTGTTTGATACATCCCTAAGTCGTGAAAACCCGCTTAAGAATTATATTTTCATACAACCATCGATCGTAGTAGACCTCACACTTCATGATTCCACAAGGTAAACATCTATCTGCCATAGGTTGCCTTTTTAAATAACTGACCATGCTCTTTGAGGTGGAATTAAACGCAAAAGTGGGCCGGTTACATATCTTAGGGTCATATGGTTAAGGGACCATCTGAATACACCTAATTCTTTTCGGTGTTGTTGTAGTGGCTACAACAAATGGTGAACCACTCGGTAGAATCCAACATCTCGCCAATGTCCCAACAATAATATGTAACTGATAGTGATGGCAATATTGAACAGTGTTTTATGTACCTCTTGTATTACTTTGACCTTACAAACATGCCTAACTTTGTGCCTCACTGCAGGGTCTTGTTAATCGTGTAAAATTTCAAAGGTAGACTTCATGGATGCCAGATAGTTTGATGATGATGTAGAGAGCAAGGCAATGTGTGCTTATTATATTCAAAATTTTAAAATGTCTCCTGGTGTTGCTCCTGCTACGCCACAGGCTCGACAATACTCTGACGGAGTCACTTCAAGAAATCAAAAACATTGTTCGCTTCCAATGAGCCCTCGGTCGTGATCCTGGCTGGAGTTGCTGCATTACCTCTCTACACACAGAAGCCTTTCTCAATCCTTTACCCTTATTTTTTCCATGTGTTGTAGCACTTATTTTATGTGCTCATGGCACTTATTTTTTCATGGGCTGATGAGGGATCCCAACTTATTTTACTTCTGCAAGAGAGGTTGTTTTTTGTTTGCAGAAACTAAATATATTGATTTGGCTTTTTCCCTCATGCCAAGTCTTCACATCCATTCATCACCCACAGTGAAACATGAAACACAAACATCATTAATATATTCAAGACCATGTCAAACACAAGGTTCAAAGTTACGGGTATAGGGCTATTCAAACTCAATAGTTTCCCACAAGAAACCTTCTCGTGATATCCTCAGCTAATGAATTAGAATGATAGGAATAAAGCTTAGAATATGACCTTGATGACTTGTTTTTTGGAGAAGTTGCCTCTTAGGTAACCAACACAACTCCCTCACACAAACAATAGGGTTAGGGGTTTCAGCAATTATGGCAAGGAAAAGCTGAAATATCATTAGGGTTTTGATGCGTGCAGAGGTAAATCCATAGACGCTTTAAACATGGAAGGAGGAGTAAGAAGGCTAGTCCGCACCGAGGGCTCTCAAGGCCTCGTCTAACGAGGCTCCCCATGCAAAGGGTATGCAATGTATAGAAACCATGACGTAGTTCCACCTATGCGAAAGATCAACTAGTTGTAGGTGGAAAACAAGGCAAAGTACATGCATTATCTCGAATATTATTCAATAATAAGCAAAAAGAGAAATGAGTGTAAAATAAATGGAAAATTATAATGAATAAAGATACTGTATAGTAAGAAAAGACAATGAACATAATTTAAAACCATAAAGAAAAATTTTCGTGAAATAAACCTAATTAAAAACTTGAACTAACAAACTTTTATTACCGTATCCTAGCTAGCCTAGACAAATCCTAATTTAACCGAGAGTTGCTGAGGTTATGTGAAATCGTACCTAATAGCCATCGCATTAGTTCCCTCCCTACAAGAACAACAATGTTTGATATCGTAAGAAGCATCCAAGATTGTGCATTGACAACAAGACTTACATGAAAAGCATGTGTAACACAAGAAGGTCAAGACTACTACTGCAGAACGTGCTTAATGATTGTCTGAGCTGAATTTCACATTCATCCCGATACACATAAATATGTACTTAAATATAAAATCATCTATAATCGACACACATCCATCCGCACACAACCCTAGCCTAACGGAAGCATGGTAAGATATTTCTATTGCAGCTTGTATTCATCCTGACAGATCCGTCAAACCCGCCGAGAATCTCATCATGATGTCGAGATGCCTTAATTTGATGGAGTGGAAAAAATGGGTTTACTACTAGAAAATTTGAGGTGATCACGAATCCAAGTACAAAAACCCTAATTTTGAAAACCCTAGTTCGAAGTTGTCCCCGGTTTAATGAGGATGTGAGGATCCAAAGCAACCTTCAACGAAGGTTGAAATGCATCACCTGTATTTCAGACAAACTCTAGACCTTCGAGCGGGGACTTCAAAACTGAAGGTTTCATGAGATCAATCGTAATGGATATGATAATTATTTGTGGTGATTGGACAACCATCATATTTTTATTATCATCTTCAGCTAAATGTTTGCAAACTCACGTAATGACAATCCAATGTATTAGATTCTTTAGATTTCTTAGGATGGGATGAATTGACTTGAAAATTTTAGGAAATAGAGAGATTTGCAAGAAATCACATGCTTGTGTCTGAATGCAACTGTACTAGTCAAGCAACAACCAAAAATATTAGAGACAATGGCCGATGTTTTTTCAGTGAATAAATTAGGGTATATCGATCACAGCTACCAGCTTAGGGCATAGAAATATGTGCTCAGAAAATTATCATTCTTAATGAAGGCTTTCCTTCGATGAGCGACATCCAAGCAATTATGTTGAGAGGAGTGTGATACGTGTAGAACAATCATTTCAAAACCCTACTACTGAGAAACCCTAGTTTGACTTGCTTCTTAAGGGGCCTCATCAATACCGTAAGAACTTGAGATAATTGCTGCCAGAGTTTTAATTGCTTGGATTGGCGATCCCCGAATCATCACAAAGCGAATCATTGAATTTCAGTGGCTTCATATGGTTTACAAATAGATATGAACAGAAGTCTCAGAGGCAGAATATGCTTTTAGGTGGCAGTGATCATTGGAACCATCAATTTGATCAAAGCGGTACCCGGCATGTTAGGATCCCCGATAATAGTTGGGATGAATCAATAAAAGAAACATCTTGAGTTTGTCGAGATAAAGGCCTTCCTTGGCTATTTAAAGTATCTTGATGAAAAATATCAAAACATAAGAGATTCATCAATTTTGTGATGTGATTAGAAACACGACTCGCATGTCTATGCTTGTCGCCAACACTAGTATAAGACAACTTTGAATGAATTGAAGAAATTACTGGGTGTGGCGTACTCACGAAATGAATTGGGGGAATAATGATGAAAATGATTCATATGCAGGTATCAATTGAAACCGGACCTTCATCTCGCACATCTGTCACCCAAAGAGGCCAATGATCCCGCATGCATACTACCCGCCCAAGGCTTTAATCAGTCTCTGAGCGGAACATGGTAAAATCATTGTTTGTGGGAATGAGATTTAGACTAGATCTGCACATGTTCACTAGAATGAGATTGTTTTCATTAATACAGAAGGACAAAGAAATAGGCTTTTCAAGCTCTAATTTGACAAAGGTGTGTGAAAGATTCAGTGGGTGGCACAATAGGTTTTATTTTTATTGCACATGCCTATCATCACCAAAATTTTGCAACCAAAAAATCCATTACACAGAATTCAGAGGAGGAAAGGAATGTCACAGATAATAATACTCTTTCTTGATGCTTGAATGTGTTTTGACTCGGGAGATAGACAAGGAAATATTAGGATAAGAGTTCAACAATTGGAAACTCGAGGATTATCATAACAAAAACTGATTAGGCTTGTTGCCGATTGAAAGTGTTCTAGGAAATAAAACCACCTATCGAAATTGTTCAATTAATTATGTCCAATCGACATCCATTTCGTGAAATCAAAACAAAAATGAACAACTGATAGAAAACTCCCCAGAGATTCTTTAGGTTCCATTCTAATCTCATTTAACCTTATTAATACATTTGAAAATTGTACCCGTGAAAGCTTGTTGTAATTCACTGCCGAGCTGCTTAACTAATGGATGGAAGTCATGGAAATGTGCGGTACCATTGCTTAACGCGACCTTCAAGAGTGAGGAGAAAAGCACACAATCCAACTCCTCATCATCAATTTCTTAACACTCACAAAAATCACAACTGGAAGGTGCTCTCGCTTATGGAAACTTTATTCTCACCATCGAATTTAACTGGGACAAGTGGTACAACATTCATCAAAGATTAAGAATCGAGAAAAAATAAATCCAATAAACATCTTGGGATAATGATTTGGGGATGATTCATTACATATATGAGACTAATTAGTGTGCCTCCATGGCTTTCAGATTGTAACTGCCTCTTCTAGCGCCAATTTATTGACGGCAAATGGTACGCGAAAAACAAGGGGTTTCACTGAAAGGTCCCAATTCAGACTTCACATCATGTTTGGGATAGGATCCTCATCTCGGTATGTGGGCTCGATCGCTGCCATAAGTGTTTCCACTCTTGGTTATCGTGATGAGAAGATGATGAAGCGAGGTGAAGGTGAAATGACCAATCAAGAAGCAAATCGGCTCAAGATTAATGAACCAAAACAAAGATATACCAAGTCTAAGCGCGAAATAAAATAGTATGTTGTGAGTGGGGACGTGATTCAACAAAACTACTGTACATATATGAAAGGAAACACACCGTGGTTATTAATGGTAAAATAGTTCAAAATAGATCACCGAGATGGCAAGGTATAAATAAACATTGATTCAAGAGAAACGTATACGAAAAACTGTTGTGAAGTAGTTCATAATCAATTGCATTCATGAAAGAATCCGTACAACATAGTGAAATATTAGATAGCTAGTACTATCACCACAAACAAGCATGCGAATCCTAAAGGCTTCAAAAGAGAATATATTATTAATGTTGTTGCAACGTCAAATACATGTTTACAACTCTGCCAAAACTGAATAGTGTGAACATGGGCTATCTATCTCAATGCATGATATCAAAACCCTAGCCTCGCTACCTCTCTACTTAATACCAAGAGCCGAGTGCCTTTAGCTCTCAAGCACCACCCTCTATCATCCCGGCTTCAAGTAGCCCAAAGTCCTTTTGGTCATTTCCCCGGTTGTATATATAAGCTAAGATGTCTTTGAGTTGCCCCTGACTCGGGCCTTCGATCATGGCTGGTTTGCATTTGGCTATTTGCGGCCTGCGACGAGGTTGATGCGACTTGTGACCTAAGTTCATCTTCGATCTCAGGACCTCACAACCTGGGTCATTTGTGACTTCAGACTTGAGTGTGGTTAAAGTACCTAGGGCCATTCCTTCTATTGTTATCCTTTTGGTGAGCTCACTTTTGCAAAACACAAGGCCTTTCCCTAGTACTAGTCTTGTGTGTATGGATTCCCACATAAACGTGCTATCGAGTCTACAGCTTTTAAATTCTTCGAATTTTGTAAGGATCCACCTTCCTTGCCGTAGCAAACCCTCACTTTCGCCATGCAAGTCACCGGCTTCTACCCGTAAAAATAACAGTCACATTTACTTTTAATAAAATTGATAAGCAAACATATGTAATTAGCCAAAAAGTGGTTTCAACAAATAATAAACTGGACCGTGTGTCCTGTTTCTAAGAATGCATGTACAACCCGTGTGTGCCCATACCGAGATTTTTTAACCAATTAATGGGAGAAAACCCGCAATGTCAATCGAATTTCATCACATGATCAAAAACATGTAGTTCTCTCTAGCTTAACATTCATTTCCGATGGTGATGATGCCGAAAATCCCGTGACATAAATGCATTATTTATCACTTTGTATGTCATGCACAACGCCATCGATGCTTCACATTTGTGAGATACTTTCTGAGCCAGATATACTATGTAGACCCACCCTCTCACCTTTAGTAGATGATAATTACACCTTACGACCTTTCATTTTACTATTCAAAACAAGAGTGTTATAGTAACGATGAGAGTAAGGACTATAAAGATGATTTTACATTTCGTTATGCACCTAGGAGAAGACTACGTATGCGACTTCGGAGGGGCTTCAAGAGGTTGTGACTTGAAAGGAGGCTGCGAGTTGCAATAGTCACTAGGTCATAGCGTTCACTTAGTTCCTTTTGGGGAGTGTGACTTGGTGACCACTATGAGAAAATAGAAACTACCGAGTCGCATTGTCGCAACTCCGGTAGGTTGCACTTTGCCTTCGTGTCTGTGTTTGCGACTTCACGACCCAGAGAGATCCGTGACTTGAAAAGGTTGCATATTCACAATTGACCGGTCGCACATTTCTTTCATGCTTCGAGATCGCAACCCATGATTCGTGGAAGTCTACGACTTGGAAAGAGGTCGCAGTCACGTTAGAATGGGTCACACTGTCATCACCGCAAAAGAAGTGCGACTATGCAACTCTGGATCACACGCTGTTTCGTGAATCATTTGGAACCATGTGAAACATGCATCTCCTTCTATTGACCATGGAAATGGACGAGCTTGATCGTCGAAGTGGAATTGAAGCACTAGAAGCCAAGAACATAGAGAGTTAAGGGCGACGCTGAAGACGTGAGGGTTTTAGTTATCAATATACAATAGCTTGATCTTATACCCAACTTACGCAAAAAATTTGGCATGTTATCCCGAGTTTCAATGGCCCATGGTAGAATTAGTTGTGAAGGCAAAACTTTATAAGAGTCGCCATGAAATAAAGGTAAGACGATGGCATCCATGGTGGCAAAAGCCCCTAATAAATCTTGCAAATCGGTTAGAAGAGTATACAAACGTTGAGGCCATTTGGTCCAACCTCGTTATTTGTCATTCTTGGCTAATCATGAGATTCACTTCTTCAATGGTGCATCCTGACATCACAGTCATTGTGCAAGATAATTGATATTTCGCTATCTTTCCTCCAAGGCTCCACGTACGCATATGTGCCCATGCCAAGCGAATTTTTAGGACTCCACACCACATGGGTCCTTGGTTAGTCAATAAGGCACATTTTTAAGGAGACAGATTTATGCCCATGCTATATCATGACCTTTTATCAAAAATTTCTAATGCTAGTTGTTAATAAATCCTCGCATCTACTGGCATCGCTCTTTGTTTGCTAGCAACAAAACTGTTATCGCTAGTGCAAGAGGAACTTCCTCAATGGTATGCATGGGAAACATGTGCTTCATGTGATGTGGCGAGAGGACAAGACTCATGATATAATCCCCATTTCACCTTTACCAGCCCTATTTAGATGTGGGTCATGGGCTTGACGTCTATCGCCATCATAAGTTCAATATAAATGACAATGACTTTTCCTTGTTTCTATGCTTCTTCATATGTCATCGAGGAAAATCTATTAAAAGACCTCTTGAATCAATGGAGGGACTTTCAAATGATCTTTGAAGTGTGCTTGTCTTTTATGGTGGCTACCCTTGCTCGAATTCCAAAGGTTGGCCTATCTCGAACTCCCACCACACCATATGTCAAATACTTAACATGTGTTGAAGATCGATACTCTTGTGTACCCAAACTCCTACGAGGATTCAAAAGTTAAATGAACAATTAAAACCTTCATGAAACTGTTAAGCATAAGTCAAGATGTGCAAAGGTTATGAAATCTTTGACCGATTTCCTACAAGGAATAGTATAAGAATAAGCCGCCTCTATAATGAGAAAAAACAAATGACTTAAAAATAGCTCATTATAGGAGCAACAACATTGAAATATACAAAATGATATATTACAACTTAAGTCATTTGTTTGAGCATCCCTAAGTCCGGAAACCCGCTTAAGAATTATATTTTCATACAAATCATCGACTCGTAGTAGACTTCATACACTTCATGATCTCCACACAAGGTAAACATTCATTCACATAGAAGGCCTTTTTTAAATAACTGGGACCATGCTCTTGGAGGGTGGGAATTAAACTGTTATGGTAAATGGCTTTACATGCATCTTAGGGTTGCTGGCAGAAGGGACCAAATTTTGAATACACCTAAAATTAAAGGTTATGTAGTGGCTACAACAAATGGTGAACCACGGTAGAATCCAACATCTCGCCAATGTCCCAAACAATAACTGTGGTCTCCTGGATAGTGATGCAAGGGAATATTGAACAGTTTTTATGGTACCCTTGAAATTACTTTGACCTTACAAACATGCCCAATCCTTGTGCCTCACTATAGGTCTTGTTAATCGTAAAATTTCCAAGCAGAATTTCTCATGGATGCCAAAGATAGTTTGATGATGATGAGAGCAAGGCAAAGAGCTTATTATATTCAAAATTTTAAATAAGTCTCCTCGGTGTTGCTCCGCGCTCAAAGCAGGCTCGGACAATACCCACGGAGTCACTTCTGAAATCAAAACGTTGTTCGCGCTAATGAGCTCCGGTCAAGACTCGGCGGAGTTGCTTTACTACCTCTCTGCCACGTGCAGCCTCTCTCAATCCTTTACCCTTATTTTTCCATGTGCCATAGCAACTTATTTTATGTGCTCATGGCACTTATTTTTCATGGGCGATGAGGGATCCCAACTTATTTGACAAAAGAGAGGTTGTTTTTTTGCAGAACTAAAATATATTTTGATTTGGTTTTTCCTCATGCCAAGTCTTCACATCCCATCTACCACCTGTACAAGTGAAACATGAAACACAACATCATTAAGATATTCAAGACCATGTCAAACACAAGGTTCAGGTTACGGTATAGGCCATTCAAACTCAATAGTTTCCACAAGAAACCTTCTCGTATATCCCTAGCTAATGAATTTGAATCGCAGGGAATAAAGCTTTAGAATGTGACCTTTTGATGACTTGTTTTGAGAAGTTTCTTCTTAGGTAACCACCACAACCTCAATGCAACAATAGGTTAGGTTTCAGCAATTATGGCAAGAAAGCTGAAATATCATTAGGTGGGTTCTTGATGCGTAGGAGGTAAAAGAAATCCATATCGCTTAAACATGTGGAAGGAGGAGTAAGAAGGTTGTCCGGGCACCGAGGGCTCTGCTGCTCTAGGTTCAATGAGGCCTCATGCAATGGTATGCAATGCACATTGAACTTATGACATAGTTCAATGCCACATGCGAAAGATCAACTAGTTGTAGGTGGAAAAAAAGGCAAAGCACATGCAATGATTATCTCGAATATTATTCAAATAATACAAAGAGAAATGAGTGTAAAATAAATGAAAATTATAATGAATAAAGATAATTATAGTAAGAAAAGACAATGAACATGTAATTTTAAAACCATAAAGAAAAACTTTGTAAATAAACCTAATTAAAACTTGAACTAACAAACTTTATTAATGATCCTAGCTAGCCTAGACATAAAATCCTAATTTAACCTATATATACGAGTTATGTGAAATCGTACTCTCCATTGTAGCCATCGCATTAGTTCCTCCTACAAGAACAACAATGTTTGATATCGAAGAAGCATCCAAGATTGTGTATCGATAACAAGATTTACATGAAAAAGCATGTGTAACAATAAGAAGGTCAAGACTACTTACCAGAGAACGTGCGAATGGATTGTTCGAGCTCGACCTCACGCCATCCCGATACGTAAATATGTACTTTAAATCTAAAATCATCTATAACTAACACACATCCATCCGCACACAACCCTAGCTCAATTAAGCATGGTAAGACATTTCCATTTGGCGCTTGTATTCATCCTGATAGATCTCGTTTCAAACCCGCTCGAGAATCTCATCATGATGTTGAGGATGCTCAATTTGATGGAGTGGAAAAATAAGCTGCCTACTAGGCTAATTTGAGGTAAAGATCATGAATCCAAGTACAAAAACCCTAATTTGAAAAACCCTAGTTCGAAGTTGTCCCCGTTGGTTCTATCGAGGATGTGAGGATCCAAAGCAACCTTCAACGGTTGAAATGCATCACCGTACTAGACAAACTCTAGACCTTCGAGCGGGGGACTTCAAAACTTTGAAGGTTTCATGAGATCAACCGCGAATGGATATGATAATTATTTGTGGTGATTGGACAACCATCGCTGGATTATTATCAATTCATCCAAATGTTGCAAACGTATTTAATGACAATCCAATGTATTAGATTCTTTAGATTTCTTAGGATGGGATGTGAATTGATTCTTGAAAATTTTCTAAAGAAATAGAGAGATTTGCAAGAAATCACATGCTTGTGTCCGAATGCACTGCACAAATGTGGCAACAACCAAAAATATTGAGGACAACGTCTATGTTTTCTTTCCGTGCTGACTAAATTATGGTATATCGACCGTTGCATACCACCAAGTAGGGGTACAGAAATATGTCAGAAACATTACCTTAAAATGGAAGGCTATCCTGCATGAGCCGACATCCACTGCAATTATGTTGAGAGGAGTGTGATACGTGATCAATCATTTGTGAAACCCTACTTTCGAGAAACCCTGGGCTTTCTTGACTTGTTTAAGTGTTTCATTTATCGTAAGAACTTGAGATAATTCGTGAGAAGCCGAATTGCTCATTTCTAAGGATCCCCGAATCATCACAAGCTAATCATTGAATTTTAGTGGCTTCATATGGTTGAAAAATAGATACGGCAATTTGTAGTTCTCGTAGGCGTGAGTGAATATGCTTTTAGGTAAGAGGTGATCATTGGAGCCATCAATTTGACTGCTGGGTACCCGGCATGTTAGGCTCCCCGAGAGTTAATATTGGGATGAATCAATAAAAGAAACATCTGAGTTTGGCCGAGAGATAGGCGGGCCTACTCTCTTGGCTATTTAAAGAATTCGGATGAAAAATATCAAACATAAGAGATTCATCAATTTTGTGATGTGATTGTGAAACACGACTCACATAAATCATGCTTGTCTGTGTCAACACTAGTATAAGACAACTTTGAATGAATTGAAGAAATTATCAAAAAGTGCATCACGAAATGAATCGTGTGAACAATGGATGAAATGATTCATAACAGTGGTATCAATTGTACTGACTCTATCTCGCACATCAAATTGTCACCTAAAGAGGCCAATTATCCCCATGCATATCACCTGCCTAAGGCTTTTGCAGGTGTAATCAAATTTGTTGGAACATGGTAAAATTCATTGTCGGTGTGGGAATGAGATTTAGGACTAGATCCAGGCACATGTTCACTAGAATTGAGATTGTTTTCATTAACATGAAGAGATGTTATTAGGCAAATATGGTTTTCAAGTTTCCACTTGATGGTGTGTGAAAGATTCAGGTGGCATAATAGGTTTTATTTATTGTATGCCTATCATCACCAAAACTTTGCAACCAAAAAATCCACATACGTAAATTCGAGGAGGAAAAGGAATGTCACGATAATAATACTCTTTCTGATGCTTGAATGTGTTTTGACTCTGGGGATAGGACAAGGAAATATTAGGGATAGAGTTCGAACAATTGAAACTCGAGATTATCATAACAAAAACTGTGATTAGGCTTTTGCTGCCGATTGAAAGTGTTCTAGGGAACAAAAATCACCCATCGAATCGTTCAATTAATTATGTCCAATCGACATCCCTTTCAGGGAAATCAAAACAAAATGAACAAACTGGAGTAGAAACTCCTCTAGAGATTCTTTAGGTTCCATTCTAATCTCATTTAACCTTATTAATACATTTTGAAAATTGTACCCGTGAAAGCTTGTTGTAATTCACGAGCCGTCGAACGAATGGATGGAAGCTTCGGAAATGCGGTACCATTGCTTAACGCGACCTTCGAGAGTGAGGGAGAAAAGCACAATCCAACTCTCATCATCAATTTCTTAATACCAAAAATCACAGTAAATCTGAAAGGTAAACACATGAAACTCTATTCTCACCATCGAATTTAACCTGACAAGTGGTACAAACGTTCATCGGCCGATTAAGAATCGAGAAAAATAAATCCAATAAACATCTTGGGATAATGATTTGGGGGATGATTCATTACATATATGAGAGACTAATTGCAGTGTTCAGGGCTTAGATTGTAATCTGCCCTCCTTCTAGCGCCAATTTATTGACGTGCAAAATGGCATCGCCGACAACAAGGGGTCTCTCAATGAGTTGTCCCAATCCGACTCTCACACTCGTTTGGGATAGGATCCCCATTCTAAGATGTGGGCTCGATCGCTGCCATAAGTGTTTCCACTCTCGGTTATCTGACATGAGAAGATGATGAAGCAGAGGTGAAGTGAAATGACCAATCAAAGGAAGCAAAATCAGCCCAAGATTAATGAAACCAAAACAAAGATATAATCAAGTTTGATGAAATAAAATAGGTATGTTGTGAGTGGGACTTGATCCAACAAAACTACTGTACATATATGAAAGGAAACACATTAAAATTCTAATGCTAAAATAGTTCAGCTAGATCACCGAGATGGCAAGGTATAAATAAACACTGATTCAAGAGAAAACGTACATGAAACCGTTGTAAAGTAGTTCATAATCAATTGCATTCATGAAAAAGAACTGTACAACATAGTGAAATATTAGATAGCTAGTACTATCACCACAAAACGAGCATGCGAATCAAAGGTTTAAAAAAGAGAATATATTATTAATGTTGCCGAACGTCAAATACATGTTTACAACTCGTCAAAAATGAATAGTAATACATGGGCTATTCATCTCAATGCATGATATCAAACCCTAGCCTCGCTACCTCTCTCTACTTAATATCAAGAGCCGAGTGCCTTAGCTCTCACACCAATTCCTCTATCATCCCGGGCTTCTAAGTGCAGAGTTCCAAAGTCCTTTTGGTCATTTCCCTGGGTTGTATATATAGCTAAGATGTCTTGAGTTTCCTTGACTCCTGTCATTTTCCCGACTCAAGCAATGGGTTGGCATTTGGGCCATATTTGCGGCTCGCGACCCAGGGTTATATGCGACGAGACCTGTTCATCTCGATCCTGTGGACTCCACGACCCGGGTCATTTGTGACTTGTGACTTGAGGTGCTGCGACCTAGGGCCATTCCTTCTATTGTTATCCTTTTGCGGAGCTTAGCTCCTTGCAAAACACAAGGCTCCTTTCCCTAGTACTAGTCTTGTGTGTATGGATCGCTAAACGTGCCATTGAGCTCATAGCGGAATTCTTCAACTTTGTAAGGATCCACCTTCTCCTTGCTAGAGCAAACCCCAAATTTTCACGATGCAAGTCACCGGGCTTCTACCCGTTAAAATAACACGCAGTCACATTTACTTTTAATAAAATTGATGTTGGAAACATATGTAATTAGCCAAAAAGTGGTTTTAACAAATAATAAACTGACCCCCGTGTGGTCCTCGTTCTCGCAGAAGAATGCATGTACAACCCGTGTGTGCCCATACCGAGATTTTTAACCACTAATGGGGAGAAAACCCTAAATGTCAACCGAATTTCATCACATTATCAACATGTAGTTCTCTTCTAGCTTAATATTCATTTCTGATGGTGATGATGCCGAAACCGTGTGACATGTAATGCATTATTTATCACTTTGTATGTCATGTAATAACGCCATCGATGTTTCACATTTGGTGAGATACTATTTCGTATATACCATATGTAGACCCACCCTCTCTCTCACCTTTAGTAGAGATATACTCACCTTACGACCTTTCATTTTACTATTCAAACAAGAGTGTGTTAGTGCAGTAATGAGAGTAAGGACTATAAAGATGATTTTACATTCTCGTTATGCAATCGACAAGACTACGATGCCACTTCGAGGGGCTTGAGAGGTTGTGACTTGAAAGGAGGTCATGAAAGGCAATAGTCACTAGGTCATAGCTCAACATTTATAGCTCCTTTTGGGGAGTGGACTTGGTGACCACTGAGAAAATAGAAATCCATCGGAAGTCGATAGTCGCAACTCCCCGGTAGGCTGTACTTCGCCTTCTCGTGCCTCTTCTGTGCTTCATGACTTCACGACCCGAGAGATCTCAGACTTGAAAAGGTTGCATATTCACAATTGGGACCGGGTCGCACATTGCTTACATGAGATTGCAACCTCATGACCTGTGGAAGTCTACGACTTGGAAAGAGGTCGCAAAGTCACGCTTAGGAATGGGTCACACTTGTCATCGCCGTAAAGAAGTGCTGACTAGTAACTGATCACACAGTTGCTTCCTGAATCATTTAACCATGTGAAACACATCTCCTTTCTATTGACCATGGAAATGGACGAGCTTCTGATCAGCGCCGAGGCGAGAATTGAAGCACTAGAAGCCAAGAACACAGAAAGTTAAGGGCGATAATCGAAGATGTGAGGGTTTAGTTATCAATATACAATAGCTTGATTCATACCCAACTTACATTTAAAAATTTGGCATGTTATCCCCCAAGTTTCAATGGCCTCATGGTAGAATTAACTGTGAAGGCAAAACTTTATAAGATGCCATGAAATAAAAGCAGAAGACGATGGCATCCATGGTGGCAAAGCTCCCTAATAAATCTTGCAAATCGGTTAGGAAGAGTATACAAACGTTGAGGCCATTTGTCCAACCTCAAGTTTTTTGTCATTCCCGCTAATCATGAGATCTACTTCTTCAATGGTGCATCCTGCATATCACTGTGGTCATTGTGCAAGATAATTGATTTCGCTATCTTTCCTCCGCTCCACGACGCATATGTGCCCATGCCGCGCGAAAGCTTTAGGACTCCACACCCATATGGGTCCTTGGTTAGTCAATAAGGCACATTTTAAGGAGGCGATTTATGCCCATGCTATATCATGACCTTTTATCAAAAATTTCCTAATGCGCAGTTGTTAATAAATCCCTCGATCGCCGGGTAATCGCCTTTGCTTGCGTGTAGCAACAAAACTGCTATCGCTAGTGCAAGAGGAACTTCCTCAATGGTATGCATGGGCAACATGTGCTTCATGTGATGTGGCGTAGAGGACATAAGACCGCGTGATATAATCCCCATTTCACCTTTACCAAATCTCTATTTACAGTCATGGCTTTTCTTTGACGTCTATATCGCCATCATAAGTTCACGACATCATAAATGACTTTTCCTCATTTCATGCTTCTTCATATGTCACCGAGGAAAATCTATTAAAAGACCTTGAATCGATGGAGGGACTTTCAAACGATCTTTGAAGTGCGTTTTGTCTTGCGGTGGCTACCCGTTCGAATTCCAAAGGTTCGCCTATCTCGAACTCCCACCACACCATATGTCAAATACTTAACATGTGTTGAAGATCTGATACTCTTGTACCCAAACTCCTACGATTCGAAAAGTTCAAATGAACAATTAAAACCTCTCATGAAATTGCTACATAAGTCAAGATGCAAAGGTACAGGAAATCTTGACTGATTACAAGGAATAGTATAAGAATAAGTCACTTTAATAATAGAGAAAAATAAAAATGACTAAATATAGCTCATTAGAGGAGAAGCAAATATTGAAATATAAAAAACTGATATAATGTAAACTTAAGTCAATCTTTGATATCCTCAAGTCTGTGAAACTGCTTAAGACTTGTTATTTCTGGCGTACATCGCACCGTAGTAGACCTCGACACTTCATGATTCCAGCTACAAAGATCATTCACAGAAGGCATTCTTAAATAATTGACCATGCTCTTTGATGGTGGGGATTAAAGGCAAAGTAGGGTTGGTTTATATCCATCTTAGGGCTGCACGGGTAGAGGGGACCCGAATTTGAGTACACCTAAAAATTTTGGTGGTTTTGTAGTGGTTACATGAACACTTCAAACCAAAAATTAAAAATACTTCTTTCCTACTAAGGTTTTGGCATTATTCTGCTAGGTCCCCATAATTTGTTAGATTGGTGAGAACAAATGAACATGGGTAACATCGTACGCTTCTTGAGTCCTAGACCCAGCCTTTCCTAGACTCAAAGAGGGCTCTCTATTTTGTGCAAAGAATGTGAGCTTGTGCGTTTTTAGGGTTTGATTTAGGCCAGTTGTTAAGTTTAGGGTTTTGCTGTTTTAGTTGGGTAGATGATCGTGTAGAATAGATGGAGGAGAGATCTTCAAGTCATTGGGCTTTATGGAGTCTACAAAGGTCATGGATACTGCAATGAATCAGGGTGCATCATAGGGTAATCAACATGGGTCAATGGATTCAGGTCAGGAGATGAAAATGAACACCAAATTGTGAACATAGTAGGGCAAAGGGCGCTAAGAATCCTTTGTCAAAATACCTTTTAAACAAGAAGGTATTAGTACTACTGATAAAGTGTGTAATCATACATAGGAAAACCAATAACTCTTGGATTAAACCCAAGAAAATACATTAACAAACAACTGGAAGAACTATAGAAGTTGCAAACTTGTTTAAGTTCTAGTGATTTCACCTTCAAGATTAGAAAACATTTAAGATAGAAATATAACATGGATCAAAGAAGAGGGAACTCCTAAAAACTGATCATAGCCATAAATACCTCCAAATCAGCTTTTCAAGAATGGACAAAGGGCATGATCAAAACATACAACCTCTGGCTAAAATTAATCAGTGACATTACTTCAAAGAAAGATCTTAAGAACAATGCTTAAAGGCTATAACATCAAAACAATAGGCTAACCATAAAACATATTTTATATCTACTATATTGAATCATCTATAAAGATAAACAAGCATAAGTGGGTTCAGAGAGCAATCAAGAATTCTTAAATCAATTTTAGCAGAGAAAAACATAGAGGCGTTGAAGAACACACAGAGCTAAGGTACTCTATGAACAACATTTCTTAGTCTTTAAAATTTTGTCCTACTCGAATATAGTAAGGATACAACAAATTTATACATAAGAAAATAAGAACTGAATAGAAACACATCACCATTAGCTATGCCCAATGATCTTGCAAGAAAGCCTTCTCCATCATTAATCAAAACAAGCCATCCCTAAATCTACAACACCAATTTCTCTTCAATCTCCAAAAAAGAATATGTATTGCTCACAAGAGTCACAAATGCCAACCTTAAAATAATGTCTCTCATGCTCTATTTGTAGTCTAGGAAAAGGAGGCCAAAATCCTAACTAGGTTTTGAAAAATGTCAAAAAATACCCATAAATGTCATTATGTCTAAGAGACCATGCAAGGCCCAAGACATGTAAAATGATCTCATGAAATAGATGCAAAAATAACTCCTATCACCAAATTTGAGGATTTATTCAAAAACACTAAAATATATTTTTACCATAAATGAAAGTTCTTTGATCACTCTGCACATAAAGGGCTCAAGAAAGAGGTCTCAAGGCACAACGCACATGATAGAAAATTGGGTCCATTTGCGCAAACAAGTTTTGATGGGCCTTCCGATGCTCTGAATTTGCCGGTTGATGGCTCGTTGGAAAGCCTGTCAAGTCTACTTTCTAAAATCACCCTTTTTTTCTTAGGCTGGTTCCATTACTAATTTTTCAAATTAATTTAACATTACATGCATCTACCCCGAAACATGGCAGCAGAAATTTTGGGTGTTTAGCCTTTTAAGGATCAAATAAACTCCAAATCACCTAAATTAGGAACATGCTGCAATTGAGCTAAGGATTCCAAAAATTTAACTTTTCACTTGATAATTTCGAGGGAAAAGTGTAGCGCCAAGAGTGTTGCACTCGTGGCATAAAATTAAAACCCAAATATTTTCAAAATTCCAAAAATTTGTGAATATCTGTTTTTATATGGAGTTTGGGATGCCTCTGTAGAGAATCATCAGCCAAGATCCCAAGGTTTGGTGTTTTTCCTCCCTGAGTGCTTTGGAATTTCGTGAGGCTCCTTTGAGCTGGCCTTCTGCACTGATTTCGCATGTATAAGTTCTTGGCCATCTTTTCTCTCAGAGGGCCATAACTCTTTTATATTCTTTCTCATTAAGCAGTTCATCCTTATGATACCTCAATAATATAATGTGCTGCATGCCAAGGCTTCTTTGTAGATCACTAATTTCTGTATTCATCTTTGCAGTGTGATGTTGCAAGTGACCCTCTCCTCGTCCTTTCTCACTATCAAGGTCAATGATGTCAAATTATTGTTCAACCTCATGTTGATCTTATTCTTCTTCTTTCACCTTTTCTTTTCTCTTTATATAGTGTTTAGTGATGGGAAAGCATGTCTCTTGCCTTTAGAGGCAGCAAACACATGCCTTTCTCCTTCATTTGTCAAAGGAAAAGGTTAAACTCGCTTCATTTTGGTGTCCTCATTTTTGCTGCCACATTGACTCCATGGTCACTACGTCCTCTAATGTCCTCATGGCCTTTATGGCTTCCATCATTTGTCTCCTATATGCATTCCACTTGTCATTTTGACTGCTTTCTTGTCTCATTATCTCCAATATCAACCTCACTGCTGCTTCTTCTTACCGATTTCACATTATCATCAATACCACTATCGAGCCTCATCAAACACTTCATTGTCTTCACTTATCATCAGATTCACGACATTTTAATCCTGGTAATACTACTATCATTATCATCATTATTTCATCACATTGCCGCTTTGTCCCTTTATTTCCAAGATCATCACTACCTATCACTACTAGAACCTCAATGTTTTATCGTAATTAGCCTCTAGTTTCACTGCCACCATCATCATCTATCTTTCTATCACTTCCTTTCTTCATTTTTGTCCATACTATCTTCTACCTCTTCATCTTCAATATGATCATCATTTGTGTTTCTTCCATATCGAAATCACCATTTCCTCTTCATTTTCTTCCTCTTTACTATCCTATTCTTATCATGATTTGATGAATACGCTCTCCCTCTCCTTCATTCTCAATTGATGTCTATCTTCGCCTTCTCATTATCCGTATGAATTAGGAGAGGGTGAGGAAGGAGATGGAATGATGAGGAAAATTTATTGTGGGGATGGGGCTATGGATTTGTGAATATTTAAGAGCAAACAGAACACTTCCCACATGTTTCTTTTCTCTTCCAACCTATTGTAGCACACAAACATTTCTTGATTAAGCAAGTGATGGTAAACAAACTCTGTATTTGGTCGAATAGTTCTCTTTTATTTATCAAATATATTTTCAATACCTCTATAGGACAGTAGGTAAATTGTTCATGACACAACTCTAGCACAAACATAAATCCTATTATGATAGGGAGTGAGTTCTGCAGACACCTTCACGGTAAGAATATTTCATGAGATGACCTCATCATGTCGACACTTCAAAGAAGGAAAAAAGAGAAAATAGATTTACAAATAAGCTGTATCTAAAGTCAAGAAAATGGTCATGGAGCACCATATGTCAAATTTTTTAATCCATTTTCACCAAACATTAGTATCTAGTACAATATAAATGGCAACAATGATATCCTGCACTTTACCCTGCAAGATTCAGCCTGTTTATTAGAAGGAGATGAATAATCAGCGTGAGGTCTGGTTAATTTTTCACCTATTAATCTCTTTCACAAAACCTGAACACCCTACATTTTGTGCAATGATAATCACAGGAGGCTTTCTTTAAGCTCCATATTTTCTTAGGTTCAAACCATTAACTTCCACCTTCCGTTTTGCTTCCATTACACTTTCTGTATCTTCACTACTTTACCACTTTCCTTTCCTTTACATTTGATTTATTTACTAACAAACCTAGTTCGTTTGTAAAAATGATGAAGTAATTAATTGATGGTGGTACAGCCTGTGTTACAGATATAGCTTATAGGTATGACTCTGCCTTTAAGCTTTGATGCTTAATGGTCAACTTGAAATCATCATAATCATAATAGCCCATGCACCTACTGACTGATGATATTCTGTTTGTAGGCTTATGGAGGTTTAAACATGGTTTTGAGTACAACATCAGGTTTTCACCTTCATACTTAAGTCGTATAATTGCTTCCTAATCCATAAAAATCCATCAAATTCACCAGAGACAAAAGCACGAAATCCAATCAGCCACAGAAATGCTCAACTTTTGATGCTTGGATATTTTGCAGTTATGCTAAATTATTACATGATATTTCAATAGAATGAATGACTTGATTTAGGTCCTCCTACCTACTCATAGTGTTCCGACGACGCCAAATAAAGCTTGGCAATGCCTAATAAAGTTAGTCTATTGAGTTTCTCAAAAAAAGTAAGACTTAAATACTTAAACACCAGATTTCAAGGTAAATGCTGATCAGATAGAACAAAGTGCTCTGGAACGTGAACATACTGCAATTTTTCACTGAAAATTATCTCAATTCATTAATCACTTCATGATCAATACGTAGTTTCCGCTTCTAAATGCAGAACGCTGGGTGGACTTGTTTCAGGTTTGACAAAACTTATAGTTTCATGCTCCCAATTTCCTGGTGAATAATAATCCAAATGATAGAAAAATGTTCCCTTTACATGTTTGGGATTCAAAATTCCAAACTGGCTTTTTAACCCATTTCGTTTGTTCTTGTTGCTCCTTTCATTGATATTTGCCTTTGACAGGTGACCGGGGTAAAATTTTAAGTGGCTCCTTTTCCTTTTCGGCAAATTTGTTGGAAACATGAAATGGTATTCTCTTCTTTAGCTCCGAGGGTTTGTTTCCCCATCTATCTTGACAGAGAAAAAACCTCAAAAATATGCCTCTTTCCGCTATTTTGAAAACGGCAACACATCCGTTTGTCATTCAAGAAGGTAAGCTTCTAAACATTTTTGAGGATTTTTTTCTATAGCGAAGATTTCTCTTAAAACCCCTTTTTTGCTTGCATTGTGATGTTTTAATCATGTTTTTACCCCTTTGACATTTCTAAGTGTGGGTGACTTAAACATGGTTTTTCCTTTCTCTACCCATCTCCATTTTCCGCTTCTTTGCGGTAAGTCCGCTATTGATATGGTTTAATTTCTCTTCGCTCATTTATGCCTTTTTTAAATCCTTTTAAATGGGAAAGGCATTATGAGAACCTTTGGAAGTGGATCTTACCACCTTTAGCTAACGATAACTCTACCCTGACAACATTTGGAATTTAAAAACAAAGTAGTATCTTCAACATTTCATTTGTTCTTACCTGGAGATCAAATTACCTTTGTGCTTATGGTAGTGATCTAAACCTTATCCAACTTTCTCACTAATCCTTAGGCATGATAAACTCACTCCTTGCTTACACTCAGAGAATTTAAATCATGCTTGCTACCCTCTTTTGCTTACTTAACATTTCCAGGTGTGCCATAACATACTCGGAATTTTAGTCTTTCTGAAACATTCTTGAGCTCATTATCAATTACACAGACAAAAATTATAATCACCTTGGGTTTCCATATTGGAGCCCAAATACTCATGCTTCTTTATCTTTACTACTCAGGTGTAAATGATCAATGAGAGCTGAATTTCCCTTTCCATCGATACTATTCAGAACCCTTGTTCTTTTGAGGCAAGAGACTTACTGACGGCAAATTTAGAGTGTCAGCATAGGAAATTTTTGAAATCTTCTTTCTTTCTTCGATCAAACATGGAGGTAAAAATAACATCTCATTTTACCTCCTTTTGACTATCTTTCCAAACCTTAGGTTTTAATGCTTGGAGACAATTATTAGCTTTGGTCTTCTTAAGTTCTCTATAGCCATTTCAAGTTCATTCATTTATGTTCAGTTCACCTCACCTTTTTTCCTTTTCATTTACATTTCTAAATAAACTTATTCATGTTTATTTCCTTGGTGTGCTCTCTCCATGATTTGCCACATTGGATCCTTGCTTGGCACACTCGCTAGCCTCAATTATAGGCTTAGAAACTCTATCTTCTTGAACACAAATTGCTCCCTCTTTTTTTTAATGTCTTTAATGAGGAGCTGGCCTCTTTGACTACCAATTATTCACTAATATTCATTTTAACACTTCCCCGCAGAATGTCAAAATGATAGTTTCCTATGTTAACTTGAACCTGACAGTAATCCTCCTTTGGGGACTTTCTGATTGTTTGTCATTTGGACAAGCATGTGTTGATCTTATTTCACATTTGAACCAGCTTCTAGCACAGGAAAATATAGTTTGAAACACCGATAAAGACTTTACAACCTATGAAATCCCTAATGACCTAGTGATACTTTTTGGATTTAGCCTTTGATCAAATTAGTTTAAGATCTTCAAGTGTAAAAACAAATTCTTTTGACAAATTAATGTATTGAAGATCCACCAAAATCCAATGTACTGATTTCATTCAGTATCTTTTTACATAGATAGCTTTGAGACCATCAATACTGGAGGAACCTAGTGAACATGAGAATGAGCAAAAGCTAGCAATCCTAGATGAAAGGGAAGGGTGAGCAAAGGATAAAACAGAAAAAGGAGTTTTAGTAAAAAATAGGATGTAGATGAGTGGTATAAGCCCATGAGGGTTTTAGGAGTGGCAGGTTGACCATGATTAAAAATAACAAGAGAATAGTGAAAAATTTGGTTTAAGGATAATGAAGAAAGTGAGATTTCTAAACTCATAATATTTGTAAATCTTGTTTTCTAGAAATCAAGATAAACATTTCATCATTCACAAATAGAAAAATCATTATTTAGATCACATTATCTATATAAATGGAAAATGATCTTTTCAAGTGAATTTTATCTAATTCAGTATAATGAACAAATACCTCCATTTTAATTTTCTTTTAGAATTGAATTACTACAAACCCATTGACTATTTGATATTGGATAAATGAAATTCACATTAACTTTGTACCCTTCCCCTAAAAATTCTCTCGCATTAGAGTCCATCTTTCTCCCATAGTTTTCTAACCTGCATGGCATTTTCCCTAAACATAAATATTATGCATACATGTTTTAGGATAAATTCCTCTGTATATATCACTATATTCCCATGCATAAATGTATTTAACGTTTTTGTAATATTTATCAACTTTCTCTTTGAAATTTCTTCCGTAAAGTATTATTTTGATGTTTCAATGCTTTACCTGCAGTTTTGTACTAAAGAGTTTCCAAATTTTTCCATCAATGAAAATCATCACTTATCGATGATAAAGCGAATATCACATTGTTATTGCTTGCAACATGGCGAAGAAGAATCATTTTTGTTCATCAAATTTATTAATTTATCTTCTCCTCGTCTATTTGTGAAAAGAGTAAATACGGGTTGAATGATTTACCCACCTCATTATCATCATTTATACAAAATTCACTCTCTACCTGTTATTTTTTATGGTGGATACGAGGTGAATTTCTAAAGCTACCACGCCGAGATATACATATCACCAGATCAAAATTTAAGAATACATCAACTCTAGCGCCAACCGGTGGTCTACCAAGGATCAATGATGAGCTCCCAAATTATTCTTGGAGCTAAAATCATAAAATCAAAAATATACTCTCAGAATCCAAAGATACAAACACAACTTATAATATACCATTTGGTTTCGATGAAAAATATAAGATATTTGCTAATTGAGAATAAGTCATAGTATATTGAAGATTGGGAAGTTTGACCAACATCCACAGTTTCTTTTCATAATACCGATGGTTGCTCCTAAATCAAGGGTGTTCGAATTTCAATACCATTAATGCAATTTTACAATAGGCTACCTAGATTTAGATATTTTAACTATTGGTTTCCATAATAATATCAACAATATCCCACCAGAATTGGATTTTCTTATACTTTTTCTTCTTCTTTACTTTTTAATGCACAACCCAATTATATTTAAAATATCGGGCATTTCCTTTATAGCTTGAGAAAATAACTGATGTAAATAATTTTCAATTCATCTAGCATATCATATTTCTGGTAAAACAATCTTCCTTCTCTATTCCCTTACCTTTGAGCGTTTCTGCAGAAAATGTGTATTTTGTAGGAACAAAAGGTTGTTCTACTTATAGGAATTGTAGAAGCTGGTTTATTTGGTTATCATCTAAATGTGCATAAGCAATGTTTGGTCAATTTAGGAGTGTCCTAAATTGCTGCATTTAATTTTTCAATCCGGATTCGTAAGCCGATGAAGTGCGGCGCACTATATGTGCAAGATAACCTTTTTCTTAACTTTTTTGTCGTTTTTGGTTTTTCTAAGGTGAGATGGAAATTCTAAAATTAAAACAAGTATGTACATGTCCTAAGGAAATATCCTCTATAATTATTTACCAACTTGAAACTGAAAAAAAAAGAGAATTTGAAACATACAATGACAAAACTTGAAAGAAATGAAAATGTGCTGCCAAATGAAAAGGTGTCGCTGGTCTAATAAATCAAAATGTGTTGAACTAGTGAGCATGAAAACCAAACTATTCTTATTGCTGTTCAAACACAAAGAAACTATGCCGAAAGAAATCCAAAGTTGCAATAAAGTAAATCTAAATCAAATTACATCAACTTGTCTTCTCGATCCCTCATCATTAGTCCAACTAAGATTTTCTGGCAACCATAAACAATTCTGAGTAACTCGATATCTAACTTGCAGAGTAAACTAATATCAAAACTACACATTCACAATTCAACTCTCACCACATCACCTTTACTGTGGCTGAGGAATCGAAGATGTTATGAGCAATTTAATATCTAACTTGCTTAAAGGAAACTATCAAAACTACACATCCAGGAATTCAATCCCTCACCATCACCCACTGGCTTTCTGGAGGCACCAAAGATGTTATGAGTAATTTAATATATCTAAATCTAATTCATCAAAACAAATGAGCAAACTAAATTAAACAAAGCAGACTAAATTAAACAAATAAACTAAGAAAAGAAAATTAGCAAACAGAACAAATGTTAATTCCATGTCATTAGTCAAAAATTTATGCAAATGCCCTGCTTCCTATCTATAACCCGAAACAAGAACACTGATCGCAATCAATAACATAAAACATGAAAGACAAATTAAGTGAAATGGAAAGCATGAAAGTTTATAAATTTAAATGAAGCATATATACCATGAAAGATGCAATGTATAAACATGTGAATGGATTATGGCACAACGAGCTTTAAAGAAATAAAATAAGAACTATGTCAATGCATGTAACCTTGCGAGTGCAGGGCCCTCTACACCAGCCTTAAGTAACAATCTTTCAAGTACGAATTACGTTTGGAAACAATTTTATATATTAAAATGCAATTACAATGAAGAAGGTGGTATTACGGTACAAAGGCGCCGTAATTACATTACAGAGCGTACTAATAAAAACTAACAGACCAACACACTAATCTAATATGCGTATACAAACTCGTTATTTATAACAAAAGAAATAAGATAAATCGATTCCAATTTTATAAACAATGGATAACACGTAGACTTACGTCCACAGATCTAGGATCATGCAATGATTAAGAGTAAATCTATGAGAGTGGATAAGTTTGAATTGCCATGGAGCCGTGTAATGATGTTGATTTGTCCTCTCGCAACTCGTGTAAACTATATGAACTTTCACGTGACACGAAATGTATTCGGCCACCGTGGGACTCCTACGGTTGACTTCCATTTGGACATCTTCGACTCTAGCCTCTCTTTGATGAATTTGTTTCAGAGCCAACAGGACACGATCCATGTCCACAAAATTTCTCCGACTTGCCCATGTGGCTTGTTTTTCCCAGACACCTGTAGAACATGAGTTTCACAAAATGGTCGTGGAAAGTTGGTGTGATACTCAAGGAAAGTGGCAAGATTCCGTGTGCCTAGATGAACAAAATCTAAACTTCAAACAGCCAGACACAAAAATATAGCTAAAAAAACCATGTTAGATGTTTCCTTTTGCAATTAATATACAATGATATTGACAACTTGGGAGGTCTGTGGATGAAAGGTATAGTGTGTATGGAAAAGATGCAGCATTTGAGACTCCAACAAGCATCTTCCTTTGAGGAGTAATTTTCTTTATCAAGAAGTGTTTTTCAAGAATTTCATCCTCTTTACTTTTTTGGATGACAACCGGTGATGAATTATTTTTCAAACTTTACCAGACTAACTTTCTGGACATCATTTAGACCTAATGGGGCTATCATACAAGATTGAAAATTTTGACCCTTATACATTGTATATAGGTCGTTATTTTTACTATCCGGTTTTGGAGTGGTTGGGTAAGGTAGTTGATTAGATTTCTCATGAAATGGGAGGGATGGTAATGAGAAAGTGGTTGATTTGATGGTTGAGCTTGGAATTGGAGGTTGAGTAGGTTTTTTGCTGAGGATGGGTAATATTGAGGTGATAATGGGAATAATAGCTTGTTGGGATTGGTGATATTGGTGATTTCTACCATAATAATTCTTTCCAAACCATGTCCCTAAGATGGGATTTTGAGGTTGGGGTGCCCAAGGTTGCCAAGACATAGGTGCAATCCACATTCTCGTGGTTGTGCATATGATTGATATTGAGTATTAAGACCTTGTGTCATCCTCGGATGTTGGGATTGCCATGATATTTTATCAATAAAACTAAGTGATCTAGCATCATCCCGAAAGACAACTTTAAGCCCAAGTATTGATGATGTTCCCTTGTATCATGGTTTTCAACACATAAGACATAAATTTTTGATATTATCAAGATGAAATTCTTTTAGAAATTATGCTTTTTCCTCCTGCTACACCCAGGAAAACATAGATAATACGACATTCTCAACTTTGCTTGTTTTTGTATTTTGAGAATATCTAGTTGAACTACTTTCAAGATTCCCAAGGATATATTTTTTGAAGTTATTTAAAGCAATTTTCCCACCTGCCTCCACTCATTTTTCCAATTGCACATTTACTAACCTCGAGATAGCCGGATTCTGGATTCATACTAGACATAGCCTTACCTCTCAAAATATGTTTTCACAACTCACATATTTCACTAAATGAAAGTTGGGAAACATATCCTTTTCTCCCATTAAGTTTAATAGGTCAATCCACTCATCTCTTTTATAGATTTTAACAAAGATATTTCAAAGTTTCCTCCTTCGCATCATCATCTTAAAGACTTCATCCTTAAGGTTATGGGCATGGCCAAGCTTTGTATTTTTCTAGAGCACGCTTTTCATTTCTTCCCATGTTCTAATACTATGTATGTTCAGACTCCATAAACTATTTAAGAGCTCCATCTTTTGAGAAGTTGGAAATAGTTTGCACTTAGTATGAGTAAGTAGTTATAAGATTCACATAATACTTAAAACTCAAAAATAAATTTTTCTGGATCCTTAATTCTTAGGAAATATAATATTAGGAAGAATAGAAGGTGAGATATTTTTCTTCATTATGATTGCTGTATCCTCATCAAATATATTAAATATATAAGGATAAGTGGTTCTCTCACTTCTCCTTACTAATTCTATCCTCCACCTCCTCCCTCTATTTCCTCCTCTTCCTCTTTCACCTCCAATCCTAATTTCACCATTTACATTGTGTACTTCTCCTTCCCTTCTCCTTGTTGTAAAACAATCAGGTTCGCCCTCATAATGCCATATAATTAGACCTTGATAAATGATGTGTAATACAATTTTTTATTATGCCTTGCTTCATGGTTCTTTACGTTAAAAATGATTTTTATTTTAGTTGGCTCTCATTTGGAGATTTATGGTATTTTTCATTTAGATTCAAAAGAATTAATTTCATGTATGAAGAGCTCTTCTTTGAGCATGTGTAAAATATATATGAATCAATTAAGTGTCTAGAAAGTTCCTCCAAAGACAAGAACAATCCTCTTCTCTTGATGCTGACCTAAAAATGAATTCATAACTCATGTTGACTCACCAAAGTGACACACACCCATTCAGATACTAAATTCAACTCATTATGCATAGATGAATGACTATATATGCAAAGAGTCATTGTAGAAAGGACAGCTTGAGATTACTATCGCATCTCTTTGAAATTTCAGATGCAGACACATGCAGATCACTTAGATATCTAGAACATATATGAACTTAGATGAAGTAGCAGTAAGGAAGTTAATAAAGTAGTAGAAAATAATGTTAATGAACTATGGCAAGAAGTGAAAATTCAGATCACTGCTTCGTGTATCCCACTGAAGAAGGAAACTGCTTTGTGGTAAAGGAATCGTGTGATCCTCTTGAGTACAAGATGGATGCCATAGTTAAGTTATAAGATAAATTCACTGTAAGAAAGTTATAATAATAAGAGATACAGATACTGCAAGCGTTCTGCCCTAGATCAGAGATACAATCTTGAAGACATAATAGCTTGTGTGGCTACAACCACAATTCGTTGATGATAATACAAGAAGGCCTCAAGAAGAGATATAGATGAGATCTCAATCTTATGTCAATGTCTCAATTTCAGAAGTCCAAAGAGGAATATAAGTAAAGAGAAAAGAAGACAATCAAGAGGACTTGTAGGCTTGGTCTTGGAGTGGTTACTAGGCTCAGTGTCTTGGTTTCGTATTCATCAATTGGAATCTCTATAAGAATTTGTGTGGGTTTTCCTATCAAAGAGTGAAAGGTTTTGAACCTAGCTCATAGCCTATATTTTGTGTCTCTTATTTATTTTATGTTCATGCATTGGTTATTGTTTGATGAATAAGAACACTAATAAATAAGAACAAGAATATCCTAATCTAAAGAAGTAAAAGCATTTGCCAAACAAGCACTAATGAAGAGAACTCACCCTAACTAATGCCCTAGATTTATCAACATGGTTTCAGAGCTATGGTGCTAAACTAAATAGAAGGAATTTAATCAAAAGAGACACTCAAGAATTAAATTTCATGAAACGAATCAAGTGAAGGATCTATACTGATTCTCAAGAAATTTCTACCTCAAAAGGAAGTCTTGGGGATCATCAATCGATCAAGGTACTAGAAGTTAAACCAAGAAGAGGTGGTACCCGATAGTCTTCAAAAAATACTACAAAGACCCTCATCAATATGAAGAAAGATACATAGGCCAAAATATGAACATCCAAGCAAGCACTTTAGACTTCACTCATTCTCTTCCAAATAAGTAAACGATCTTGAAGGCAAAAAGGTATTATCATCATCTTCAATGGTTATAAGAAAAGTCCTCTCATTGAAGAGAAATTATCCTCCTTTTACTTGAATAAGATCATCCAAGGAAGCATGAAAAAATCCTCATTAATCACCATCATCAAAAGGAGACATTGTCATCATAAAAAGGAGAAAATCTAGTTTATTGAAGAAAGGGATTTTTCTTCATTTGAAGAAGACTATCCAAAAGGAAGCATCAATACATCTTCTTCAACTAATTATCAAAGTTATCAAGATGAATATTTCATCTTCACTTGACACGTAAGTATCTTCATTATATAATCAAATTTGACATTTAAATTACTTTCTATGTTTTCAAGGAGATCCATAAGCTGGCTGGGTCATCAAACTCCTTGCATGGAAAATAAGGTTATACATGATCCTCGAAGAAATTGAAGCTATTAAAACATCAATCAAAATGTCTCCTATGAATACATGGCACTGATTCTTAAGAAAGGTCTCATATAGAAACATTGGATATATCAAAGAGATGTATATGAGAACTGTGAAACTATTCCTGAAGTAGGTCATATCACTTAGTTCGATCTACTAAAAAATTGAAGGTATGAAAGGATGAAGGAATATGGATCATAAGATCTCAATTGCAAGATCTAGGATGAAATAGTCATCATTTTTCAAATAACAAGGTAAAAGGTCCATGAGGATAAGAATTTTACCTCACCAACAACTTGTGGTTTCTATGCTAGAGAGAAGGAAGACAAGTTGAGGGAAAAAGTATTGAAGGTTAAAGACTCAAACATTTGGTAAAGAAGGAAAGGGAAGTTTAGAAAATTTGGTCCCTAGAAAGAAAGAAGAGCATACCTAAGATTCAATGCTATGGAAAATTTATGGACATTACAGAAATGAAGCTCATATCACCAAAGATGGAGAAGATGAAAAAGTCCATGGAAAAAATGGAGTAAGAGATATTTACTATGATTAAGATAGTAGATAGTCTCCTCACAATAGGTCTTGTCATAACTCCTAAATATTTTATAGGATATGGCTATAATAAGACATGCATTTCTGAATCATGAAAGCATTAGAAACAAGATTGCGGACATTATCTCTTGGAAACCTTGTTGGCAATATGATGTCAGTGCTGTCCTTGATGGCAACCCACTTTATGAAGAGATGGATGATGGCAACCTACTCGATGAAGTTGTGCTTGATAGAATATGTCTCTGATGAACTTGTCAAATGATGAAGATTCACACAAAAGTGAGTACGTATGTAATGAAGAAAGGAATTCAGTATGTGCTAGATCTATGATGAAAAGAGTATGTTCAAGGCCAGTGGATTTGTCTAGAGAAGTGCGTATGCATGAATGCTAAGTCACAGAGTGGGTAAAGTGCGCTATAAAGTGAAAACTGGGTAACCACCATGGTATTGACTCATTGTATTTATAATGATTCATCTATGACTTACCCAGAACAAAAGTAATGTGGTTTTGATTCATGGTATTGATAAAGGGTAAACCTATAAGGAGAAGAAATTCATTGTGCAAGCGTGTGCATGGTCTGCTTTAATGAATACTTCACTCAAGTATATCTACATGGTGGAACTTTGCTCTTAATTGATAGATGTTATTCTATAATGTATCTATGAACATAATGAAGGTCCAAGATCTCTAGATCTTGAAATGGTGTGGTTCTTCTTTTGGATGATCTGGAAAAGAAGTGATGAAGACTGCACAAATCATGAAGAAGTTGGTGAAGAAACTGGGTAAGTTCATAGATCCTGTTTGTTCGCAAAGTTTATATTTTATAGATCAATACGCAGGTTCGTCAGATCGAAGGCGCGTGTATACGCTCATCTATTTCAACAAAGGGCGCGTATGACTCCGTTAGGCTTTTTCTGGTGCCACGTATACAGTTGTCTTCGTGAAAGCGCGTATATACACAAACATCCATCTAAAGAAAAGCGCAGTATGATATCTAACCGATGGTTACTCATGGTTGAATGTGTTTCTCGCATACTTATTTTAGAAGTTTGGGTTATCTCCGATACTCATTACAATGGTTTCACCGTTCGGTTTGGAAGTATCAAAGTATGTTTGTTGATATGAAGGGTTGTGTCATGGGATTGCTGATCCACTTGAAAATTGATTAAAACGTGGTTCTAATGATTCGAGGTTGAAGAAGTCGGCCTGATAATAGAAGCTTCATGTACAGAGGTCAAAAAGCAATATCAGGGGTGAGAGCTCTCCTTCCAGGAGACTGGTGTAAACTATATATATGAGTTGAAGCTCCTCTCCAGGTGAGGTCGGTAAACCTACAGGCTGCCAGCCTCTTCAGTGGGTGCCTACGTGTTGGTATAAGTCCGCACCGTACATGATTGTAAGAAGTTTTTCTCATAATAAAATATTGTAGGCCGAGACAACGTGCAAAAAGGGTTTTCTCCCGAATTAAGGTTTCACCCTAAAAAATCATGGTGTTCATGTGTGATGCTTGTGTGATGCTTCATCTGGTTATTAATTTGACATGTCTTCGCTATATAAACATCCGGGAGATCTAAGTGAAGAATTGATTGTTTGGTTAATATCTCTCTACATACGTAGTTCAAGAAAGGGTACTCCGTATACACGAGTCTAACGCAAAGCATGAGAGTGGGTATTAAAGAATGAAAAAAGCAAAATATCCGAGTAAATCCCAAATACCATTCACCTCTCGTATTTTTCCACAACAATTGGTATCGAGGAGGTTCTTCCTGGTACACAATCGCTAGAAGGAAGATCGCTGTGATGAGCAATCACGAGGGAACAACATCTATCAAACTCGCTTCAACCTAAGAAATGACCTGGAAAATAAGGATGAGATCCTATCTTCACTTCATGGATCGTGGATATGATATATGGGCCATTGTTGAACAACCATTGTTGAACATGATATCAATATCCAGCTGCTACACCAACAGATCCAACCAGGCTACAGCAGAATTGCTATGAATCTAAATGCAAAAGCGGTTAATGCTAAGTAACTAGAAGTTCTGAATCGGCTTAATTTGTCAAATTCATGCAATAAATATAGCAAAGGAGATATGGGACAAAATCATCCTAAGCTATGGAAGGTGATGCAAAGGTAAAAAAGTGAAAACTAATCTCTCAGACTATATGAAAATTTAAAATGCATAGTGATGAGAATATTGCTGGTTTCTTTTTACATGTTGATGATGTTGTAAAACCGATGAGAAAATCATTGAGAAACAATAATCAATCCACTTTGGCTGAGAAAATTTGGAGATCACTAACGGCCAAGTTTGAGTCAAAAAGCGCTTCTGAAGAAAAACAGACTTTCAAAATCTTACTTATATAACTAAGGGTATATTGACTCCAAGATATGAAATGAGGAGAGGAGGACCATCTAAAGTCAAAGAAGCCGTTTTTTAAAGCTTCTACAAAAGGGAAAGAAGTTCAAAACCGGAAGGGTCAAGATATATCTCTGTAAGAGGCAAACTTAGAGAAGACTCCAACTAGGAACCGGAAGATTCAAAGGTAAGATTCCTTCAAATGTTTTAATTGTGGAAGAGTTGGTCATTATGCCGCAAATGTCTCTTATAAATAGAAACATCTCACAAGAGAAAGAAGTAGCAAGAAGAAATAAGAACAACCTGCCTAGCACTAAGAAAAGCACATATACAATGAATATTGTGCTGATGGGTTATCCACAAAGGAGGAAGAATGGAACAAGATCTTAGACTTCTACAGCATTTTGAAAATAATTCTAGAGACAACAATAGATGCTTTTATGGATGCTCTAGATGACAATGATTTTCAGACTAAAACAATCAACTCAAATATGCTCAAAGAAAGTAAAATAATCAAAAATATGAGAGACCTGGTGGTGCATACCAGAAGAATAAAGAAACATAAGTAATGAAAATTAGAATGTGAAGTAGTAAGCCTGGCAAATAACTTGAGAAAGTAAAGACTCAATCTTAGATTTGCTAAAGGATCCTCAAAACCTAGATGAGATTATCAAGGTTCAACGATCTCTCTCGATTAAGACAGTCTTGATACACGTGAGAATCCCCTCTCAAAGCTTCAAGACCAATTATCTAAAAGCAGCTACAACTGGTCAGCTACATTCAGCCGCTCAACAAGGAATAACGACTCTACTGCAAAGCATTATCATCACAATATGAAGGAACACTAACAAGGGATATCTCATAAAGAAGCGTAACAATCATCGTAAATTCAAACAGAAGATTTCCATGATCGAGACAAATTTCCTCATCTACTGACAATGCTTCATGTCATACTGGTCATGCTGTTCAATGTGTTGCATATAAAACCATCAGACAAGAGAAGCAAGAAAGAAAAGGATGGATATTGAACCAAAAATAACACCTATAACAACTTTTTCCTTCAAAATGAAGTTGAATGTGCTTATTGCAATAACTGGCCATGAAGAATCAATGCAGGATAAACCAGCCAAACAACATTTTCCTTCAAGTTCCAAAGTATGGAAAAAGAAGGAATTACAAAGCTGAAAATTGTGGGATAGCGTTTTTGCAGAGTGAAGAAAAATCAATGGTACATTGATAGTGGAAGCCAAGACACATGATGTGACAAAAGCAAACTTTTTCATATAATGCTCTAGAAAAGGAAAAGAAAAGTTACATTTGAAATGATAATCCTGATGTAATTAAAGGAAAAGGTTCGTGGTTGCTAAAAGAAAAGGTAAGGCTAATGATGTCATGTATGTGGATGGATTAAGGCATAACCGTTAAGTGTAAGTCAAATGTGTGATCAAGGTACGAAGTTGTTCGCTCAAAAGAATGTGTGGTTCGTGATTTGGACATACTGTAGAACGATTATAAAAGGAAAAGAACTCCAAGCAACCTATATGTAGCTGAAGAACCGTAAAGATCATGCCATTTGGAGCAAATCTTCTAAAATTGTGGCATAGAAGGCTGGGGTATCTAAGCTTCTCTCAAATCAACAAAGCAAGCAAACTTCAAGTTGTTCGTGATCTTCCCAATATTACTTCCAATGTAAAGTATCATATGCAAATCCCGCCAATTTGCAAGCAGACTAGAAAGGACAGCTTTAATGCCAAAGAAGAAGATCATCAAGTAGGCCTTTGAACTTGTTCACCGACATTTGTGGACCTATGTGAGAAAAAAGTCACCACTGGAGAAGAATACTATATCTTGTTTATTGATGATTTCAGGAATGTTGGATTGGGTTGCTTAAACACAAAGATGAAGCATTTGGAGAAATTTCAAATCTTCAAAGACCGTGAAAATGAATGGATTTAAAAATGTCTTATATCTTATCGAGGAGGAGAATATACATCAAATGAATTCTTTGAATTTTGTGAACAACATGGCATAAAGAGACAGCTTTCCGTAGTGTGCACTCCACAACAAAATGGCGTATAAAGAATGAATAGAAAAATTCAACAAATGGATAGAGCTATGCTTGATGATTCTGAATTCTGATGTTCTAGGGGGAGAAGCAGACATACAAAGAACATTCTCAATAAGGCACATGTTCGGTAAATAGTGACAAAACTCCATATGAACTTCCGTATGCAGTAATTCTCCCTCTCAGAAAAGCATTTTATAAGTTTTGGAAGTAAATGCTTGTGATCAAAATAATGACAGCTTGGCAAGTTTGAACCTAGATCAAGAAGGATACTTATTAATTACTCCGTGCGCAGCATACAAATGTTAAAATAAAAGGCTTCAAAGATTGTTGAATGTATTGATGTTGTCATTGATGAGTCTCCTACAGCCTCCTAAAAGAAGAAAAACAAGCAACAGAAGAAGATGAGTGAGATTTTTGTCCTTCTACATCAAATGGAAATGATATAGACAAAGGATCCAATGAAGAACTCCGAAGATGATTTATCTAGAAATTTCCATCCTAGATATGTTCCTGAAAAGAATCATCCCGAATCTCAAATTTTGGGAAACAAGGAATCAAAAATAAACAAGGAGGACTCTTGTGGTCTTCTAGCTATTTGGCATTCCTATCCACAATTGGAACCCCAAAATGTCAATCAAGCTAGCAAAGATGAATGTTGATTCAAGCCATGAATGAAGAGCTTGACTGGAAATTGAAAAGAATCACACTTGGGAATTGGTACCAAGACCACATGATAAAAATGTCATTGAACCAAATGGATATTCAAGAACAAGTTAAATGAAAATGGGGATTATAAGAAAACAAAATCCAGATTGGTTTGTACGTGGTACACTAACAAGAAGGTATAGATTCTTGAAGAAACTTTTGCTCCGTAGCTAGACTTGAGGCCATAAGAATGTTTCTCGCTTTTTCATGTTCTCAACAAATCAAAATCTATCAAATGGATGTCAACCAAGCCAATGGTGATCTTGAAGAAGCTATGATAGAACAACCAGAGGGGATTCATTTTTGGAAATGATGCTAATCTTGTTTGTAAACTTAAAAAGGCTCTATATGGTCTCAAAATCAGCTCTAATGGCATGGTACTATCGCCTTGACAACATCTCCATCAACAAGATTTTCAAATAATTCCTGCTAATAAAGGGAACTTATACACAAAAATTGAACATGAAAAACTTTGATTGTGATTGTATAATGATGATATCATTTTGGGAGTAATGAAGAATCCTTGAGTCAAAAATTTGCTTCTGCTATGTTAAGAATTTGAGATGTCTTACTGGGAACTAACATTCTTTCTGGTTTGCAAGTGCATCAAACTGCTGCATGGTATATTCTTATCACAAGCAAAATATCTTACAAATTTTGAAGAAGTATGGCATGGAAGAATGCAAAAAGTCCGTAAGTGCACCAATGATAATCGGATGCAATCTCGCTCTCATGATGATTCTATGAATCAACCGAATACGATCAAATGATAGAAGTTCATTTTATCTCACCCAGACTAGACCGGACATTATGCATGCCGTTGGGATTGTTGATTCCAAGATAATCCAAAAGAGTCTCATCTTTAGTCAAAAGAATATTCAAATATCTCGTAAGGAACTCAAGACTTGACTATGTTATCCAAAGAATTCGATCTTACTCTTCATGCTTACCTCCGATGCGATTGGCCGTAAATGTTGATGATCGAAAAGCACAAGTGTGGTACCCTATATGGGCCTCGCTGCATCTTGGTCTGGGTAATACAAAGTTCTATTGTTTTATCTATCGTCACAAGGCACATGTGGTCGTCGTATCTGTCAGACTCAACCTTTGGATGATGTAAACCTTGGGAGATTTTCAAATCAAATGTACTTCTCCTATCTCCATTATGTTTGTGATACAATACAAGTGCCACGTATCTCAAAGAATCCTGGCTATGCATTCACATCTAAGCACATTACTCCCATCAAGTATCACTTACGGAACAAGTGCTTGAACAAAGGTGAAGTTGGAGTATGTTCCTCCAAAGAACAAGTTGCCGATATCTTTACCAAATCCTCATTTGTGGAAGCGTTTCGAGTATTCAATATTTGTCGGGATATTCTCTCGCTACCAAAGGAATGTAAATCAAGATAAATTCGTAAGATTAAATTGATACGCGGTTTCGAAATACGGTGAGCGTATATACGCGAGTATATGAACAAATTGCATGGATATGCCTAACTATTTTTGGTTGGGGTCGCATTTTGCAAGATTTCTTTATTTCGGTTATGTTTATTTCTCATTTGAGCATTTGATGAAAAGTATAAAATGACAAAGACAGAATGACAAAAATTGGTGGAGATGAAGGAATGTGAAGTTTTCCATGTTTCACTTTCCATATGCGTTATGTGAATAAAAGCCGCGTGATACACGTGATTTCCCAGACATAGTCACGTATGCATTGATGCTGGGAATTTTTTTTTACAAAGAATTCAAATATCGTGAGTACCTGGGTCAGGGAGCAACAGCTCGATCATCGATGATTGTATTGATTGGCACCGTATCTCTGTTTCGCCCTAAATGTTAATAAATATATACCTAGTTTATGATGAAGATTGTGATTGCTTGAGATAGAGGTCTTAGCGATCCGTGCCATGACGACTGCTTATTTGTTGCTGATGACTTCATCATGAGGTTGTTCAAAGTTGGTGTCAAAAGATGATAAAAGAATTAAATGGCTTGTGAGTTGATGCATTGGATGCAAGTTTCAAGGGGAGCAGTGAGTCTGCTGGGTGTAATGCATTGTTGGTATTACGATGATTCTGAATGTAATCTCTTTCTCTTGAGGTCTTTTTTGCAGTAGTCAGTGAAAATTCATATTTGTAATTTATTAAAAGGGCATGATGAGACCCATGATGTAAAATTGTAATATCCACTACAAGAATTTGTTCTTTATTTTGTAAACTCACCTTTTGTAGTTGAGTCAAAGTTTGTAAACCCACTTGGTTGGGTAGTTGAGTCAAAGTGTAAACCCACTTGGTTGGGTACTTCTGAGTCTCATATGTAAACCACTGGTTGGATCTTTGATGTGCGCATGAGTCCTGATGCTATGTTACAGAGTCATATACTTCATTGAAAAATATGTTTGAAGATCTCTCGCATGAACTCAAGGAGCTTGGTCACTTTAGTGTACATCATATCACAGTAATGCTTCCTTCTACATGAGGAGAAAACCTTGTGTTGCTTTGATCCTACTTTCCTTTGCCTCCTTGATGTCAAAAAGCAGAGAGTGGGACATGGCAAGCTTGAATTTTAATGTAGTGACATGGTGTCATTGTATTCTTAATGTATCTATCTCTGGTTGTGTGGGTGATCAAACACCATCGTGTTGCCATCAAGTCCAAAGGGGGAGATTGTTGGCATATGATGCCGAGTAAGGTCCTTGATGGCAACCCACTTGATGAAGATGATGGCAACCTACTGGATGAAGTTGTGCTTGATAGAATATGTCTTGATGAACTTGTCAAATGATGTATCTACAAGAGCATTAAGGTAAATTGAAGTGAAAGGAATTTATGCTAGATCTATATGAAAGAGAATTCAAGGCATATGGATTTGTCTAGGAGAAGTCACGATAATGCTGGAAATACAAGTCACAGATGGAAAAAAGCACTATATGCAAAACTGAAAATCACCATGGTATTGACCCATTGTATTGAGTAATGATCTGCCCATAGGACTTTACCAGGAATACCATCGAAAGTAATAATATGGTTTTGACTATGGTATTATTAAAGGTAAACTTACATAAGGAGAAGAAATTCATTGCTATGTGCGGTGCATGGTCTGCTTATAATTAGTCACTTCACTCAAGTATCTCATAGAACTTTATCCAATTGATAGATCTCGATTCTATAATATATCTATGAACATAATAAAGGTCCAAGATCTCAGATCTTGAAATGGTGAAACTTTGGATGATCTAAAAAGAAGTGATGAAGACTCAAATAAATCATGGAAGTTGAAGAAATTTGGGCAAGTTCATAGAACTGGTTTGTTCTACAAAGTTTATCTTTTATAGATCAACATTATCGCTGTGTTCAAGCCATCAGCCATGCCATGGTATACTAATCTGTCAACAAAGGCGTATGACTCTCTCTTATGGTTTTTCTGGAAAAGTTGCTGTATGAATGATATGCGGTTGTCTTAGTGAGTGCAAAGGTATATACGCGGATCCATCTAAAGAAAAGCAGAGATATCCTGTGGGAATCGATGGCTGCTCATGGTTGAATGTGTTTTCAGATACTTATTCTCAAGTTTGGGTTATCCTCGGGAGCATAATTATCATGCTGTTTCCATCGTTTGGCTTTGGAAGCATTGGGCAAAGTATGTTTGTTGGATAAGGAAGGGTTGTGTTGTTGAGCCGTTTGATCCAAACTTTGAAAACTTAGCTGAAACCATGCTCATAGTTGGATCCGAGGGCTGAAGCCTTCTACCCGATAACAGAAGCTTTTGGTCTCCAGATAGTGCTAATATCGGGGGTAGTAGCTCCTTCAAAGAGACTCTGTAAATGAGATAAGCTGAAGCCTCCCTTCCAGGTGAGGCTGCAAACGAGAAGGTAGCCTTTCTTCGTGGGTGCTTACGTGTTAGTATAAGTCCAGACTCAAGACACATGATTGTAAGAAGTTTTTTTCTATAATAAAATATTGTAGGCCGAGACACAACGGCAAAAATGGTTTTCCCGACTCTGGGTTTCCACCCAAAATCATGGTGTTCATGTGATGCTTTTGTGTGATGTTTCATTCTATATTATTGCACATGTCTTCTCTGCTATATAAACATCTCGAGATCTAAGTGAAGAATTGATTGTTTATTAATATTTCTACATGCCAAAGTTCAAGTAAAGTGGTATCTCACGTGATATACGCGAAGTCCGGTCTTAAGAAAGTAGCGTATGTGGTACAGTAAGAATTAAAAGTAAAAAGATTCCGAGTGAACCCTTAAATACCCCCCCCCCTTCTCAAGATTTTTCCAACAAACCTCTATTAAAAGGAAGAATTCATCCAGACAAGGCTCACCATATATTAGGTCAAAAGGAAACATTCTGTGCTGATAGGACATGAAAATATTCAAGATTCTCCGATGGAATATTCATTGGAAGATTCACCAATCCGTGAGAGGAAGCAAGTGTTTCATCAAGAACTCCAACCCTGTGAATTCATGGATGATGGTATGATGACATAAGAGATGAAGTTAAAGATCAAGGGGCGTTGAAGATCTTTAATCAAGGATGATGCTGAAAATGCTTCCAGATGACTTAAAGGCAATTGAGGTATGTATGTTTGGCCTTATTTTATAAATCATGTTGTATGGTTACCCATAACTTAGATCAACACTGTTAATATATTTTGAGAAGCATGATCAAAGGAAAGGAATCTCCTCCTGCGAAAGAATGTCGGAAGGCATGGGCCACACTAGATGAATCAACATAATATGTCCTATAATATGGAATATGAGGTATTTGAATATGATTGAGGAAATTGAATGAAAGCTATTGGGAATAAAATGTGTAAAAAGAATATGAAGTGACTTAGTGAAGGTAAACCATGGAAGAAGGCATTCAACATCCAAGACCAAGATTATTTTACTAGAAATATCCCAAAGGATATGAAGAATTTGATGAAGTTTGGAAAAATGATGGGGACTCCTTGACAATGGATATAATTGGAGATATTTGAACATGTATGCATATTGTTGATGCTAACTGGAAGATGTCATGATGAAAGACAATCACAAAGGTCATTTTTTATTTATGAAACATTTCTTGCTTTTGAACAAATATTTGGGTGGGTTTATGTAGGACGCCGAAAGGGAAGAACTGCGGGATGTCTTCCAAGAGGACCATATAGAAGGATGTAATATCTTCCAAAATATGGCATGAAGAGGGCATCATGACATAAAGTAAGGTCAGATGAAGATAATAAATCACTTTTTAATGAAAGGAATAAAGACATGTCTGACTCATGATGAAAGTGATGGATGGTCTTTTTCCCCTATGAAGAAGCCCTAAAAGATGAAAAACTCCTTACAAGTAAATTCACACATCAGCTGCAAGAGCTCTTCAAGAAACCGGTTGAGGAGCTGTCAGAGAGGTCCTTGATTAAGAGGACAGTGCAATTTTCTTACTTGATGATCCAGATCTTTGGGAGGCCTCAAGATCTAAAAAATTGAACAGATTGACCATATCTCACAAAATGAAAAAAAAAAAAACACAAAGAAAATAAAACCACAAAGAAACTTGTTTTATTAAATAGAGAATAAATGTAGAGTTACAATGTGGTGGGACAATCTTATCCTTTTACAAAGCTGAGTTTGTTTGTCATTATTTATAGCCTTTTTGAGTTACAATACCATGTGTAGATACCATAGGCCAATACCATGGGTCGACAGCACTTACAATACCATGGGTAAATCCCAGATGTGATGAATACCATGGGTGGATATGATACCATGGGTCACTACAATACCATGGGTGAATAAATGATCATGGATGGATGAATACCATGGCTGATGCTATTTACAATACCATGGGTAAATTCCATGGGTGGATGGATAACATGGGTAGATGAATACTCATGGGCTGATGCCATTTTCCATTCGGATCATTCTTTCCTCCTTAAGAAACAATGGTCCCCCATTGCGTAGTACCTCTCCAGAAGCCTTTGTTGAATATGAAGCAGCCATCAATAGAAGGGCTTTGTGTAGTTAACCCATAACGGATGAACAAAGATCCAAGGATAGAGATAATTTATATGCTTGTGACCAACTCGTGGATATTGACAAGTAGGGCACCTAGAAATGGACTTCATGAAGTGTGGGTTTGTGGATGAACCAAAACCATGACAAACGAATATCCGAGGATAGATATACTATGTAATGCTTGTGACCAATCGTGTGACTAACAGCAAAGTGTCTAGCAAATGGACTTCAATGAAAATGATTTGAAAGTGTTGACCCATAAAATCGTGAGCGTTGATTGTTGATGATGTAGCAAAGCCTACACAGCTTGGGGTGGGAGGGAACGTCTCCAAATAGCTCCAAGCCAAATGTCATATGTCAAATCGAGAATGTGTAAAGTGTGTGCCTACTAAAGCGTGGGGTGGGAGGGCATGTTCTTAAAGTGAACCCACTCTAATGCTACTCCGTATTTAAAATGAACATAACTCGATCAATATAATCTTTGGAATGTGTATATTATAACCCATTTTTAAATAGAATGATCATTCTGCATCTTTTCGTGTGTTTGAAACCACCATTCGGAGACTCTAGACTCTCGCATTCGCGCTAGAATCGTCTCGTCGGTCACAAAATTTCTGAAAAATAGTTGATTTTAAATCAACGATAACTCCTACACTGCATCTGATTCGACCGATTTTTTTCCTAACTTGGGTGATTTTTCAAGAGGAGTTCAGATAAATATCCATTTCTCTAAAATGTTTCACTAAAAACTGCAAAAAATTACAAGAGAGCTGCCGCCCATGAATTGTCGCCAAAAAAATTACTCTTCAACATTATTGATTTGAATCACGATATCTCCCTCATCCGAACTCCACTTGGCCGATTTTTTTCTTTGAATTTGAGTATTTTTTCGCAAGGAATCCGTAGATCGGGTTCGTTTTTTACAAATTTTTCACCAAAAGTTTCATATTTGATCTGGAAAACTCGGCCGCCCAAAAATTCACTATGGATTTTGTCGAAGATTGGTCGCAAAACATTGAAATCGAAATATGTTTCTTAAACTCTTATTCCCATGGAGGCGCAACTCCGAATATAATACCACTTAAAATACCATGGGTAAATCCTGTTTGGATGAATATCATCAGATACATATCATGGGTCACTTACACACTAAGTTAATAAATATCATGGGTGGATGAATACCAGCGGTCAATGCCATTTACAATACTAAGGGTAAATTCCATTGCAGGATGGATAACATGGTAGATGAATAACATGTTGATGCCATTTTCCATTTCCTCCTGGATCATTGAAGAAGAAATTTGGAAATTCCTAAGCCAAGAGGGAGCTTAGGCACATTCCTTTTATATAGGAATGAGTACACATTCATTTATCGGAATATGGTCTCTGCCATGAGAGGAGATAGATACATAATTATTGTCTTCACTTGGAGAAACAAAAAAATGGATAGATTGGGTAATCATCTAACATTCGATACTCTTTGAGAAATGAGATAGGAATTCAAGACAAGAGTATTCAGGATTCCATATTATTTGAGCAAAGGATTAGATACCCAAGACTGCAATAGTCCAACAAAGAAGGTCACTGTGAACAACCACAGGTGGGGTATGTACTGAGAGACAATGACATCATGTCTATGAATCATTTGTCTCACCATCATTGTGCTCGATCATGGATAAAGTTGTTAGTCAAGGCTTTTCTATGCGACAATGCTGGTTGATATGATGCAATAAAATGGGTTACCAATTTGATTCTCTTTATGGAGAAATTTTCAGATTTAGAATGACCAAGTACCATTATGGGAGTACCCCTCCCTAGTTAAGAGGGAGTGTTGTAAAATGTAACTAGTTTAGTATTCATAATGACATGTAATTGTGACCTTGATAAATGATGTAAGAATTATTAGGAATCATTTTCACATGGGTTTCATGAGAAATTTGTTTTATTTGTAGTTGTCTCTCATTTGATAGTATTAGGATTTTTCATTTCCAGTTAAAATAATTAATTACCTCATGTATGAAGAGCTCTTCTTGAGCATTTTTAAATGTATATGAATCAATTAAGTGTCTAGAAAGACCTCTAAAGACAAGCACAACCCTCTTTCTTCTCTTGATTTTTGGGCTTCACAGCTCATAATAACTCATGTTGACTTCACCCAAAATGACACCCATTAAAATACACTGTCTTCATTATATGGATGAATGAATATATATACAAGGCTAGGTCATCGCAGCGACAGCTTCATATTCTCGCATTCTCTCGAAATTGTAGATGGGTATTACATAGACTGGGTTCAGATTCCTGAAAATATGAAATTGAATGGAAGGATCAAGAAGGAAGTTAATAGAGGAGAAACAAAGAATACTAATGAATAGTGGCACAAGAAATTCATCACTCTTGTTTCCGTATCCTACCCGATTACATGAAACAGCTTCAGACAAAGGGAATTCAAATCCTCTTGAGTACATTTTATATGCTACGGTTGGCTCTAGGGTAACCACAGCATTAAAGTTCATATCAGAGATATAAAGACAATTTCAAGGGTCTTCTTTGACTCAGATTAGAGAGACATAACATTGAAGACATAAAAATTTGATACAAATGCTACTGCTGATGATAATGTTAAGAAGGTATCGTTTGAGAAGAGATATAGATGAGATATCAATGATGTCACTGTCTCAATGCTCAATTGTCCAAAGAGAAGTGGAGCTCAGAGAAGAGAAGAGAGACAATAGGACTTGTGGCTTGGTCTTGAGTGGTTACTAGGTCAAGGGTTTCTTTGTCTTGGTATTCATTAATTTGACTTTCATCGAAGAATTTTTTGTGGTTTTTTCTCAAAGAGTGAGGGTTTTGACCCTCACTCATCTCCTACAAAAAATGTTGTGCCTTTTCTATTTTATGTTCATGCATTGGTTATTTGATTAACAATAACACTTAATAAACTAAGAACAAGAAGATTTCTAATCTAAGGAAGTAAAAATTATCTACAAACAATCACTAATGAAGAGAAATCACCCTAATGTGAATGCCCTAGATTTATCAACATGTTTTTAGAAAGCATGGTGCAAAGTCAAGAAAAGGGTATCTAATCAAAAATGAAACGGTGATTAATTTTCATGCAATGCGCTGCCAAACAACAAGGATCTACATTTGAAGAAGAAATTCTCACCTCAAACTAAGTCTGGGGATCATCAATCAGTCAAGGTACTAGAATTTTACACCATCACAAGTGGACTTTATATCTTCAACAAAATACCACAAATACCCTCATCAAGATGAAGAAAGCCATAGCCCAAAAAATACGAACATCCAAGTAGCACTTCAGATTCAGACCCATTCTATTCCAAATAATTCAAAGTATCTGAAGGAAAGAAATTATCATCATCATCTTCAATAGTTGCACACAAGTTTCCTCTCATTGAAGAAATGATCCTTCCTTGTCCTTGGAGAAGATCATCCAAGGGAACAATAAAATATCCTCATTAATCACCACAATTAAAAAGGATTTTTTTGTCATCATGGTACAGAGAAATCTACTTTATTGAAGAAAGGAATTTTCATTTGAAAGAAGATCATCCAAAAGGAAACACTAATACATCTTCTTTAACCACCATCAAAGTGACTGCTGAATATTTTGTCTTCACTTGATGGGCAATTATCTTTCATTCTTATAATCAAATTTGGTTTAAATGATCATGTTGTGCGATCCATACGGTCGGGTCATCAAAAATCCTTTACGGAAAAATAAGGATACATGATCCTCAACAAGTGAAGTCATTAAACACATCAACAAAAGTGGTCCCCCATTAATACATGGAAGGGATATGCCATGTATGCACCATGCTATAAATATTGAATAATAAATAGATGTATATGAGAAGCTCGTGAAACTATTCTCTAAAGTAGGTCATATCACTTGATCGGATTTACTCAAAATTGAAGGTATCAAAGGATGAAGGAATATCTTCATAAAGATCTCAATTGCAAGTTCTAGATGAGATAATTAATGTTATCTTAATAATACAGACAAATGTCCATGAGGATAAGAAAGTTATCATTCAACAACTTGTATGTTTTATGCTAGATAGAAGAAGAAAAAGTTGAGGGAAAAAGATTAAGGTTAGAGGACTCAAACATTTGTAGGAAGGAAAGGAAAGTTAGAAACGTTATCCTTGAAAAAGAAAGAAGAGAATAAACAAGATTCAATGCTATGAAAGTTATGGACATTGCAAAAAAAGTGAAGCTTCCATATCTCCAGAAGATGGAGGATTAAGAAAAGAAGTCCAAGGAAAAAGGGAGTAGGTGATATTTACTATGATTAAGATAGTAGATAGTTCTCCCTCACAATAGGTCTTATTACAAATCTAAAATATTTTGTAGGATGTGGCTATAATAAGATGTATTGTGGCATCATGAAACAATTTGACAAGATTTCATGACATTAGCTCTTGGAAGCCTCATTGAAAGGAAGAAGTCATCTAGGACAAGGCTCATCATATATCATGTCAAAATGGAAGCATATGCTAGATAGATATATGAAATATCCTCAAGATTATTTGATGGAATATTCATTGGAAGATTCACCAATCCGTGCAGAGGAAGAAAGTGTGTCATCAAAAAATCCAACTTGTGGAATTCATGGATGATGGTATGATGAGATAAGAAGAGATGAAGAAATCAAGGGGTTGAATATATTTTCAATCAAGGAAGTTGTTGAAAGAAGCTTAGATGACTTAAAGGTAAATGAGGTATCTAGTATATATTTTATTTTATAAAGTCACGCTTATGGTTAAGGTAATCTCTTACCATCAGTTTATTTGAGAAGCATGATCAAAGGAAAAGGAATTCTTATGAATGAATGTTGAAAGGCATGGATCAGCACAAGATGGAATCAACATGTTAATATGTTGTCCTGATATGGTGCATGAGGTGGTTGACGAGATTGAGAAACTCGAATGGAAGTTCTTGGAATAAAATGTGTGAAAATAAAGAAAGGAGAGATCATAGACTATGCAACCAAGGAATACAGCATTCAAAATCTAATACCAATAATATTTCTACCAGAAATATCCCGAAGGATATCGAAGACTCCGATGGAAGTCCTGGAAAACAATGAAGACCCTTGACAACGGATATCTTTGGAGATATGTCAACATGTGTGCTTGATTTTGATGCTAACTAGAATATGTCATGATGAAAGACCATCACAAAGGTAATTTTGTTATATAAGTGTTCATTTCTTATTTTTGAACAAATATCCGGATGGGCTTATGCAGACCGCCAAAGGGGAGAACTATGGATGTCTTCCAAGAGAACATATAGAAGGATGTAAGACCCATCCTAAAATATGGTACAAGAAGGCATCATGACATAAAGAAAGGCCAAATGAAAAGCTAATCGATAACTTTCTAATGAAAGGAGTAAAGATATTTCTAACTCAGATGAAAGTGATAAATGGTATTCACTATGAACAAGCCCTGAATATGAAGACTCATATTTACAAATAACCATGCTGACATAAAAGGTAGAGCTCTTTCAAGTGTACTGCTGAGAAGCCGTTGTAGGTTCCCGATTAAGAGGGAGCTGTGGATCGGGCACTTTACTTGGAAGAAATTTGAAATTCAAAGACGAGAGCTTAGGTAATATTCTTGTATAGGAATGATTACATCTTTATTGAAAATATGTCATCAATTAGAGGGAGAGATAAAGATACACATAATCCTTGTCTTCACTGTAGAAAACATAATGGAGTATTGGGTAATCATATGACAAATTACATATTCTTTGAAAATGAGATAGGGAATTCAAGACAAGAGAGTATTCATGGACCAATATTCTTGAGGATTAGATACCGAAGATAAGAATAGTCCACCAAGGCCATACTCCGTGAACAACCGGTGGGCTATGTACCGGAGAGACAACGACATTATGGTACCCATGAATCATTGGTCTCGCCAACATTGTGCTATGATCATGTGGATAAAGTTGTTAGTCAAGGCCTTGCTATGTGACAATGTTGGTTGATATTATGCTATAAAAATGGGTTACAAATATGATTCTTCTCATTAGAAATTATTCACATTGATGAATGACCATACCATTATGAATACCTCCTAGTTGGCAGGAGTGTTGTAAAATGTAACTAGGTTCGATCTTCATAATGACACATAATTGTGACCTTGATAAATGATGTAATAAAATTTTTATTAAGACTTGTTTGTGGTTTCATGAGCAAGTGATTTTATTTAGGTTGTTGTCTCTAATTTGAGAGAGGCATTAGGATGTGCCATTTAGAGTCAAAAGAACTAATCCCATGCATGAAGATTTTCTAAGCATGTAAAATGGGATATGAATCATTTAAGTGTCTAGAACAGCTAGGTCCCTATACTACTATTATAAATCCCTATTGTTGTTAGTGTAACCCCCTTATTGTTATTATTGTACCCTTTGTAACCCCTATATTGTTATTATTGTGCCCTTAAATTATTATTGTTAGGTCAGCTAGGATTACATCAGGCTCTGCTGGAGTCCTATATATAGAAAGGAGGTTTTGTAATTTGTATATCCAAGAATTGTTTTTTCATGTATCATTGGAGGTTGCCCCTCAAAGTGGATTATTTTTAAGGCGTTGATATCTCTTTTCTATTATTTTGAGTCAGTTTACAACATTTGCATCGCAGCTTTGATTCTCAGGGTTTCGCTTCCAAACAAGTCATCGTGGCATTTGTAAAGTATAACTTTTTTCACTGTTTAGAAGCTAAAATGTTTAGGTGTGAAGCGAAATCTTGAGGAACGTTGCTGCAAAATTTTGAGCTTGGTTCACAATATTTTTTCAGAGATATGATCTCAGGGAAGTTAGGTATTTTTATAAAGTTCTTCAATTTAATCTAAATAGGTCATTGTAGAATTTTTCATAACTCTTTTCTATGAAGGTTCGGTAATCAAATTTTTAGGTTAAGCGAAAATATTGAGTGAAAAATTTTTCAAAAATTTCAAAGCTTGGCTCACAATATTTTCAGAGATATGATCTCAGGAAGGTAGTGCTTTTTTAAAGAAAGCCTGCATTATCCATAAGTGCTAGAGAACGAGTGTCTATTATTTTGAACCCAACGGGGATCCATATCCTAATGATGGATCCTCATTGGGATTCAAAATTTGGACATTCATTCTCTAGCACCGTGGATAATCTAGGAAATATCTTTTAAAAATGATCACCACATGAGTTTAAAAAGCAAAAAAGGTAGTGTTTTTTCTCGTGCTCCCGAATTTCACATCCTCAAAGAGGTGATCGTGAGCAAAATATTCATAACTCTCTCTCTCGAGCATCATATTGGAGTGCCATAAAAATTGGTCGTGGCACGGACTTTAGTTTCGCTTTCTATAAATTTTAGAGCTAAAAGATGAAACAAGACATGTGGCAAGTCGTACAAAGTTTTCATCGAATCGTCCATAAGTATGTTGGCTCGGGATATTGGATATAATCTCTTTCCTTGAGAATCCAACCTAAGTCGACTTATGGCATTTGAAAGATAATCTGTATACTACCTAGTGCCCAATGTCAGATATTGGAAGAGCCTCAATCACATAGATAATACAATTTCAATATCGAGTCTTCAAAAGCAAGAAAAAGTGTGTATTTTTTTTTTTCGAATTGCATAAAGTTCCTTGCTTGAAGAATCAATTTGAATTGATTCCAAGGGGAATATTGTAGAATAGATATTAGTATTGGGTTCTAAAACATGCCCTGGTGAAAATAATTCAACACCCAATAAGCCTGTGTAAGGCTCCTACTATGACTCAAGTGAAGATGAAGACCATGCAACATGATTCATCAAAATTACAAGAGCAAGTGCACCAAATTTCCTTTTCTCGCGCAAAGAGCAAAAAAATGAAATGGAAGCTACAAGAAAGGTGGAAGCCGAAGATGGATGGTTTGAAGAAAGGCGGTGGAATCTAATATAGATGGCATGGAAGCCGCCATGGAATCTAAGAGATGGATCACATGGAAGCTAAGATCAATGAAAATGAAAGACAACATGGAAAATAACATGAAGAATGATCTAAAATCGACAAGGAAGGCTTCTGACAAAGTTGATACAATAAATGTTTCTCAATGGTGAAAATATAGTAGAAGAAACTCATGATGAGAACAAAATAAATGTTAATCATGACTTCATAAACTCTAATGTTACGGAAGAACCACCTTACATATTCCAAATATGGATATGAGGAATTTTGATGGAAAGGATCCTGTAACCGGATACTACAGATGGAGCAATGCTCTTGACTTCCATAATGAAAACACACAAAAGGTACACATTGCAACTTTACATTTAGAACAAATACATTTGTATGGTATTGATGGCTTTTACCTTTAAAAAATTGTCACTTGGTCAATTTTTACCAAAGCAAAAATGATAGCACATTATGAGGATACAAAGTGAGCAACACTATTTAGCCAATTGATAAATCTCAAACAAAAAGGGTTTATGGGGAACAACACATTGAGGAATTCCAAAATTGAATATAAGGGTAACCGATATTCCATAGGAACACATGATTGATCTCTCTATGGGTACTTTAAAGGATAACATCCAACATGAAGTTCACATTTTGGAACCCCGATTCCTATGAGAAGGCATTTGCTACAAGAAAAATTGAATGTAATCAAATTTATGGCGGCAGGAAGCTCTGCATCACCACTTCTATAAATAAGTAAGTGTTGCTACGCTCAGATTTCCACAACCTACAAGGCTGACACCATAACAATTTGAAGAAAAAGAGCAAAAGGGTTTTGCTTGCCAATTGTGATACAGAAAATACACTAAAGGTCATAAGTGTGTCGAGAAGAAATTATCTTTACATGAGATTGTGAAGAGGAAGAAGAAAATGAACACACCAAGAACCAACCCCAGAAGAGGAAGCATGAAATGAGTCCCACCAATGTGTAATGCATTGGCAAAGAATTACCACTCCTAAAATCCTCAATATAGAAGTACATATCAAGAAGAAAAAGGTAATAGTGTTGATTGATTTAGGTGTAGCACCCATAAACTTATTCATTATAAGGTAGCTAAGGAATTGAATTTTTTTCCTATACCAAAGACCAGAATGGGTCAAGTGATGGATGCAAATGGAGGAACTATAAATCTGCTCTAGAAAATTTCCATAATATCAAGCTAACCATGGGTGAATATGTATTGAATAGTCCAATGCTTTCCATTCCTATGGAAGGTGTTGATGTTGTACTAGGAGTACAATGGTTACAAATATTTTGGGGATGGTAGCTTTACTTTCTTGAAATTTTTTTCTAAGGAAAGAATTTGAATTACGGGTATCAAGGAAATGTGAAAGATAATAAGCTCTAATGTCATGACAAAGCTTTAAAGAAAGAACAACGAGGCGTAATTGCAAAATACCATGCTCACTAGAAAGCTCCAACATCAAAATCATCTATTTCTCAGATCTCCAACAAGTCTTGACAAACATTCCAAGGTGTTTGAAACTCCCAAAGGACTCCACCTATTCGTGATCATGATCATGCTATTCATTTGATTCTACGGCGTTCCTCCAAACATCAAGCTCCATAGATATCCTTGTCCAAAAGAGGAAATTGAACGTATGCTCGCAAAAATGTTAGAGGCGGGTAGAATTCAACCTAGTCAAAGTTATTTCTCCGATCATGGGTATTGGTACACAAGAAGATAGATCATGGCATGTGTTCGGATTATAGGGAGCTCCAATAAGCTCACCATTAAAGATAAATTTTCCATTCCCGTGATTGATGAATTACATGAGCAATTTATTTTACTAAGTTGGATCTTCATTCAGGATATCATCAAATTAGAATGAATGATCGAAGATATTCCAAAAACAAGATTTAACTCTGAGGGCCGCTTATGAATTTTTGTTCATGCCTTTTGGGCCTTACCAATGGCACTCCCTTCTACATTTCAAGGGTTGATGAATTCCATTCTCAAACCCTTCCTTAGAAATGTGTGCTAGTATTTTGATGATATACTAATTCATACAGGTCTTGAAGGATCATGTTGAACATGTTGACATGGTGCTCAAACTATCATAGGAGAAACAATTATATGAAAACATCCAAATGTTTCTTTGGAGCATAAGAGGTGGAATATTTGGGTCATATTGTATCTCACAAGGGTGTTAAGGACCTCTAAACACAAAATGGTAAAAGCCATTGCTAGCTCTGGAAAGTCCCACAACCATAAAGCAGCTGCAGGATTTCAGGTTAACAAGGTATTATCACAAGTTTGTGCAAGAATTAGGAGAACAAGAAAGACTCTAACAACATTATTGAAGAAAAATGACATTTTCATGGACTCTTGAAGCAACTAAGGCCTTTAAACATCTTAAAGAGGCAATGTGCCTAGCATCGGTCTAGCTACTTAGACTGCACAAAAACCTTTATTGTGGAATGTATACCTCTCAGAAATGGAATCACGATGTTGTTTTAATGTAGGAAGGAAGACCAATTGCTTTGAAAGTCGCCCCAATCAAAGGAAAGTATTTACAGACCTATTTATGAGAAGGAAATGTTAGCAATACTACATGCACTAAATAAAAGGCGAACTTACCTAATGGGAAGACACTTCAAGGTAAAACTAATCATGATAGTCTTAAACAATTTTTGGGAACAAAGACTATCTTCAAGAATAGAAAAATGGGTCACAAGGATGTTAAGTTATGACTTTGAAATAATCTACAAAACTGGGTTTCAATGTTGTTGCGTATGCACTCTCAAGAAATAATGAAGAGGTGGAAGCATTGCTTTGTGCCATTTCTATTCTCCAACCAGATTGGATAACCGAAGCAAGAGATGAATGGAAGAAGGACAAAGAAGTATGGACACTCATTCAAAATTTGTAGCAAGATCCTAGTACATCCGATACATTTAGTTGGAAAATTATTCTTTATGGTACAAAGATCGCTATATCTTGTAAGAATTCCCAACCAAAACAAAAGATTCTTTGGAATTGGTACAATTTCTCCTTTAGGATGACACCCGTGATTTTAAAACTTACCACAGGGTGAAGAAAGAATTTTTTGGGATGGCCTTAAATCCTATATTCAAAGCTTGTATGAATTTTGGTTTGCCAAGAGAATGCTGAGATAATTAAGACCCAGAACTTCTACAACCTTTATCCATTCCAAGTCAACGTTGAGAGATTTCAATGGATTTATCACAAAGTTTACTTAAGTCCTAAGTGAGTAGGCCGGCCAAGGTGGTAGCGATGACTACTGCTACGTACACTTTTGCATTATCTCATCCATTTAAAGAAAGTACAATTGCTAATACCTTTATGGACACAATTCAAAAGTTACATGGAAACCTAAGCGTTGGTCAGGAGCTACGAGATCCCATTTTTTATCGAAATTTTTGGACGGAGTTATTTTCTTGTTTGGTTACTCAATTGCTCATAGCTCATCTTATCATCCTCAACTGATGGTCAAACCGAGATAGTAAATAAATGTTTGGAAGGATATCTTAATTGCTTTGTATCTGATAAATAAACACAATGGGTCAAGTGGTTACCTCTCGTTGAATGGTGGTATAACATTTCCTTCCATACTCGTAGTAAAAATGACTCCCATTTATGGCACTTTATGGATATCATCAACCATCCATCACATCATCTTTAAGAGAAAATTCAAGGCTCACAATGGAAGATCACATCGAGCATCAAAAATAAGTTCTCCAACTCTTTAAGGATAACCTGAATTTGGCATAAAATCGAATGAAACAACAAGCGCTCAACATCACAAAGACAAGAGAAGCTTTGATGTAGGAGACTGCATTTTTACTACAACCATACAAAAATTTCCTCAAGTATTACAAGAAGGATAATAAATTATCGCCAAAGTACTATGGCAGGTACTTACAAGGTGCTGCAAAACATTGGTACTATGGCATACAAATTGAGCTCATTTCTTCACGAGTGCATCCACTTTTCCATGTTTCATGCTTAAAGAAGCTATAGGTGAAAAGCCATTCCTACCAAACAATATTGCCAAACTTGATGAGGAAGGAAAAATCATATATTGGAACCTAAAGCGGTCATGGAAACAAGAACTCAGACAGCGTGCCAATAATCGATCAATTTTAGAGTATCTCATCAAGTGGGAAGAACTTACCTCCACTCAAGATTCTACATGGGAGGATGAGAATTTTACAATGTACACCCAAAGCTACTCAAGCATTGAGGACAACACTTTTTTGAAGGAGAGGGGCATGTTAGGTCCCGATATTACTAGTATAGTCCCTTATTATTGTTAGTGTAACTCTTTATTGTTATTATTGTACTCAGACCCTCATATTGTTATTATTGTGCCCTTAAATTATTATTTTTAAATGGTTAGGATTACATTGTGGCCTCAATGGGGATTACATTGTGGCCCCATGACTCCTCTTATATAGAAAGGAGAAGCTGTAATTTGTAGCAATCCAAGAATTGTTCATTCATGTAATGCATTTGAGGTTTCCCCGAAGTGGCTTATTTTCAAGGCATTTACATTCTTTCTTCTTTATTTTTTGAGCCGGTTTACAAAAAAATCCTCCAAGGACAAGCATAATCCTCTCTTCTCTTGATGTCGACCTGCCAAAACGAAGTAATAAATCATGTTGGCTCACCCAAAGTGACACCCATTCGTGATACTGCTGCCTATCGTATGGATGCATGAATATATATGTGCGCTGTGGTCATCACAAAAGTGATGGTCAGATTCTCAGCATATCTTTGAAATTTCATGGATATTACATAGATTAGTTTGATCTCTAGAACATATATGAACTCAGATGGAAGGACTAATAAGGAAGTTAACAAAGGGAAACAAAGAAGAATAATGAATAGTGCTAAATAAGGAAATTCATATCACCCTCTTTCTGTATCCTACTCCAAGAAGGCATCAATTCTCGTGGTAAAGTGGAATTCAAATCCCTTGAGTACACTTGATGTCACGATTCTTCTAGGCTAACCAAAAAATAATAAATTTCAAATCGCAGATACAAAGACAAGTTTAAGGGTCTCTCGTGTCCTAGATCAAAGATACAACCTGAAGACATAACAATTTGATACAACCATAGTTCGTTGATAATAACAAGAAGAAGGTCTCACGAGAAGAGATCTAGATGAGATCTCAATGATGTTAATGCATCAATGATCATAGGTCCAAGAGGAGGACGGAGTCCAAGAGAAGAGAAGACTGTCCAGTATCAGGGCTTGTCTTGGAGTGGCTACTAGGTTAAGGGTCTCTGGGTCTTGGTATTCCTCAATTGGAATCTCTATAAGAAGAATTTGTGTGGGTTTTCCTCTCAGTTATGGTGAGAGGTTTTTGACCTGGCCTGGTAACCTGCATGTTTTGTCTCTTTGTCTATTTTATGTTCATGAATTGCTATCATTTGATGAAGAACAAAAATTAATAAACTAAGAATAAGAAGATCCTAACATAAATTGCAAAAAATTCACAAACAATCACTAATGAAGAGAAATCACCCAAATTCTAATGCCCTAGATTTCTCAAAACTCCTACCATTGTAGAATCTTTAGAGCTAACATAAGGCTCAACAATAGAATTATCTAGCTCTTTCCTCTAGTTCTTATATTGTTTCAAAATTTCGTATCAATTTTCCTCCCTCTCACTAGTACAAAATGACTAATTAGTTACTAAAAAATGACTAAAATTTTATATATAAACTAATTAACAGTTGCATCACCTCATTAAATGGCTAATTTACAATATCTTATAACATGATCAACTTTGTCTATATTTAACTTAGTCATTAGACTTGTTGTCTCAATTTTATCATTTGGTGGTATATATTTAGTCATAAATTTGGTCATTAATTTAGTCATTGATTTAGCACTAATTACTGCCACCAATGATCAAATACACAACAAAATATATTACTACATGATCACCCAAGAAAGCTAATTAATGGCCAAATAAATATGACTAAAATTTTAATACTGCTATAAGATACCTGTAAATTAGCTAATAATAGTCATATACATGCACATTTTAGTCATTGTTTGAAACCAATTAATGAGAAAAGAAATATGACTAAATTTCTCATTTTGTTATAAGACATTGTAAATTAGCTACTAATAGTCATATATAGTCATCATTTTTAATCACAAATTTATCATTTACAAATAGTTATTTCTCTTTTTTTGGTAGTTTCGTATTCACAAATATCAAACTATTCCATTTTAGTAATTTATATTCATTTCATTTACTTTCGTTAGTAATCATTATAAATGACTAATTTAGTCATTGTATATTCCTTCTTTCATTTTTATTCATCATTAATCAATATCAACTACACACTTAGTAGTTTTTATTGATTTTATGTGTTCATTATTAATCAACATAAATTAATTTGATTGATTTTGAGACTAAATTAAAAAAATGCCATACAATGTGCATGTTCATCTAATATTAAAAATGAAAATGACATTTTTTAATTATAATTGTAAATAATATCAAGTACAACTATAAACCATTTCAACCACATAAATGATATTATATTAAATTTCATATTGCAATATGATCGCTTCAACTTAATATTGGTTGGATTACAATTTACACATGAAATATGTTTTATTACTTCAAACACATTATTGTATTTCCGCTGCACATGTGCATTCACCAACTCTAAAGACTTGACCATTAGTCTCAGACAGTGTGTCTCATGTAGGATATTGATTTAAGGATACTACTACTAGATCAAGTTCTCTCTTCTCTCTTTATTCATTCGTCACCCAAAGTTGTTATTGTTCTCATATTTCTTCAATTATTGCTTTTGACCATCAATACCAAGTTCCTTCTTCTAAAAATGAAAGAAGATAATAATGCATAGTATGAGACATGAAAGATGATGAAAACTGAATATAAACTAAGTAGACTATAAATTTATATGACACATACTTCAACATCAATAATTTTAACTTATCTTTTCCTCGTAAAAAGCAAAATTCAACAAGTTTTCTTCAATTAGTGATAGTGACTACTATGGCCGAATGACCTGCATAAACAAAGAAAATAAAATTAATGATAGAAATAAAACCTAATAACTTAGTATTAAACTCAAGAAAAATTTATGTTGAAGTAATTCTATGCATTTACATTAACTAATTTCACTTTAACCATGAGAGTGGAACAATGACTTATAAGTACTATTGATCAAAAGACTTAGTTGAGGTGGTACAGAGAATCCACATTTTGTGCATATAACACTCGTCACCTCTAAGTTTGTATTTTAACCCTAGGTTTATAAGTAAATTTATATCCCTTGGGAGTTGCAAGACCTTGGTGCAATACTAGGGCTCATCACTTCCTTTTGCATCATTGTCGGGAGTTAGTTCATGTATATGCTTGTTTTCTTAGCATTGTTTTCCCGATTTTGTTTCACATAGATCTTGAAAAAGTGAAAAGAAACAAAAATAAATAAAAAATGCATGCCTTGTAGAGTAGGGACAAACAAGAAATTTTTTTCTTAAAAACCCTCACATCTCACATAATCAATCTTCACTTCTTCTTTAGTGACCGTGAGTTAGAACACCCTCTCAGGCTAGCACTCGAAAATCTAAAGAAATTATTGGGAAAAGAAGAGGAACCTACTTCACCTATTCAAGTTATGGTTGAGAAATGTTAAAACCAAGAGGTATTTCCATTAGAGAAACCAATGGAGAGACTAAGATGAAAAACATCACCTCTTCCACAATTCCATGGCTTAACTTTTTGAGGACCAAACTTCTCTACAAGTGTTTGAGTTTGTTGTTGTCCATAGTACTTATGACCATGCCTCAAATGAAAAAGTTGAAATTGTTCTCCTACCTCAAGGATGCAACATCACTACTTCCCAAGGACATCACTACCTCGGGCCTAAATACAAGATTCCTTCAAAACAAGTACAAAGAATATTGTAGGTCCAAAAGAAATAAAGGAAGAAATCTTTAGGATGAACCTGGGCGTAATGAATATTTAGAAGCTATGAGGAAAGGTTTCACTGAACTACATGAGGTCCAAATTTTACACCGGCTGATCCCCGATCACTCAAGTTAGTTCTTCTCCGAGGGATCATGGAGGAAGTGTTGGAAACCTTAAGCCCCGTTATCCTGAGGAGATATCTATCAATTAACCTATGATGACATAAAACCGTGTTTAGAACCATTTAGGGCAACCAAAAAAAAGGGTAGAAGAAATCAAGGTACACAATACCTCTTCCCTCCACCTTATCCATTGGTGTCCTAGGATAAGAATAGGTTGGAGGATTTCAAGAGTGAAATGTTGCTCAATTTTTCCTTGAAAATGGATAACATGCATATCAAGAGGAAAAAAATATTATTAGGAATTTTATGTATAAATGCCTCAAGGAAATTGAGTAAATAAGATGGAAACAATAAAATAAATATTAGATTACATAATTAAAGCTAGAGGGAAAAGGAAAATTATTTTTTAACTGATGTCTAACTTATTCTCCCCATAAATTTATTCAAATTCTTGAGTGGAAACACCGTTGATGCATAATTTGATTCCTCATCATGCACTCCATGTGTTGTATAATTTTGATGAAATCCTCTACACAAAAATGAGAAATACATGAAAACGTGATTGCAATCATGGTTTTTCATGCATTTCATTTTTCATGGTAGCAGTGTTCACATCTAAAGTATGTAACATGGGTACTCATTGGACAAGAAATTAAATTTTTCATCCAATCTAGGTACTCCCACTCAAAAATTTGAGTAAAACCTTAGGAGATAAGTTGAAAAATAAGAGCTGGAAAATGGGCTTATTATTTTATTATTTTTAATATTTTTACTTTTTTACTCCAAAATGGTGAATCATCCCCTCATGGTTGATATCATCATCTTGAATCTTATTGTTTCTTATGTAAAGTGTATTTTGCTTTACATTTTTCTCTTAGGAGGCCCATTTTAGACCCTGTACTCCCTTAATGGAGGAGGAAAAAGAGAGCCTTAACTATCTTTTTCCCTAGATGCACTGAATTCTAGAATGAATTCCCAATGAATGTCATAGAAGTATACCAAGAAGGCATAAGGAAACCATGAAACAAAAAAATGCCCTTCCTTACCCGCCTAAAAGTTATATACCAAGGTGGAAGGTGGACTAGAGGAACTTCCCGCTTTATAAATCAAGGAGGCCTCAAGGACCTTGGCCATACCAACAATGCATGCAACGCACCCTATTCTTTACTACAATCTGCAACTTAAAATTCACCCCTGCTTGGTATTCCCTCTCCGTCATCCATCATGGCTCCTTACACCCACTTCTTGGACTTATTCCTCCACATCATCATCAACATGTTAATCAACCATTTCAAGAATATGCTCCCCAACCTCCCGAGTGGAGAACCCCTCACAAGGGTAGAGGGCTCAACTCAACCAACCTCTTGCTCTACTGCCTCCACCCCAACCTCAACCACAACTCACTATCTGCTCCACCCAAGAAACCTCAAATTCTTGCTCCAACCTAATCAACCCAAACAAAAACGCATACCTTGTGCTTACAATGGAGATACACCTTACCCTACCTATGTTGTGGAGATCCATGAGATTAATCCCTTGGTTCTAAGAGATTGAAGAGGAAAAGGAAGAAAGCACCCCAAGTAAATCCACCTCCTTTCCGAGAGATTGATCCATCCTAGCCAATACACCCTAAAAGAGATTGAACTTCTAGGATAATTGAATAATATGCCTATCAAGATACCCTTCCGGGATATTAAGGATGTTCCCATTTATCATAAGCTTATCATGGAGTTTTTTTCAAAATCCTCGGGATAAAGAAGAGAGACACCCCCATCATCAATTTTGTAAGTCAATTATTCGATGTGATTTTTGGGGAGAGCCATTTCCCCCAAAGTACCTAGACCCTAGATGTCCACAAGAATGGATGCATGATGGTATCATTTTCCTTCATACATTGATTGATCTTGGGGCTACCATCAATGTTATGGATAAAAGAAATAACACATACAGCTCAACCTCCAAGGAGCTTTGAGAAATACCACTACAATGTTACAATCCTGCAGATAGATCCATATTAGCTCCTAAGGAGTTTTCTAATGTTATGGTCTCCATTGACTCTTGGGAGTATCCCAATGACTTCTTATGTTTCAACCCAAAACCAAGTTTAATGGTTATCCTCTTATCTTAGGAAGACCTTGGTTGACACTACTGACGCTTATATCGCTTGTAGGGCTAGAAACATGACCCATTGCATTATTAAAGCCCTTATCAAAACAATTGGTATTATATCCTCATGCACAACATTCTATTGAAAATGATCTACCTTTGTGGCTGGAGGATGAGGAAGAAGATGAAGTGCTAAAAAAATGCGTAACACTATACCCAATATGTACCTTAGATGTTGTTACTCTTAAGGGGAAACCTAATGAAGATGACCTATTAACCATATCCTTCGTAACAAACCTCCACTATCATCTCCATTTGGATGAACTTCAGAAGAATCTGAAGCAATCCTTAATAAGGATATGCTCAATTGAAATCAAGCCCTGAATCCCAACAATATTATGGAATTTGGCCCATCCAGAACCTTAAAGATCAATCCATCTCTATCACCAAAGAGGAAGAAAAATTGTGCCAATTGTCGAGAGAGAACTTTTTCAGACATGCTTTTTCATGGGATGGTAAAGAAATTAAAGTGGTGCATCCTCGCCTGCACTCACCATATTTACATCAAAGTGGCATGGCTTTCCCACCAATCCCAGAGAGAATGAACCCACCCTTGAAGGACAGTAAAGGATGAATTACAAAAGCCGCCGGATGCAAGGTTCATCTACCCCATCTCAAACAATGAATGGGTGTCACCTCTAGTCTTAGTCCCAAATAGCAACAGAAGTGGAGGATCTGGCAAGTTGATTACATGAGAATGGAATAAGACCAGAAAGAAAGACCATTTCCCTCAGCTTCATTGACTGGAAGTATTAGATGGTTCCTTGTGTGGAAAGAAGTTCTTCTATTTCTTGGATGTATTCAAGGGTTACAATCAGATCCAAATAAACCGAAGACCAATACAAGACTACATTTATGTTTCTGGCACATTTTCTTATAGATTTCTCCCATTTGGTCTGCAATTCCTACTACTTTCAAAGAGAAATTATATACCTTTACACCTTGTCCAAGACTCGCGGGAAATCTGTCAATGATTCTCACTCCTATGGGTATGATTTCCCCCAAGAGGTCCTCATAACATGGGTAAAGTCCCAGGATATACTTAAATGCATCTCTCCCTGAGTCCCTTATAGAAGTGTGAATTCTGAGTAGCTGCGTTGATTGTCCCTTGGCCACTACACACCCAAAGTGGATAGCAAGTAAACCCAAACAAGATTTTTACCATAAAGTGGTCCCTACTCCTCGCAAATGAGAGTGTTAGAGTTTCCTGGCTTGGTCAGTTATTATAGGATATTCATCATGGATTTTAGCAAGGTAGTCACCATTGTTTGGATTGTTAGCCAAGGACTCAAAATTTATTGGTGAAGTTTTTGTAAAGAAGCCTTTGAAATCATAAAAGAGAAGTTGACCATTTCTCCTATACTCGAGGTCCCGATCAAGCTCGTTTCCACATCCATATTGATGAATGTGATAAACTGTGATAAACGTAGTTAGTGTATTTGGCGCATGGGCGCATGAATTACACTTTTCTTAGTAGGTGTTGATTATTACCTACATAAGAGTCACAAGGAAAACTGTTTTTCAAACGTTATGAAATAAGTTCAACATGTGCTAAGTTAGAAAGGAAAAATAGCATGCTACCTAAACAATAAAAAGAAAACAAAATATATGCACAAGATACACGCTCAATAGAGAAAACACACTACAATCAACAATGAGACATTTGTTTCCTATGTGTGTCCATAAATTTTGTCTTTTGGACCTTAGGAAAAATTATTTTTTTCTCCTCCTAATGTATTTCTTCTATGAAACCTTTATGTACCTTAATCTGACATTTTAATGTCTTTTGCCCATATGTTTTCTAGTGTTAACAACATCCTTGTAATAAAATGGATGATACTTACCCTAATCCATTTACTTCATCAAGAAAATTGACTAAGGTCGAATTGAAGTACATTTTCACCGAAAGGACTTTTAGCTACGTCAATTCCTTGAATAAGTTCAAGCATTATATCACCTGGAAAAAAAATTGTGCATAATGACCATGTAGCAATTAAATACTTGATGAAAATCATGTGAATACTAGAATTATTATGGTTATTATTGTTGCAATAGTTTGATATAATTATCATTAATGTCGAATGAAAATGTAGTTGAAATTTTTTTGTCTAGACTCACTTTGCCTCAGTCTAGATGAAGGGGATGATTGATGATAAGCTTCTAGATGAGAAGTTATTTTCCATCTCACTACAATCTCCTTGTTTGATGACATAGCCAACTACTCCGGTTGTCGGGATATTTCCTCCAAATCTGTCATCTAGGAGAAGAGCATAATTGTGAGAAAAACACCATTTTACTTGGATTATGGCAATCTTTTCAACTGGGACTGGGGATCAAATTCTAAGGAGATGTCGTGTGAAGAGGAAGTCTTTGACATCCTCCCAAAGATGTCATGATGGACTTAAGTAGGTCATTTTTCTACTAAGATGACAACTTTGAAGGCCTTAAAGTTGGCTACTATTTACCTACCTCAATGAGTACGCAAGACAAGATACTCAAAGACCAGACCAAAGTATTAGAGGATGCTGGAAACCTACACCACAGATGAAATGCTCTCACAACCTCAAGGGGCATTATAGCCACGATTTGAAAAGTGGGGTATGGATTTCATTGGTCAATTGATCCACCATCCAAACAAAATAAATACACTATAGTATGTACCGATTATTTACAAAAGTGGATGAGACAAAGGTTGTCAAGGAAGCAATAGAAGAAAAATTGGTTGAGTTGTTAAGGAAAATATTTTTCTACAAATTTGGGTATCCAAGGAGATAGTCACATCAAGGAGCTCATTTACATTACATTTGATTGATAATATCCTAAGGCAACACAATATCAGTTACTACAACATATACCGCCATCACCCTCAAGAAAATGGCCAAGTAGAGGCTACCAATAGAGCACTAGAAATCATCCTCACCAAGGCAGTGGGGTGAGTAGGCAGAAATATTGAGACAGACACATATTAGTGGAGGAAACTTAAGCTTATAATATTGCTTGGAAGACAACTACTAGGTTCACTCCACATGATCCAAGCGATTCAAGAAACATTTTCAGGTTTCTATTTAATTTCAATATAATAATTTCATAATGGCAAACTGGATCTAGATGTCATAAGAGCATAGAAAGAAAATATTTTTCAAATAAATGGCTTGGATGAATTCAGAATGAAGGCCCTCCTCCACAATGAATTCATAATTTCAAAGGAAGGTTTGGCATGATAGGAACATCAAGGAGAACATATTCCAAGAAGGGATTGGCTTTGTTATATATGACTCTAAATTTAAGGAATTTAAAGGAAATATAATGATGTAATATGGTTAGGCACAAACCTAATAGAGAAATTTGATAATGGGGTTGTTCAAATCAACCAATAATGAAAATAGGGATCCCTTGACTTTTCTAATGGTTATAGCTAAAAGTATACAATAAGGCCATGTCTAAGGGAAATTTTATCAATAACTCAGTGAGGTGGGCAGCAAATGTAATTGGGAGCTCCATAGCTTCTAGTCCACAACCCCTCCTGCAGAAAAAATAAATAAATAAATAAAGAGACTCGTGGAAAACCTCATATGAGGCATTCAAGAAAACCTCAGAAGGAAAACCTCTAAGTGCGCTTTGGAGCAAAAAAAAAAAAAAAAGATACTTGAAAGAAAACCTCTCTCGAGGAACCCGTGAAGGCTACCATAATGGGCCGGTAACATCTTCCGAGGCATCCCAATGGTCTTTGTAAAGAAAACAAAAACAAAAAAAGAAAAGAAGGTGAGATACACAATTGGCCAAATCGTTAACCTTTTTTTTCCCGTTTGTAGGTTTGAACAATGGCATGTCATGGTCACAAAGCAAGGGAATTATCCCATTTCTCTTCACCCTCCATCCATTCACTTATCCAAAATCACCACTCACCTCCTCATCCTCTCGCACACTCAGCCCCTGAAGCCAGCTGGGAGGATATGAAATGGGCCTGAAAACCACAAACCGATGGTCCCTTGCAATAGACCCAGCTAACTGCACCCGCAGAGAGGGCCCCTCTCTGTGCGCGATTGGCTAGATTCGTACCTAAAATTTTGGTTTGTGGTTACCTCGGACCCCTTCCTCTTCCCAACAACTTCAAGAAAATCCGGAGATAACATAGTGGCGTACAATATCGGGGACCCGACACTGTTCTGTTACTATTGTTTACTTTATAAACCGCGATGGAGCCCCAAGTTAGCCATGTAGCTCTTGAATCGTTTCGTTTTGCACTGTACAAGTAAATGAATGTCGTCACTATCTCCGGTCTAGTTTAACCAAATATTCGGTTTCAAACACTTCATCGATTGTTTCTAGTAAAATGTAAATCTTTAAGAAAATATAAATCTAATATCTAAACCTCTTAAAGAAATTGTTGAAGTTGTATTGTTAATTCCATTTGTGACAAAACAAAAAAAATCACCTAGAAACCTAGCTTCAAAAAGGACTCATTACACTGTGAGCTAATCCCGATCCAAATCCACCAATTGCCGAAAATCCCAATCTGATCCCCTTAATTTAGGAGACAAGAGAGCCAAGAGAGCTCTACTAGTTTCCTACTTCTATAGATCAAGATCCTGCCCATGAAGTAGGATTTACCTTGAGGATGAACCTCTTTGATGAGCAATTGAAACCTCTTTATTTGTAACTTTTATGAATCGATTTTGCCTACTTGGTTCAAGACCCGATTTATTGAAGATTTACAACTTGAATTTATTACTTCACATAATGAAAAAAAAATTTTCGAACTCCATACAATCCAGCTTACCTCAAGGAACAGCCAAATCTTTCTATGATCACTACAGCCTCTTCAAGTTCATCAAAATTTCTCAAACATCTCAACCTTAACCACTCCCTTCCACTCTCCATCCACTAATTCCCAGATCAAATCTCACTGTTTCATCACTACCTATTGCAATGGTGAACAGATATGCTCCTCGTATTACTGCCAATCCAGGGCTATGCCCCAAGACTACCAAAGTAAAATCACCTGTTTGATGGTTCGGTACTCTGCGGGCATTGCACAACATACTAAAAATCACTCGATTATTTTGAAATATATGAAATAGATGCAGATGATGTAAGAATGAGAATATTTGTTCAAAGTCCGAATGGAGAAGTTAGAACTCGGTTTAGAGCCCTTCCCAAACGCATCAATGACCTAAAAGTTTTATAGAACATTCTTAAATAGATGGGAAAAGAAGAAAGATTCTCTCCAAATCTTATTAGAATATGAAACCTCAAGAGAGGAACACAAGAAATCGTGCAAGAGGCCGCACTCAGAGTTAATAATGTTTACAATGCTATCCCTCAAACCTCATACCTCCGTATTTAGCATTAATCAAATTCCCGATGGATTTGATTCGATATGGCATGCGTCAAAACTTAGAGAAAGAGTTCCCGGACTTTAGAAGATATGCAAAGTATAGTGCTGTCATGAATAAAGGCCAACTCCGAGCATCCAAACGGAGCTAAAGCCGTAAGTGAAAGGAGGATACCATTAAAAGAAGAACGCCACCTCTTTGAACATAACCGGATGCTATTATTACAAAGGGATGGATAGGTTAGAGATAGAGTAGAAACAATTGAAAGGAAGTCTCCTTGGGATGGTCTACCAAGCAAATACTGGGAAAGAACCAAATTTCGTAAAGAACCAAAACCAAAACACCGAAAGGTTAGTCCCAACAAAACATTAGGCTCCCCATTCTAGGAAAATTATAAGCCGCTTCAAAATTTTGATGAACCAACAAGATACTCAAATAAACTTAATGGGACTCAATAATGAACAACAAGTTTTCTGACCCAAGAAGATCAAGAAGCTCACATTCTCCAACAATTCAAACTCAACACAGTGAATCATTTGATTTCAAGCAGAAGGGATATGATACAACCATTTGAATTCCACAAGAAATATAATCTAGGAAGTAGAAGAATTGATGTCCCTCAAACCAATAAACAAAAGCTATAAAAAAATCCCTTAAAGGTAAAACCAATACTACCCCTGCATATTCTTTCTATATCAGATCCTAATCCTCGCTAACCCAATTATCAAGATGTATCCACAATCAACCCAATAACAAACAACTCTCCAATACTCTTCCTCCCCAAGGAAATGAATAACCTCAGAAGTTGATTTGGAAACAACCTCAAACATAACCCCACTCTTAAGAAGGAGAAAAATGTTTAAAAATATAGAATATAAAGAGAATCAAACTCTCCAAATACAACTCCAGACCGAAAACCTTTTAATCTCGGAGACTTATGCAGGAAAATTAAAAAAACAGTTGTTCTTTTGTCCTACTCAACTAAACCTCGATGTCTACCGAAGTCAAATCAATAGACTACTCAAGATCACCGGGAAGTGAAGACCTTCGTGAACATTTTTGATGACCAACTCAATTATTATTTGTCCTCGAAGTAACGGAAAACCAAAGAGATAGAGGTGTTCTCCGCCCTAAGTAAGCGCTCGAAATATACATGATAAAATAATTCATAATGCCATGTTTGGATCCCCGAGGCATCCACAAATCCCAATGCCCAAATCCTAATGGAGAATGGACTATATATCACCAAGCCATCAAAGACCTCTTTTCTTTTGATTCAAGTCGTGTGAGATGTTTAGGATTAATCAAAGACTCTCATGGTATTTCGCTAGTTCAATACCTTGCAAATACAATCTTGATGGACATAGTAGTAGTGATATTCCACCAAAGTATGTAGCATGTTATTGTCCGCATTCAAAAGCCTGTATGATCTCTTCAATTGGACATGTCATACGCTACTATTTCGCACTGCCACCCTAAGAACTATACAGAGAAACTTTAATGAAATATGTAGTTAGTAAAGTCGAGAGCTCAAAAATTTCCCCATCTACTTAGTACACTTTGATAAGGGATTCATTTATTCTTTATAATGTTGAAATTGATCCTCCCACCGAATTAGAAGTTCTAAAGAACAATCCAAAAGAAATTACAAAATGAAAATCTAGTGTTCAAATCCAAGAAATCTCCTAGAACAATGAAACATCAAATACCCAAGAGAAAACCAAAAGAAAGTAAAACTAGATCTCACCGTTAAAATGTTCCCCGAGACTTCGACATTAATTATGAACATGAAAATTTTCAAAATTTAGAATTTGATGGTTCAATTAAAAAATTAGAGCAAGAGCTAGGAGTTTGGGTGCACAACCTTGAAAATGATCATGTTGAAGGCCGTGCCTTACAGATTAAACTTTAAGTGCACCAATAATATGGCAAATAATATGAAGCTCTTTTGCTAGGTCTTAAACTTGTCAAAAGATTAGGCAATTAGAGTATATGTCAGCAGAGATTATGATTTTAATCATTCAATAGATCAAAGGGAAGCATCTAACAAAATGATCCCCTATTGAGATACTATAGAGGAACGCTTATAGAGATACTCACTACTTTTTGGAAACTCAACTTGCTAAAAATGTCCCAAGAAAAACACAACTTGCAAGCCCATAGTCCTGGCAATGTTTGCCAAGACTGCAAATTAATATTCTAATCCCAATCATCAAATAACCCAGATTAGACAAACCATCCATATCTCCAATAACAATTTGAAGAACTCGCAAGTGTTTGAAAGTGATGAGCAAGATAACACTTCGACTTTGATAAATAATTTTCTAACAAGAACATAGATGTAGATACGCTTGTTGAATTTGATCAAACAAATGAGCTAGAAACATAAATTTTAGAAGAAAGTGTAATTCAAATTCTTCATCCAACAAAGTTCACCAACAAAGAAATGACTCATGAAGTCGAAAATCTTTGCTTCAAATACTGGGGAAACCAATTATCGGACCTTTAGGATAGCTCTTTCCATTTGGTATGGTAGTCTTGGAACGGGATTTAAAGGACTGCCTTTATAACTAATGGGTTGGTGATGGGTTGATTTGGAGAGATGAAATGGACTAAATTGATTGAAATAAAACTATCTAATTTAAATTCACATCGTAAAGAAATTAAAACTAACTGGCAATCATATGTGAATGATAACTTAATATTATTCCAATTTAACAATAACCATAAAATGTATTATCATTTAGAAATTGAAATGTGCAAATAAACAAATAAAAATAACTCGTTTAAGAAATTAAACAGTTGTATTAATATATTGCATTCATCATAATATATCATATACATATACTTATGAAAGATAACATTTCAATTATACTAAAATGAGTATATATATAAAGAAATGTTATGACAACCAAACATATATAAATGATAGAAAATTTTTAAAGCGAATATCATAAGACAAAAAAGAAATCAACAAGGAATGATAGAAATACCTTATTCATCTTGAAGACTTTCAAATGAAATCTCGATACTCTAATCCAAAGTGATTCCGATGCAAAATCAAAAATCTCCAAGGCATTTAAATGCAACACTTCAAAGATAATTCCCATAAAATCACTTATTGTGATCCTTTTTTAAAAATATAAGTCATGAGTACTTAAATGTAATTCCAAGTCAAAAATATTAAAATCCAGACCTCTCTAAATGCATGAGAAGGGTTTAAATACTACTTAGGCTAAATCTAAAATAGTCTATTACAAAATTAAGGATTCAAATTAATGACCGTCCTTTTCCTAGGCTAAATACAAGAAATTAAAACTATAAATCTAAAAATAAAGACTTACACTAACTATTTATGTAAATTTGATCTTTAAACTTGCGCTATCTAGCATAGTTTTGAGAAGATGTGGTTGGACTCACTCTTAATTCAATTGTCCTAAAAGACACGTAGTCGGCTAGTGTAGGTGTGAATCTTCTCAAGAGGAATTGATGATAAATTAAGCGCACTGTAATGATTGTGTGGCTTCATCAAGTATGTCCAAGGAGAGTCCAAATTTAATCTTGTTAGCTCCTGGATTGATTTTTTCTCTTTCTTCTTCTTTTTTGCCTCCATTCTCCGCTTTTGCGCTGATGTGCCTGCGGGAGATATCCTCTGAACAAGCTCTGAAATCAAATTAGCTTTGTGTAAATTATCATTTACACACTTAGTAAGATCATGGCGCTGTAGCCGCCTCTCGTCGCTTTCTTCGTTTCTTCTCTCGATTTGTGTATCCTGGCTTATTGAAAAGTATTTCTTTATGGTTTTCATTAATAATGGGCACCAAATTTTTCTCAGTTTCTTCTGCTTTTTTTCCATACCAAATAATCATTGATCTTCTAATTAATTAAATCATAATCATTTCATAAATCTACGACATGATTTGTGATTTTATCACTTCGGCAAAAAGAATTCCATTGCAAGATCTTAATATAACACTTCTTCTTGTTGCGTAGTTGATTGTTTAAAGAGATAGTTTCGAAATAAACTCGCAGTTTAGATCATCTTTGTGCTGATCTTGGATAATCTATATTTGTTTTTCTTTATCACCCAAGTTTCTTTTTGATGTGCTATTTGAATTTCTTAAAGTTGTTGTTGTACCTCTTCAAGTTTCAATCAAGCTTCATTATTGGCCCTGCACTTGCAATTGCCGTTGTAGAACTTTTATGTGTTTTTTCATTCAACAAGAGTTGTATCTCAAATGCTTTGTCAATTGTTGCAGAAGCTAAGCACTGTCATTTGAGATAACTTAGTAAGATTCTCTCAAGGCTCAGAAGGATCTTTCCACAAGACATCTAGTTGTCGCCTTTAGGGCAATTGCACCTCTTCTAACTTTCTTTTTCTCTCGTTTCTTCACTACTTCTTTGTATTTTGGGTCAGAGAATACATCTAGAGGAGGAATATCCTCTACATTAAGTACAATTTCGTAGAGGGTGTGACAGGTATGTGCTCACATCGTGGGCTATGCTACTTATTCCCGTGCTCAAACTTTGGTTGCTCAGACAGGTATGTACATTATGTCCTTCTACATTAATCAATTGCTAAAGCTTTTCCTATCTTTTGTCTAATTCAATGGTGACCGATTGTTGATGTACATTGATAGGAGGGAGGATTTGTCTCGTTGAGAAGTCAAAATTTGTTGTTGAGAAGTTCTTTCGATTATGTTAGTAATCTTTCTACATCACATTCTTTCAATTTTATCTTCCTTTTCATTAGACTTATTGGAATGTTCGTAAGTCTCTCCACAAATTTACTTGATTTATCAATACTTGAACTCATTGCTAAGACTAACATCTAGAGCTGTTCTCTGCGTGGTCTCCAAGCATATATTTTTCAAAGGAATACGCTAGTCTTCTCTCTCGTAGTAAGTTTGAATTCCCTAGAATTCTCTAGAGATAATCACATTTTAATGAAACTTCAAACTTCTAAATGAACTTCTTGTTTGGAACATATCATCAAAAAGATCATGTTCGAAAATTCTTTAATTACTGTACTGGTAAAATTCTTAACAACATTACTTTCCTTGGGCATTAAATAACCTTCTAAAATGTGAATAGTTGTTGGGGCATGTAATGTTGCTTACTTCTTGAATGCGTGCCTAACATCAAATAGTGAAAATGTTCCACACATTTTTACGGAAATTGTGGCTAAATGCCTTTTCTTTCTTCTCTTTTAATTCCTTTGTTAAACCTCCTGGCCACGTGTCCGATAAGCAATTTCCGAGCTACACCATCTGGAACATATAGGGGTAAAACATGGGGGAATCGAATCCGCGAAACCCTAACATAAGTGAACAATTTTTTCCAAACCATCCTTGCTGCGACATGGGAGAATGTCGACTGCTTCGGGGATAACCTTGGGGCATCCTTATTTAATGTTCTATAATATAACATTACACCATGGAAAATTTGTAAAATGGGGACAAATTTAGACTTATACTTATGGTACAGATATGAATAGGCAAAGGATCGATAGTCCATTGCCAACCTATCACAAAGAATTTAGAGACAAAATGATAGCTCCATCACATAAGTAGATAATAAAAGGGCGGATAACCACGAATATTTCGTTTGACCGGTAGTGAAAAATAGCAGTGGTCAACGATCGATAAGATTTTGGCCCAGCCACAATTAACGACGCAAGATTCAACAAAAGGGAGCTATTTAGGCAAGATCATATTTATGTCAAAGCTTTCAAAAAGCTCAAGACAACATGGCAAAGAAAAAACACAAGGAGAGGTAAGTGAACCAAGACTGCATATACCGTGTTTGTTTCTTTCTTCAACGATTCATCTCTTTTTGTCCACTCCTCGTGGTGTGATTCTGACAAATTTGCATGTTCTCCGGAAAATCTTCCATGAATTGCTTATTATAAGTCGCCCGAGGTTCCTAATAACTTATACATCAGCCTAAATCTTCCGTGGTGAATGACCCGATTAGCTCTTGAGATGGAGTTCTAAATTGCCCGTCTGAAATATCGGTGTTGTCCAGCACCATTTCACCATGTCCATACACGGAGAATCCCTACTTACATGTCGCTTACCCCTATGCGTAAATGAGTGTTTCGCCAAGAGTTGCCTGTACGTATTACCAGAACCTACCGTAGTCGTTAACTTTAATCACGACAGATTTTCTTCTTCCGAAGAAATTATACATTCCTTCCCATGTGGTTATACTCGACATCCCATGCAAGCGGTTCCAGATACGTTGAATCCATTTTCATTTTCGAATTCAGAGTTCTTCTTCTTCTTTCTTACCCATAGTGTTTTGTGAATGCTTTGTATAGATGTTTCTTTTCTCCTTTCGTGCTCTGCGTTTTACGAGTTAAATGAGAGTAATGGCATAAGAAAGGTGATGAGATAGTTTTAAATGCAAAGGCGGGATTTAAATATATTATTATAGCGTGAAAACGACTTTCAATCAAAACAAAATCAGCTTTACCATTAATTGACAATCCATTCATTTAATCCAATCATTAAAGCACATACGTATATTGATATATGGGAAGATTTTCTTGAATAACGCGTTTTTATGTATCCGCGACATTGCGATTCATAATATCGCAATAAATATTGCAATATCGCAAAATGTAACCATCGCAATTTAACAATAAAGTGCCAAATTGCGAAACAGCTTAAGCGCATCGCAAATATCGCAAAAGCGCAAAATTGTAACAGCTAAATAAAGATTTTGCTTTAAAAATTTCTTTCTTGCGTTTATGTGATTCGGCGACCAATATGTTATTGTATAGGCTTTTGGGATCGCGTTATCGCGCAAAATCGCAAAAATCGCAAAATCGTGATTTTTGTTTTACAAAGATATCTACCATTTTGCGATGGATGCGCTATTTTGTTTAAAGAACAATTTTATTGTAATCTATCATAAACTTAAGTGTTTCTTAAAGTTCTTTCTAAGGATTTCTCTAAGTTTAAGGAGAAGTTTATTTAAAAAGGAAAAAAATCCCAATTGATTTTTTTTTAGGTTTTTTAAACTAAGGGTCCCCATTTATTTAGTATCATTACTAATATTAAATAAAAAGGGGGGATTGTTGTTGGTCACAACAATTGGCAATTCATTGAAAGAAACAGTTATCTTTGAAAAAATAAAATGAACATTCTATCTTTAGTAAGTAAAGATTTATAAAGATAATGAAAACCATCTTAGGATAATTCAAATAAAATGTAACTATGAAAAAGAAATAAAAATCATCTCATAATTTCTTTCTAATTCCTTAAGAATAAAAATATTTTAGGTTATCTCAAGCTTTGATTGGTGTTAATAATGAAGTAAGTGGATCTCTCCAAGTTTTGGTTTTATAATATACTCTATTGCCATAGGTATTGCCTCTGCTGCCAGCAAACGTTCATAGTCTCGACAGGGTTACCTTTAAACCATTAACCATTCATTGTCCCATCCAACTAAAATTATGACTTTTTAAAAGATAAATTCATAAGACCTATTATCTCATGTTTTTGTCTTTTGTTTATTTTTATTTTAAGAGCCATTGTTCTGGTTTGACAGCCAGTTAATAACAATTTCATTCACTAATTGCAATTAAACTGAACAAGTTGGCTCGTGATGAGACCCCTTGTCTTATATTTATAAGCCATTACCCTATTTTAGTATGCAGTATTGGTAATGTCAGTTTTATTACTCCTTATGAACATGGTAAGTCAGCTCGCAATGAAACCTCTTATCTCTTAAAATTTTCGTATAATTTCTTAGAATTATTCTAAAAAATCACAACTTAAATGGATGGGGTGAAATAGTTTTATCCTTAAGAATCAATGGATGACAATTTTCAGAGTTTTTTGAGTTCCAAAACTTTTGAAAAAATCTTTACTTTTACAGATAACCTTTCTCTGCTTAATAAAATTATGATGATTTACATTCTTCTCAAGTTTTCAAAAGATCATACAAATGATTGGAATAATCCTTCAAAGTTTAACATCTTATTTTAAACTATTCAAAAAAATGTGATCATTACTTTTAAAAATTCTTATTTACACAAAATAAATATTTATAATATTCTTCTGAAGAAATTTTATTACATAGTAAACAGTCAATCAGAGACTCATAAACAACCTTTATCTGCAAAAACAAAAACAATCAAAAACTTTGCAGAAAGAAATATGTACAGTTTAAGAAGGGGTTATCTCCTTATGAAAAGAATTTCTTCAAGATAAGCCCATTTACAGGAAGAGATTCTCTCTTACCTGTTAGATCTTGGAGTATGAATGTATTTGAGCTTATCTTCTCAACGATCTGAAATGGTCCAAGCCACATTTTCTGAAATTTGGTATGTTTACCTTTTTCTTCGTGTGCTTTATCCCATTTCAAAATGAGATCACCAATTGAAAAAAAATTTGAGCCGGTAGAACTTGCATCAAAATAAGATTTTACAAGCTGTTGATGTTTTTCATGAGTAATTTTTTCTTTATCCCTGTCTTCTTCTAATTTAAGGATTTGATCATATCTCAATTGAATGGATGAAGAAGGATTTTCTTCAATAAACTGCACTAGGGCTAATGATGGAAGAGTTAAATTTGATGGTATCACAGCTTCTTTTCCATAAACCAGATTGAAAGGTGAAGTCCCTATTAGAGCTTTTTCAGTGATACGATCAGCCCATAACGCAAAGATTAAAGATTTGTGCCAATTCTTTTGATTTTGATCAACTGTCCTTTTAATGATTTTGATAAGGTTTTTATTAGTGGATTCAGCCAAACCATTACCTTGTGGATAATAATTTGCTGAATATTTTAATTTAAAACCTCTTTTGACCGCAAATTCTATTAAACTATTTCCAGAGAAGTGAGATGCGTTATTAAAGACAAGAGCTTGAGGTACACCAAACCTGGTTATGATGAATTGATCTATGAAATCAATAATTGCATCAGAATTGGCTACCTTCAATGGGATTGCCTCTACCCATTTTGTAAATTAATCAGTTGCAGCAAGGATGTGCTTGTGCTGTTTGGAAGAATGAGGTACTATCTCACCAATAATGTCAAGACCCCATTGTTCAAATGTTTGCTCAATAGTTACTGGTTGCAAAGGAAAAGCTGGTTTCCTTTGTCTTCCACTTGCAATTTGACAAATTTGGCACTTCCTTACGTAATCATGTGTATCTTTAAAAAGGTTAGGCCAATAATAACCAGCACGAATTATTTTGTGAGCTGTGGTATCACCTCCAAAATGACCTCCTGCTGTTCCATCATGCAATTCCTGCAAAACCTTTTCAGCTTCAGTCTTTTCAAGACATCTTAATAAAATTGAATCATATTTTTTTCTAAATAACACATTATCAATGATCTCATATTTAATAGCCTTTAACCTTAAAGCGCGTTTACTCTTATAGCTGAGATTAGAAGGAGCATACCCATTTTTCAAGTAATAGATAAGATCAGCATACTGAGATCCGGAATCTGTAACATTTATCTGACTTAATTGAATATCTTGATTTGAATCTTGATTTTCTGGTATGTTATGAGCTCCTGCCAATAATCTGCAAAAACCTTGTCCTCTAACAATCTTAGCTGGTTTAATATCAATATCATATTCTTGCAAGGTTGTTACCCAGTTAGCTCTCTTTTCTCCTACTTCTTTTTGAATTAATAATTGCCTCATTGCAGAGAATGAGACAATGATTTTTGTATGTGTTTTCAAGAGAAAAGGTCTGAAATGTTTGATTGATTTAAACATAGAAAAGGCTTGTTTTTCAACATCGGAATAATTAAGCTCAGCTCCTTGCAGATTTGAGCTAAAGAAAGAAATTGGTGCTTCGATTTCTTGATCATTGAGTTGCGTTAAAACGACTGCATAGGATGTTTCAGTGGCCAGAGTATACAAAGTAAAATCTTTAGAAAAATCTGGGGTATTGAATGCTGGTGCATTAATGATCGCTTGTTTGATTGCCTCAAAAGCTTCTTTCTCTTTATGCGCCCATTTGAATATTTAATTCTTCTTGATCATATTTTGCATAGGTAAAACAATTAAAGAAAAATCAGGAATGAATCTTTTAACAAAATTGATCTATCCAAGAAATGATTGCATGGATTTTTTGTTATGAGGTAAAGAAATATCAGAAATTTCTTTCACTCTATCTGGATCAATATATATACCATCTTTTGACACAACAAATCCTAAGATTTTTCCTTCATCTAAAGCAAAGAAATATTTCTTTGGATTTAAGGAAATACCAAACCTTCTACATCTTTCAAATATTTGTTTTAAATCATGTAGATGATTGGCTCTCTTTTTTGAAAATACTGTTATGTCATCAAGATACACAACAACTGATTTATTGATCAGACCTTTAAATGCCATATCCATGGCTCTTTGAAAAGTTGCTCCTGCATTTATTAGACCAAAAGGCATTTTCTGATAAGCATAAGTTCCCCATTTTGTTCTGAAATTTGTTTTCAATCTGTCATCTGGATGAACTAAAACTTGATTATAGCCCGAAAATCCATCGAGAAAAGACATAAGTTCAGAACCAGCTACCTTTTGAAGTATCTGTTCCATAGTTGGCAATGAGAAATTGTCTTTTAAACATGCCTTATTTAAATTTCTGAAATCAATACAGATTCTTATATCACCATTCTTCTTCCTTACAAGTACCATATTGGAAACCCAATTGGAGTGCCTGACCAGAAAAATGATTTTGGCTTTTAGAAGTTTATTAAGTTTTGATTTGATTTTTCCTTCGAGATTTGGATGGATCTTTCTCAACTTCTGTTGAACAGGTTTAATATCAAGAAGCATTGGAATTGTATGTTGAATAATCGAAGTATCATACATTTTTAAATCATCTTAATTTCAAGCACAAAAACATTTTTATATTTGTTCAAGAGTTTAATGAAATCATTCCTTTCCTCTGGTGTTAAATTGAGTCCTAAATTAACGTTTTGAGGTTTAGAATCAGAACCAAGATTTACTAATTCAAACTTCAAAGTGGAACTTTGAAGTTTAGCATTAGTGACTTTCTTGAATCTGTCTTTAATATCATATAAATCCTCTAATTTAACAACAGATTTTGGAAGGGGATTTTCATTACCTTTTGAAGCAATTTGTAAATCATGATCATTCTCATCAATAATTTGCTCATCATATGATTTCTCTGAAGTCATGAAATTTAAAATATCTTGATCATGATAGAAAACTCTCCAATTTGTGACATTATCTGGGACAGATGGGCGAAAAATCAATTCTACAGAAAACCTATCAGGACTGCAATCTTCAGCAGGAAGGAGTTTAGATGCAACATTAGCTAACAAGTCAGCTGATGTATTTTGATTCCTAGGAATAGAAGAAATATCGAATGCTAAAAAATGAGTGGTAAGATCTTGTACTAGGGTTTGATAGTGTTTAAGATGTCCTGAAAGGCAATGAATAGTATTCCTAACTTGTTTTATGACAATTTCGGAATCACCAAAGACTTTCAAGTATTTAACATCTAACCCTATAGCTTTATAAAGTCCTTTAACCAAGGCTTCATATTCTGCGGTATTGTTAGTACACTCAAATTCTAACCTACATGACATCATGGTTTTTTCTCCATATGGATCAATTAAGATGCATCCTGCTCCAGCTCCATCACTAGACTTTGATCCATCAAAATATAACGACCAAAATAAAGATTTATCTATTGACTTATCTACAATTACATCAGAAATATTTACAATTATGGAAGAATCAGATTGTGAAAAATTTTCTATTTGAGAAACAAAAGTATTTACAGAAAAAGGTGATTGAGGTGCTTCGAAGTTTCCAAGAAATGATTCAGCAGAATAACCTCCAAGAATATTGTTGTTGAATGCCACATGCTCATTAGGTTGTTCGAATTCAGTGACAGTGTGCGTCATATGTTTTTCTCGTTCAATTTTGATTTGATTTGGTTTCCCTTTGTAGGGAAGCCACATATGTGAATAATCAGTTGAGATATAACCATTAAGTTTCGCAGACCAGTCCCTGCTTAAAATTAATCCATATAATTCAGGAATATCAGCAATCAAAATATCAATTCTTTGGACAATTCTAGGATCGGAAGCTAATCTGATAGTAACTGAATTGATTTCTCCTACAACTTGAACTTTAGAGCGATCCAATTGAACAATATGAACTGCCGATTTCTGTGGTTTGATATTCAATTTGGCACAAACAGAAGTAGGCATTATATTAGAGGAAGCTCCAGAATCAATCAAACAATTATGCAGATTCTTATTGTACATTTCATAAGTCAAAAGAAAAGGAGGAGTTTGAGAATTTGATTTTTCTCCAATGAGCACTGTATCAGTAGCATCTACTTTGTCTGGTGGCTTACCAGCTCCCCTAGCTGCTTTTGCAACCACACCACTTGGTAAATGAGCAATTGGTGTAGCGTTTAATTCTTTCAATAGCAACTTCTGCTGGTGTTTTACTTTGTTGAGTTCATGTAAGGAAATGTTGGCTTTAATCTTTTTCATGTCTTCAACAATGTTATACTCCATAGGATCTGACACCACTAAGGTCTTTGTTGTTGATGTAGGAGGATTAGAAGAAGAAGGCTGATTTTAAGTAGGTAATGGGGAAGCTTTCTTTGCAGGGGATTTGTCTTTAGTACTTGGAGTTGTAATTTTCTTTTTAGGAGCTGTTTGTACAGGCTCCGATGTAGATTTACTCCTAGTACTTACAGGCATAGCTTCTTGTTCTACCTCACTATCAGAATTAGGGAGAATAAAATCCCACATTCCATGCAATTCAACTATTTCTTCATTCTCATTGTCGTATGGGTCTTTGGCATTTTTCTTTGAATCATCTTTGAAGCTAACTTTCTTTGATTTCCTTTCCTCAATAGCATTTTTCTTTTCTAGAGAAATAATTCGTTTTTCTACTGCAATAGCCTCTTTCATATTTTCGGCTAATGTAGGTTTTGCAGCTCTATCTACAAAAATTGCTATATTTGAGGGTAAGGCAGTTATGTACCATTCACTTCTGACTTGTTCACTAGGCCTTGAATCTGTGTGAATTTTGTTCAAGAGTTTGTTGAATCTAGCGTTGAATTCTTTAATGGGTTCCTTGGGTTCTGCTTTCAAATTTGAGAGATCGTTGCTTAAAGTAGCTATTGATCTGTCATCTCCAAATTTGGTTAAAAAATGATCTGCAAAAATGGCCCAACTTGTTATGGATCCTGAAGGTAATGAAAAGTACCATGATCCTGCTGCTCCTTGAAGAGTATAAGGGAATAGTCTGACTACAACATCTTCATGTACGACTCCATTCAAATTTACAGCCGGCATAAAGTTATTAATATGTTCATCAGCTTGAATGTTAAGATCTAGACTAAACTTTGGAAGCCATTTTCCAGGATTGTCAGGTAAATCATGTAAAGGTGCAGGCATGTTGACGGCCCCTGGAGTAGCCCATGGTCTAGCCATTATTGGAACAACTATTGGAGGAGTAGTAGAAGCTGGTGGTGTTTGAATAGAAGTTGTTGGAATAGATGATGTTGAGATTGATGATGATTGAGCAGATGATGATTGAGGAGATGATGTGGAAACAACTGTACTTTGTTGAGTTGGGATTTCGGAAACAGGTAATTGAATATGAGATGAAGAACTTATATCACTTACTGATTCCGATTGAGTTTTTCTTGTCTTGACTCTACTAGGTAAAGGGAATTCTTTCGGAGAAATACCAATTTTTTCACTTTGAAGCCTAGTAAGAGGTTTCGAAGAAACAAATTTTGAAGTTACACTACCTTCAGATATTTCAGACTCTTCAAGAGATAATGAGAATCCTTTCAATTTATGAATTAAATCTTGAACTTCAGGAGACTCAGGATTTTGATTGTCTGAATGTTTTGAGATTTTGGTAGTGGGTGTATGAATATTCTTCTCAATTCCTTCTATAGGATTTTGTATTTCAGAAGAAATTGAAGAAGTTGATGAGGGTGTTTTGCTCTCAGAATGGCTTGTGGGTAAAGATTTACTTGTCATTCATAGCTCAGGCCCTCCTTCTAGCGCCAAAAATGTTGAAGCCTAGAAAATCTCTGCTTCAAACATTGGGGAAAACCACCCGGTCGGGACCTTAGGACAGCTCCTTTTCCATTTGGTATGGTGGCTCCGACTGGATTTAAAGGACCAGTTTCCTTATAACTAAATGGGTTGGTGATGGGTTGATTTGGATGGGTGAAAATGGGACTAAATTGACTGAAATAAAACTATCTAATTTAAACTAAATACTGATAAAGAAATTCTAACACTAACCCGGGCAATTATATGTGAATACAACTTAAGATTATTCCAATCTAACAATAACCATAAAAATGTATTATTATTTAGATTGAAACGTGCAGCAGCAAATAAAGATAACTTTGTTTAAGAAATTAAACAGAGTTGTATTAGCATATTGCATTCATCATTGTATACCATCTACATATACTTATAAAAGATAACATTTCAATTATACTCAGAAATGATATATATAAAGAAACGTTATGAAAACAAATATCTGTAAATGATAGCAAATTTTAAAGCGAATATCATAAAACAAAAGAAATCAACAGTGAACAGATAGAAATACCTTATTCATCTTGAAAGCTTTCAAATGAAATTTGATACTCTAATCCAGTAATTCTGATGCAAAATCAAATTCCAAGGTACAAAAATGCAACACTTCAAAGATAATTCCGCATAAAATCACCAGATGTGATCCTTTTAAAAAAATATATAAGTCAGTGGAGTACAGAAATGTAATCTCCAAGTCAAAAATATTAAGATCCAGGACCCTTCTCTAAATGCATGAGAAGGGTTTAAATACTACTTAGCTAAATCTAAAAATAGTCTATTACAAAAATTAAGGATTCAGTTTAATGACCGTCCTTTTCCTAGGCTAAAATACAGTAAAATTAAAACTAAATCTAACTATCTATGAACTTGATCTTTAAACTTGCAGGCATCTAGCATAGTTTTGAGAAGATGTGGTTGACCGACTTCAGAATTCAACTGTCCTGAAAAGACAGAATCAGCAAGTGTAGGCGCAATCTTCTCTGTAGAATTGATGATACAATTAAGCGCACTGTGCTGACTGTGTGGCTTCACCAAGTACATCCAGTATGAGTCCCAATTTAATCTTGTCGGCCCTTGGATTGATTTTTCTCTTTCTTCTGTCTTTTGCCTCCATTCTGTTTGCAGTTGATGTGCCTGTGGGAGATATCCTGGAACAGTTTCTGAAATCAAATTAGCTTTGTGTAAATTATCATTTACATAATCCGTAAGAGTGTTTGCCGCTGTAGCCGCCTCTACTGCTGCCTTCTCTGCCCTTCTGATTTGTTCATCCCAGTTATTAAAAAGTATTTCTTTATGATTTTCATTAATAATGGGTGCACCAGCTTTTCTGCCTTCTTCTGTTTTTTGCCATACCAAATAATCATTGATCTTTTCATTAATCAAATCATAATCATTTCGTAAATCTACGACATGATTTGTGATTTTATCACTCTCTTGGAAAAAAGAATTCCATTGCAAGATTTTTTGGCATAAAACTTCCTCTTGTTGCAGTAGTTGATTGTTTAAAGAGATAGTTTCTGAAATAAATTCTGGAAGCTTAGGATCATCTTTGTGCTGGTCTTGGATAATCTGTATTTTCTTTTCTTTATCAACCAGACTTTTTTGATGTCCAATTTTCATTTCTTGAAGTTGTTGCTGTAATTCTTCAAGTTTCAACTGTGCTTCATTATTGGCCTGTACCTGTTGCAATTGCTGTTGTAGAACTTTTATCTGTTCTTATTTTTCATTCAACAAGAGTTGTATCTCAAATGCTTTGTCAATTGTTGCAGAAGCATAAGCCCCTGTCATTTGAGATAACTTAGTAAGATTCTCAGTAGGCTCTGTGGAAGGATCCTTCCACAAGACATCTAGTTGTTCTGCTTCAGTAGCAATTGCACCTTCTAACTTTCTCTTTTTCCTTTGTTTCTTCACTACTGCTTTGTATTTTGGGCTATAGAATACATCTAGAGGAGGAATGTCTTCTACATTAAGTACAATTTCAGAGGAGGGCGTGATAGGTATGTGCTCAGTTACTGTGGCTGTGCTACTTATTCCTGTGCTCAAAACTTTGGTTGTTTGTACAGGGGTCTGTACATTCTGTCCTTCTACATTAATCAATTGGTTAAAGCTTTCCCATTCTTTGTCTAATTCAATGGTGACTGACTGTTGCTGTACATTGGTAGGAGGAGGATTTGTCTGTTGAGAAGTCAAAATTTGTTGTTGAGGAAGTTCTTTCGATTGCACAGAATCTTTCACTGATTCTTCAATTTTATCTTCCTTTTCATTAGACTTATTGGAATGTTCAGAAGTCTCTCTGTCAGATTTTGACTTAGATTTATCAGTACTTGAACTGTCGTTAAGACTAACACTAGGAGTTTGTTCCCTTGCGGGTTCCAAGCGTAGATTTTCCAAAGGAATATCAGTTAGTCTTCTTTCTCTGTAAAGTTTGAATTCCTGGAATTCCTCTGGAGATAACTGCATTTGAGCTAAACTCAAAACTTCTTTAAATGAACTTCTTGTTTGGAACATATCATCAAAAAGATCCTGTTCCCTGGAAAATTCCCTTACTCTAATTGCATTGGTAAAATTCTTAACAATATTATTTGGGTCAAATAACCTTCTTGAAAATTTGAACAGCTGTAAGCATGTAATGTTGCTTACTTCTTTGAATGCGTGACCAACATCAAATAGTGAAAATGTTCCACAGTTTACGGGAAATTGTGGCCAAATGCCTTTCTTCTTCTCTTTTAATTCCTTTGTTAAACCTCCTTGGCCACGGGTCTGATAAGCAATCTCTCGAGCTACAAATCTATCTGGAACATATAGGGGTAAAACATGGGGGGAAGCAGAACTTCCAAAAACCCTAATATAAGTGAACAATTCTTCTCCAAACCATCTTGCGACGGGGAGAATGTCGACCTCTGTTTCTGGGGATAACCTTGGGGCATCCTTATTATGCAATGTTTTGTACAATGGCAGCATTACACCATGGCAAATTTGGTAAAAATGGGGGACAAATTTAGACTCCCATAGTTCCTTATGGTACACATGAATAGGCAAAGGATCGTGGATAGTCCATTTCCAACCCATCACAGGGAATTTAGAGACAAAACAGATAGCATCCATGACATAAGCAGATAAATAAAAAGGCGGCTAAATCTGCTGAGAAACATTTCGTTTGGACCGGTAGTGAAAAATAGCAATGGTCAAATTATCAGATAAGATTTTGGCCCAGTCTACAATTGTAGAATTAACGACAGCATTCAACAAAGGGAGCCATTCAGGCAAGATCATATTTATGTCAGGCTTTCCAAAAAGCCTGCATAACATGGCAGCAGCGAAACAATAAGGAGAGGTAAGTGAACCAGTACTGTACATACCGTGTTTATTTTTCTTCAACGGTTCATCTCTTTTGGTCCACTCCTGTGTGCATTCTGACAAATTCACATGTTCTCTGGCAAAATCTTCCATGAATTGCTTATTATAAGTCACCTGAGGTTTCGGCAACTTATACATTAGTCTCAAATCTTCCGTGGTGAATAGCCCAATTAGCTCTTGATATGGAGTTCTAAATTTCCTGTCTGAAATATCGGTGCTGTCCAGCACCCATTTCACCATGTCCGTATACGGGAGAATCCTCGGCCTTGCCGCTATCCTATGCAGAAATGAGCAAGCCAGTTCTTTAAGAGTTGCCTCAGACGTAATACTGGAACCTGCTGTAGCCGCAACTTTCAACACCACAGGATTTTCTTCTTCCAGCAAATTATACATTCCTTCCCATGTGGTTATACCGACATCCTTATTGCAAGCGGTGTCTGCATACAGTGAATCCATTTCTCTGTTTTCAGAATTCGAGCTCTTCTCTTTCTTACCCATAATCTTCTTTGAAAGCTTTGTATAGACGTTTGCTCCTTCGTGCCTGTGTTTTACGAGTTAAATGAGAGTAATGGCATAAGAAAGGTGATGAGATAGTTTTAAATCCAAAGGCAGATGAAATATATTATTTTATCGTGAAACGACTTTCAATCAAAACAAAATCTCATTTACCATTAATTGACAATCCATTCATTTAATCCAATCATTAAAGCACATAACATATATTGATATATGGGAAGATTTTCTTTGACTAACGCGCTTTTATGAATTTGCGACATTGCGATCTGCGATTTGCAATATCGCAATGTCGCAATATCGCAATATCGCAAAATGAAACCACCGCAATTTTGTAAATAGCGCAAAAGTGCAAATTGCGAAATAGCGCAAAAGCGCACATCGCAAATATTGCAAAAGCACAAAATTGTAAATAGCGCAAAAGGTATTCGTTTAACATTTCTCTTTTCTGCGCTATGTGATCTGCGACCAATATGTTATTGTATAAGCTTTTTGGGATCACATTATCGCAAAATCGCAAAATCGCATTTTCAGTTTTACAAAAGATATATACCATTTTGCGATGGATGCACTATTTTGTTTAAAGAAAATTTTTATTGTAATCTATCATAAACTTAAGTGTTTCTTAAGGTTCTTTCTAAGGGATTTATCTAAGTTTATGATAGAAAGTTTTATTTGAAAAGGAAAACAAATCCTAATTGATTTTTTGAATTTTTTAACTAAGGGTCCCCATTTATTTAGTATTATTACTAATATTAAATAAAAGGGGATTATTCTTGAGTCACAATAGGTAGTTATTCTACCACTACTAAGGTGGAGTAGGTAGCTAGGTGCAAAGTTTTAGGTTGTGAAAATTACTTGCTAACTTCATCAATAAAAATCACTGAATAAAGGAGGATACTCTGAACAAAGAAACTGAATTCATAAGCAAAAAGGGTCCATGACACCAAATTCCAACTTGGATTTTGGCCCATTGCCCCACTCTAAAAATGTGTCTTGCAATGAGAACAACCCTGATTGAATGATCCTACTTCTTAATTGATTAAAAAGAAGTGGATTATAAAAATCATAACTGCAAACCAATGATACCCTGAACAATCAACAGAGGGTGTGAACAAAGAAATTGAATTCAACATTATTAACAACACAATATGAGAATTTAGACAACATTATTAACAACACGGTATGATAAAATGTCATAAAATTAATTGAAAACATGTACATAATATATCATTATTAACGTACTCGGGTCTGTGGTGGTTATACCTCGGCTCTATGGTGGCTATACCAATATTTAAACATCAAAATATCAATTCACAGAAAACCATAAACCCTAAACCCTATATCTCAATTTACACAAATTGCTTTTAATTAACACAAAAACCCTACCCTAAACCTCAATATTACTAACAAAGTATGAGAAAATGACATAAACCCTAAACCCTATATCTCAATTTATGACAGTATGAGAAAATGCTACCATTATTAATAACATAGTATGAGAATTTAGACAACATTATTAACAACACAGTATGAGAAAATGTCATGAAATTAATTCAAAACATGTACAGAATATAAAACATTATTAACATACTCGGCTCTGTGGTGGTTATACCTTGGCTCCGTGGTGCTTACACCAATATTTAAACATCAAAATATCAATTTAAAGAACACCATAAACCCTAAACCCTATATCTCAATTTACAAAGATTTCTTTTAATTAACACAAAAATCCTACCCTAAACCTCAACATTACTAACACAGTATGAGAAAATGACAAAAACCCTAAACCCTGTATCTCAATTTACAGAGATTCCTTCTAATTAAGACAAAAAAACCCTCCCCTAAACCTCAACATTACTAACACAATATGAGAAAATGACATAAACCCTAAACCCTGTATCTCAATTTACAGAGATTCCTTCTAATTAACACAGAAACCCTACCCTAAACCTCAACATTACTAACACAATATGAGAAAACATGTACATAATATAAAACAGTTATACCTCGGCTCTCAGCTCTGTGGTGGATAAAAATATTTAAACATTTATAGAAAAACCAGACAATTTAGTTTAAACATTTACAGAAAACCATAAACCCTATACCTGGAATCTCAATTTACATAGATAATTTTAATTAACACAAAAAGTTAGACAATTTACTTTAAACATTTACAGAAAACCATAAACCCTAAACCCAGAATCTCAATTTACACATTCTTTTAATTAGCACAAAAAACCAGACAATTTACTTTAAACATTTACAGAAAACCATAAACCCTAAACCCAGAATCTCAATTGACACAAATTCTTTTAATTAACACATAAAATCACAAAATTACCAATTTACTTTAAACATTTATAGAAAACCATAAACCCTAAACCCAGAATCTCAATTTACACAAATTATTTTAATTAGCACAAACAATCAGAAAATTACCAATTTACTTTAAACATTTACAGAAAACCATAAACCCAAAACCCTGTATCTCAATTAATTCAGATTCTTTTAATTAACACAAAAAACCAGACAGACAATTTACAAAAAAGCTAAGTGTTTAAAAACACAGTAAAATACAGTAAAGAAGCTGAACATATAACATATCCTTAAGGTTAAATGTGTTTACAAACACATACATATGACTAGTAGGACAGAGTCCTACCTTAAGACTGCTCTCCTCAAATTCCTCTCCTTCCTGGCCTTCCTCCTTGCCAACTGCATTGTCCTCCTTGCCTTGCCAACCAACTGCATTGTCCTTGGCCTCTACATTGACTTGCAAACAATGCAAAAACCCAATCATTCACAGAGCACAAACATTAAAAAACATGCAAAAACACTAAAAAAAAACTAAAACCAATAGGGAAACGAACTTGAAAGCACAATTCACAACATCTAGAGTTGAAAAATGCACCTGAAAACACAATTTGGAGCATACAGACCTGTAACCCATGCAGCGTCAAATGCAGGTAAAACCACCACAGAGCCGAGGTAAAAACACCACAGAGTCGAGGTATGACCACCACAGAGCTGAGGTATGACCACCACCACCACAGAGCCGAGTTAAAACCACCACAGGACCGAGCCGAGTAAAACCACCACAGAGCCGAATAAAACCACCATAGAGTCGAGGTATGACCACCACAGAGCCGAAGTATGACCACCATAGAGCCGAGCATAACCACCACAGAGCCGAGTCAAAGTAGCATAGAGCCGAGGTATGACCAGCACAGAGCCGAGGTATGATGACGATAGAGCCAAAGTATGACCACCACAGAGCCGAGTATAACCACCACAGAGACGTTTACAACCACCACAGAGCCGAGTATAACAATGATAGAGACGAGGTATAACAACAACATAGCTGAGAGTAAGTAACACAGAGCCGAGCATAGCCACCAAAGAGCCTAGGTATAACAACACAGAGCCAAGGTATATCCACCACAGTGCTGAGGTTAAACCACCACAAAGTTGAGGGTTAACGAACATAGAATTGAGACATAAAAACCACAAAGCCAAGGGAATGAAAGTTATGTATGTCACTGCGGTCGAACCAGGACCAGGAGAGCTCGAGCCAGGAGGGCACAGGAGCCATAAGGAGGGATGAAGTGCACAAAGGGCGGTGGTGGAGGCGTCAACCATGGATGCTAGACTGCACAACAGTCGGAGCCAGAAACGAACAACAAGCAGACTCGAAGCAAAAAACTAGGCTTCCTCGAGAAGCCTCCATTAAATGGTGGGAGACGACCGGTTCAAAAGGTTTGTGACCGGTTTGACCGGTGGACAGTACCCGACACACGATTTCCCACATGGCTGACAACTGTCGTACATGCTTGGGATCGGTCCTACGTGGCATGGGGGCCAATCATTGCTGAGGTGTCCAATGACTGACCCCTCTCCCCTAACCTTTTCACTGACTATCAAATTCAAAGATGACAATTAACCTTTCTACTAACTATCAAATTCTGAGAAATTTCCAAAATCTACCATCGACAAGATACAACATGTATAAACCCACATTTATATCGTGTGGCTAGTGGTATAAACTTTAAAGTCCGTCAAATGAAACCCTAACACCTACCTTGTTGTTATACGTGGAAGGCCATATATCGTAAGCTATACGATATTAAATGTGGTGGGGCAGTGTATGCCCATTGTTAAATTTAAACGAAATTAAATTTGATGGTGGGCATATACTATCCCGCTGCATTTAATATCATATATCATACAATTTATTAGTTGCCGTTAGACACGAACACTAATCATGATGCAAGAATTGTTTTGGCTATCATGATCAGTAGAGAAATAAAGTCATGAGGGTTTAAAATTGAAATCGGTATGCACCTTTTCAGGTTTTTTAGATGTCAAATACGGTTTATTTTAAAATATACACGTTATTTTTAACTAGTAAATAATTTAAAAAAAAATTCATATGAATAGGCATAATTCATATAAATAGACATATAAAAATTGATAAGTTTTAATATATATATATATATATATATATATATATATATATATATATATATAGTACTTCAGCATCAGCCCAATGCCCATATTGACTTATGGTGGCTCCACATGTCTTAATGTGTTTTGAAGTGTGAATGCCTTAATGAAGTGAAGAGTAGAGATAGTGGAAATTTTTTTTTAGAAGGAGCAGATCGAGCATTTGGAGTGAGGAAACAGAGCAGAGCTTTTTGTAGAGAGCATAAGGCTACCTCCTACTACATATATTGTTACATAGGTCAAATTTATTGTGAAGTACACACATAGACATTATATTTTGAGATCGAGAGTGAGGAGAATGCCGGAGAGGCCCATCATGATTTCAAAGAAGAAAAATGTATTCTTCTGAGTGTGATGAAGCTTGTAGAAGTTTGTAGTAGAGGGTACTCATAGGGGAATTCTTCATTTGATTGTGTTTATGCATCTGTAATACACTAAGTTTTTACGTTTTTTAATTGACAATTGAATAAGTCCAAAGGGGAAGTGGACCCCAATGGAGAACTAGTATGTGGATTTATTTTATTTTAATTAATAAAAATAAAATGGAAAAATTTTGTGTGCAATGACTAGATTGAAAATTGAGATCTGAAATCTAAATCCATGAGGATGTGGATAAGGTGATGAGACTTTCCCACACCTTCCATAAATCATTGGAAATAATATTACCAAAATTATATTTGGAGATAAACATCTAATTTCCCAAATGAAGAGGAAAGTAATTGGGAAGAAGTAGAAAAAGATGGAAAAGCGGAAAAGACAACTTTAAAGTACCTCTATGAGGGAAAGCCTAGGCAAAACAGGAAGAAAGCATCCTGAAATTTCTGGATGCAGAAATTGGAAACAGGGTTGGGAAAGCACAGCTTAAATAAGCTGCTCCAGGATAGAAAAATGGTTGTCTATCACTGGGAGCTAAGGTCTTAGCTCGAGGGTGAGTTACGAAGAGAGAACTCTACGGTTGGGTGGAACTAGTTAGAGCAATTAGTATGCACACCTAACTAACATGTTTCTGATTTATATGAATTTAGTATATGTGTTACATGATATCTGTTTAGGAAATTATTGAGATTTATATGTAATGATATGTGAAAATTGTTGCAGTTAAGACTAGTGGGAATTACTTAGTTTAAATTGTTAATTAGTACAATAAGCTATGGGAGGCCATACATTTAACAGATTCTGTTACAGTAATAACATGGAAATCTGTATGGTTGTATGGGTGAAAAGGCGAGTTAGCTCCAACCACCAGAATTTCTAAATCTGATTACAGATTTAAATCTGGAGTTAGGAAGTCTAACTGATCATTTTTCTAGTTTCAGTAATAAATGAAATTGTTATTATCATAGAAAAGAAATACCGTGAGACATATATTTCAAGTTGCAGATCTAAAAAACATGCTGAATAGAGAAAACAAATTCTATAAATGCACGTACTTGAGTTATTTCTAATTCTAGAATAATCAGATTCTGATTTAAAATAATTCCAAGTTTGTGGTAATATGATAACCTAAGTTACTGAGATATATATATATATATATATATATATATATATATATATATATCTCAACTACTTCTGTACTAATCATTTATATATTACTTAGCAATAAATGTGATAATGGAAAGGGGATAACTGCTCAAAGAAAAGTCAAATAAGATTTGAGCATTTTGGTACTATACACTGAAATATTAAACATATTGGTCTATACATTAAACTGAAAGTTAATTACATAGGAATTGTATATAATAAAAAGGAGTACTAGTAAAAGTGAAATTGAAGGAGACTTTTGTGTTTGTACTCTACACAGAAATATGTAATATGTTGTCTGATACATTATTCCAAAGTTCATATTAAAACAATTAACAGATTTAAAATATGTGAGTAGTATGATACAGTAAAAGAGGATATAAATCTATGAATCAGTAATCAAATTTAAATGAAACTACTATTGCATTAGAGATGCATATAGGATTTTATCCTAACCCATAACCTATTAGATGAAGCTAACTGATATTATATTATCAGGACTAATTATCACACACACAGAATAATTCTGCGAAACAAAAGGGTTGTGATAACTATACTGAAATCATACGGAAGATGAGCTTCTTCATGTTAATAGTAGTAAAAACGCATAATAGGTAAGGATAGCCATAGTACTTCTGAGAAAAAAATAATGTAGTCCAGAGGATGGATTTTAAAACCAATCCGGTTTAAAATTATTAAAAATTTAAATAATTACAAAAAATAGTATGCTATTTCTATCTACAGTCACTACAAATCACAAAAATATCACGCCGACAGTTCGGTAATAAGACCCAAGTAGCCGAGAGACATGAGTATGTCAATACTGACTTGTACACAACCGATTGTAGTGTTAAAAGCATATTATGTCTGAGTAATATGACTTCTATCAACAAACGAAATCACTAAAGCAGGAATGTACCTTCATACACCGAGAATGCAATGGTTATTAATAACGGTTAGAAGAAAACGAAAATTTTATTAATAATGGTTAGAAGAAAATGAATATCAAGAAGTAAGGCTATACCTTTATGAGGTTCGGTCTTCATGATTGGTATACACCTGCAATTCAAAAAAAATCACATGAAGAAGTGAGGGGGATTATTAAAGCTTCAAACTAAACCCAAATGAGGAAATAGTCGAAATGAAAAGAATAATAAAAAGATCCCCGAGTCTACCTAGCTATAATCCGAGAAGCAATTTAATTTGGAGACAGTAACAGAAATGAAATTTCGCATTCTGGAGAGATTCGAATGAAGGACCAACCACGTCTGAGGAAATTTGAGTTTGGTTGACCCATCTTCGTTGGGGATCCCTTACCCAAATGGAAGCATGGCAGAGTTAAAACGAGGAACAAAACGTGAATAAGTACATATAAATGACAGCTAAAATGAAACTCGGTTATTCCAAGAGTAATACAAATGGTGAACTATGAGTTCATGATAGTGAAACCAGAGAATCCCATTTGATTACACACTGAGAAGATGCACAAAAGAGAAATGAAACTATAGGGCATAATTTTAGACTTTAACTCATACAGAGACAGAATCCTCAAACAAATGAAGAGTCGTAGTAAACATAAAAATCGAGAAGGTTCAACAAAAATCCATAACCATAAGTAATTCTTCCAAGACATAAAGTAATGACTAATGAAAATAAGATTCCATTTAGAACTACTCTGTCATTCACAGAAGAATGGAAATAAACAGAAACGACAAGCTATTAACTAAACTGAATTCGAATTTAGGAATAAGAAGAAAGAAATTACCTGAGAAAAGCAACGTCGCTGTGAGGAGAGAGGGTTGGAATTCTGGTGGGTTCGGTCCAGACGAGTGCAAGGGAAGGCGCTGTGACCATCTCGAATAAGCCTCTCAGGTGAACAACGAAAATGGGAAAGGCGAATGAATAGTGAACACTATAAACGTCAAGCAATATACCCTCGGCAAAACCTAAATTTTTTAGTATCTCCACCATCCACGTGGCAACAGATGTAAGGAAAACGCTAGATCGATGAGATGGCCTCGTGAAATGAGGTAAGTTCATGTCAAAGCCTGTAGAAAATCCCGCAAGATAAATTGTAGAGATATCAGTGTTTAATAAGTGGTACCATGTCACATAGGAGGTGACTGAAAAATATTTAATTATTGGTACAACAGGTCTCTTCACAGTGATATATATACTTCTGGGTACAACAGTTTTACGTTGACAATTAAATGGCCATTAACGTCCTCAAACCAAACGAGGAGTCAGTGAATGCTAGCTCGTTGATCCCAATGTTAAATATAATGTAAGAACCTTCTAGGGTATAACAATAACATAAATTAATATGTTGCAAAGACTATAGTGAAGGGAAAGATTGAGTAATTTCTACATACGATTGAGTCGAAATATGAATTCAACGTGAGGTAGGTAAGTGTGACATCGAAATAGTTTAAGGTTACATTGGAAAAAGGGCCCATGAATTTTGATAAAGGGTAAGTCCAATCCTCAATATACACTTCCAAATTAAAGACCCAATAAGGATATGAAAGTGTAATGGTACAATAAACCTATAAGTTCGATATAGTTAGAGTAGTATTCATTCCCACTAAGCTAAGGTGATTATATAAGAAACAGTCGTAAGAGAGTAATGAAATACCAAAGGTATGAAAGAATTATGGTTATAAAATAGAATATAATATATATGTTAGATAAGAAATGCCTTGGATATATATATTTTGGTCAAGGTACTAAATTTGTAAAATAATAAAGTAGATTATAATTTAGGGGGTTCTCGAATAGAAGTAAACTGGAATATATGTATAGGGGACTTCCTACATAAGTATATATAATTATGATAAAAAGAAGTATCAATACAATTGAAGTGAATAGATAGGTTAAAGATAGTTAAATTAAAATAAGGAGTTGTTAAAAAGACAATAAGAATTTTCTTTAGCCTTAGTGGTGTATAAGATGTATGCCCAAGAGTATTGGTATCAATAGTCAACTAAATACTAAAACTCAAGAAGAGGATATAATTAGTTTGGTATTGAGGTCAGAATCTCGTCGATTTGTGACGAAATGAAATAAAAAGGGGGTAATAGAATTTTGTCAAATGGCGACAAAAAGTTATAAAAAGCTGTTAATAATATGTAGTTGAAAAAAAAAATATTTGTGTAGGTGAGAGGCATTACAACATCAAAATTTGCAGTCAATAGTTAGATGTTATAGCCTCCTTTATGCAATAGCTAACATGTTTATAATTGAAGGGATCAAATTTGTATTATCCGGATTCATATGTGACTAATAATTGTGATGGAGGCATATTTTCATGTGCATAATTGTAGCATTTCATCTATGCACTACATGTTTGATTTTTGATTTCATGCTACTATTGGAGTTGTATTGAGAGGGGATCTGAATGATGTTGTAGGAGGATTTTTATGTTGTATTGAGAGGGGATGTCAATGATGTTGTAGGAGGATTTGTATATGCTTCCAGTTACATTATGAGGAAAATTGTATGAATGAGATCTTGTGTGTTGATTTGAGATATCAATAGTTTATGAGTTGATTGATATGTATCAGAGGTTGTGTTGATTTTTTGAGATAGTGTATTGAGATTATCAAAGAGAGAAAGTAGTTTTTGTCTTGTGTGAGGGTCCAATTTGAGACATTATGAAATGTGGCCCTATTGATCAGTAGATCAAGATAGCTTGGTGAAGAAGGGATGGGTGTTCCTTGCCACAGGGTGTTGGTAGCCTTAGTAGAGGAAGTAACATTCTCATAGTTCAATGGGAGTTGTGCGAGGCTTTTAGGGGATAGGGGTGTGGAGTGGATGAAACTTCCTTGCTGGATATAGAGAGCTATGATGATGTAAATTGATTTTCTTGACTAATAAAATTAGAAGCAAAGCAACAATAGCAGAAAAGGATGGTGGGGGCGATTTTCCACCAGAGATCCTTGTGTCTTTTGTGTATGTGATTGTTTGACTGTATTATGGATTTCATGTATGTGCTGATAATGGTATTTTCTTTGTTGGTTGATGCATTATATGAGCTAATCTACTAATGGTGTAATGTGCAATTGTGAATCAATAATTAGAAAGGAATCCTATATATATGATTCATAATAAATAAATAACAATATTTAAATAATAAATAATAAATAAATAGATGAGAATCATTTTAAATTCGTTATAAAATATTTAGTCGGAAGAAAAAGTGTAACTCAAATTTATACCCATGATTTGTGAAGTCTTTGATCAAATATAACTAGTACATTAATATAAATTATATGGTTGGTAAGTCTTAATTTATAATAAACATCAAAACACTTCATCATACATATCAAGTTATCAAGTTTTTAAAAAATGATAAATATTAACTAAATTATAAGTTTATTTAAAATAATAAATTTTAATTTTAATTTTATTAGAACTTTATAGTAATATTATTAGTGATAAAAAGAATAAATATAAGTAAAATATATATAAATTTAAAAAGAAATGTTAGCAACATTTTTAACTATGGAGATTTATTTTCACTTTATTATGGATACTTTTAATTTGCAAATAGGTTTTCTTATAATACTATGAGTCAATACCACCGATTTTCAATACCACATACCCAAAAACCCACAACTCATTTCATATCATTTTTTTTAACTAATTAATTTGTTTTAAAGATTAAAATACAAAACTGTTTTAAAAATAATTAATAATTTTTAGTTTGATATTAAAAAATATTTATAAGGAGGTTAAATCTCTACCATCTACTTAATAATTAATTATTTCTAACTTCTATTTTAAAATTTACATCAAGGGGAAACTTTAAGGATAAAAGTTAAACTTAAAATTTAGAAACCTTCGCTAATCTTACTCGTACCTAATGTCCAAATTATAAATTTTTTGATGATAATCTTGTATAAATGTTTAGATTTCTAATTATTTTATATTAAATCAAATATAATATTGGCCATTTTTAAGATAATATAATTTTATACTATAAAATTTAGGTAAATTCATTTTTAGAAAAATGAAAAATCTCAGAATTGATTTTTTGGAAAAGAAATGAAATATTAGCCTCAATTTACATCTGCAAAAACATAATTACCTAAAATCCAAAATTATGATTCATCATCTACTTCTACTTTTGACATTTACACGCGGAGTAGTCTACCCAGGGAACGTTTTAGCCCGGACGGCAGTTTTTTGCCGGAATCCGGGCAACTTAAATTCAAGAAATCAGGTACTTGCAATGTTTGAAATCCATTTTTGAGGTTGGAAATGGATTCAGCACTACCAAAATCCATTAGGGCACTCAAAATACTTAAGTTTAACAACTGTAAACATGATTCTGATGAAATCTTTGCCGGATTTTTTAAAAATCTTTGCCGGAGTCCGGGCTAAAACGTTGCCTGGGAACGACACGCCTTTACACGCTTGTATCATTATTTATTTATTTATTTTGTCTGGAAACTCGATTCACATCATGAGGTGACTGCAAGTCCCTCTGACACCACGCCATGCACAACCTATTTCCCATCGTAACTCCATTTACTTTGGCGGCATATTTCGCATTGGAACCCAACTAGCCCAGTAGTAGGGATGCACAAAAGTAGTCTGAGTTGCATTTCTTGAATTGCGGCATTTATTTTTTTAAAGAGGTCGTACGTAGCCACCTCTACGCTGCGTCGTTTATGCATCGTCCTAGACTCGTATGTCATAAACAACAGCTGATTTCTGTGTATTTGTCTGTTATAGCTGGATTCCTGCCACCTTTGCACTTCATTTCCGGTTTATTCAATACAAACAAATAGAAGTCTAAAGTCTAATCAGATGGTGATACCAAAGTCGAACAATTCTCTTTGAAAGATCTTCATGCGTTCATTCGCCACTTCAAGATGTTGGGACTAGTGACAGGAATCATTCTCATTTCTGCGTCTGCATTCAATGCTTTGCTAGAACGAATCCACTTGGTGTGCAGTTTTCAACTGTCGGCAAATGATTAGGTGCAAAATTTATGTACAGCATGACATATTGAACACTGATATACTCATAACGAGAGAATATTTTGGAAGTTATAAAAATAAAATATGACGCATTTTTAAGGTACTCGTCACCTTGTGGAATGGTAGGAAGCTTCTTTAATTTATAAGTGGATTATGCAAAATTGGGTAGATTTCAAGAATATCTTAGAATCTAACCATTAAAAAAAACAGAAAAGACAATTAACCTTTTCACTCACCATCAAATTCAAATATTTGACAATTAACCTTTTAGGCTTTAAAATTGAAGCCTGTATGCAAGTTTTCAGGTTTTTAAAATGTCAAATAGGGTTTATTTTAAAATAGATAATTTATTTTTAATTGGTCAATAATTAAAAAAAGTCATATATTGACCAGTTTTAATATATATATATATATATATATATATATATATATATATATATATAATTTTAGCTTCAGAATTTCTCAATGTCTATATTGATTTCTCTGGGTTTCATGTTACTTTGAATAGTGTAAACAAAAATTAAATGGTTTGCAATTTTTTTTTTTTTTTTTTTTGGTATGTTTAACAGGACCTTTATATTTTCTATTATAAAAAAAGAAAAGTTCTAGATATCAAAACTTGATGGTGTCAACCTGCACGAAGGAAACCAGGTCTGTTGGCCACCTTAAAGCATTAAAAGCCATATAATATTGAAACAAATTGAGTCTTCTACTATAAGCTATATCTAGTTTACTATCTCTAACATACTCAAATTGCAAATAGTAAATTCTATCCGCAAAATACATATAACAAAATCAAAGGAAATATTGTTTGAATCATCCAAAGATTCTATTGGAGTCGGATCCTTTATGCTTGAGTACGACATATCCACCTATTGCATGTTTTGCGGCTGACGATCTATACGGCCAAGACGAACCGTTCCATGTTGTTGGAATACCTAGATTTCTTGAATCTCTCTTTTAATGTCTTGCAGAGCTGACGAAACTTTTGGGTCACCTCTAATTTCTTGTATACTCATAAGCGCCTTAGCCAGAACGATGAAAGAGAGACAATCTTCCTCTAGTATTGTCAAGGTATTTAATGAAATCCAATGCTTCCTCTTGGATTTCGCCTTCCTCTTTGGTGTTGCAGTCTCTTTCCTAACCGACAATCAAATTCTTAACCTTTGGAGAATTACCTATAGAGTATGCATCAAAGAGGTTTTCCATGACCTCTTTCTTTGATTTTCTTCCTCTCTTACTAAGTCCCACAGTGGACTTAGTTTGATTCTGTTTCCCCTTTCCCTTGTCCTCTTTTTTAGCCGTTTTAACCATATTTGTATGCAAGAGAACCCAACACTGTATCCTCTGACAATGTTGTAGCAATTTCTTGTCCAGTGATTGAAAAACACCTGTATAAAATTTATAGAGGCTTGTGTACTGTAACAGAGAATCAATAATTTTTTTGTGCAAGCAACAATGAAAAGGACCCACAATAGCAGGAATTACCTCTTGGCAATAAATAAAGTAAAAACCGTCCACATTCTCCCTTCTGAGGGTAGGTTGTAAGTGCATGGGAATACATCGACATTTAGACTCCGAGAGGGAAATAGAAAAGTTGACAGGCTTTGACACCCAAATTTTACACACCCAGAGACTGTGCAAACAAGAATGTGACGTAGACTAGAAAATGGCCCAATGAACTTCCCTGCAAAGTCTATTATCAGAGTTTGAATTATTAGAATTATACTACAAACTTAGGCTAGGAAGATTTACCCCTAACCCCAACAGGAAACCAACCTTATGACTGAGAAATTGAGGGAGAACAAAGACTGAAATAGGGTAGCGTCGAGCACCATTAGCAGGGTAGTCATTGTTAGCCATACAAGCTAATTCATACTTCTGGAAATTCATGGTCTGCATCCTGTCATTGTCTACAATATGGTTGGTGCAGGAGGACAGGTAAAAACAAAAGCTAAGAGGTTGAAAAAGAAGGGTAACCATAGAGACCCGAGAGCCAAGATCGACAAGAATCTGATATGAACTGAGAGACGAGAAAGAAATTAAACTTATAGCCCCAGGCAAAGCTATGCAGATAATATGACAAAAATTCGAGCAAGAGCTATCACTATAAACATCATTTGAGCTATGATTTTAAAATTGAAAGCCATGCAAGCCCACAAAGATTTGTAAACCTCCATAAAAAACATGGTAGGGCACTACAAAATTCAAAGTACATGGGATTGGAGACAACACTTCACAGACAAACGTTGCATGACAGAACTTAGCATCTATTGTAAGGAGATATATCACATACCAGGTGTATAGCTGACGACACAGAGCTCCGAGCTTCTTCCGCACTGCACCTGCACCACTCGCCTCAAAATTCAACGAGGAAATAGTGCCTCCTTTCCTTACCTCTTCATTCATAAACCCTTTCACCCAATGATGTTGTTTCCCAAATTTTTCTGACAATGTTAGTTGGCCACCACCTAAATCGGCAGCAGTCATAAGAACTACTGTGGGCTTGTACTGCCTCTTCGGACTGCTGTCGGCTTTATTCTTCGGTGACCGTGTGGTGCACGTCGGTGCATGCCACCTCACAACGCCCTTCTCCTGCGTGCGACCCCAATCGGGGATACTAATTTTCTAATAATATTGGTTTGCAAAAAAACCTTAAAACCTTATTAACACTATTGTTCACAATTTTCTTCCACGACCGAAAAGTTAAATCGTTTGAATGACTAATTTTGTTCACACTATTGTTATGGTTTTATTTTCTTTATCACATAGGACACTATTTCTTACGTTGACGATGAAAAAATAAACTTCGGGATATGCCATGGTCTATCCATTAAGTGGGTTGGTGAAGTCTTTACTTCTAAGGCTCCCATCTACCCAATTATGTTCGCTTGTTGCAACTTGCAAATTTGATTCTTCCTAAATTGGCTGTGCTTGGTTGAACTTGCAAATTGGACTCTTCCTGAATTGGCTTGGGGGAGAGAAACTTGCAAATTGGACTCTTCATGAATTACTTAGCTTAAAAAATTGGGAATTCACATAACTTGGAGATGATACATCCAAAAAAGTCACTGAGAATGTCTAGGTACCTAGAATTATAGATTTTAGTTTTAAAAATCCTTTTTAGTTCTAGAAAATGCCAGGAAATTGTAGATTTTAGCTTTTAAAATCCTTTCTAGTTCCAGAAAATTCCAGGAAAAAAACTTTCATTATATCATTCACTGAAAATTTTGGAATGGAATGTCCATTCACAGTTGCTATTTTAGTTTTAAAAATACTTTTTACTTCTAGAAAATGCCAGGAAATTATAGATTTAGCTTTAAAAATCCTTTCTACTTCTTGAAAATGCCAAGGAAAAAATATTTTATTGTATTATTTTGAGACTGAAAATTTTGGAATGGAATGTCCATTCATACCTGCTTACTAAGGTTTACAAAATCTTAATGAAACGATCCCTCTAGAACTGCACTTTGCTGACAACACATAACTTGTGGATATGGATTTGATCATTGATTTTTTTTAGCATATAAACTAAATTCTACTTACCATGGAAAAGCTAACAAATTACCAATCCACAGTAACATTATTGAATTATTCCTTGTAAAAATATCATTTCTCATAATGCATCAAAATAACAATAAATACTAACCTAGATTGAGTAAAGATAAAAAATATGATATTTATTGCAAATAAATCAGTTTGTAATAATCATATTTTCTAAACTCAAAACAATATGAATGTCAAAAAAAATTGATAAAATATAAATTTTCATTTTAGCCACTCATTAAAACTCAAAACAATGTGGCTTTTAACCACCCATTAAAACTGAAGTGTAAAAAAATGATAAAATATAAATTTTCCTTTTTAGCCACCCATTAAAACTTATTATTTATATCAGCACTCACAGTGTCTTAGATACGATAGGTTAGATGAAAAAAAAATATATAGAGAAATATTAACAATGTATGTATGTCACATTCATTCTACTTAACAAAAAGATTTTTTTTTTTTTTAACATGTTTTACTATCCCAAGCAATGGTAACTTTAACACTTCATCCTAATAAAAACAGGAAGTAAACTTTATTGTATCAACAGTACTCAAATCTTCAATTCGGATTCATAAGCTACATCGTGACTACCAATCATAACTTACAAAGTACACCTTGTTATTATAAGAATTATCAAATCTTAATGATATTCTAAACGTCGAACAAAACATTCACAGGTTACAAGGTTACGCATGATTGTTTAATTGTCAACACTGTAGTCTTGTATGACCGTATGACCCTCTTATACCACAAACCCTTGTGCATTTACACCTTGACGTGATCGCTTTAACTCTATGTTACGTTCATACTCGTATTGGGTCTCCTCCACGTGATCAACCCAAGGTTTTTGTGCGAGGTGGCATGCGTTCCGCATGCGAGCTTTATTGTGGCTTACTCTAAGATCTCTCGGGATAAGCATTGGCGCCATTTGGCAAATTCCATTCATTGTCTCCATCCGTGGCAGATCCCGTCACCTTCGGCAGACTTGATACTCCCGCCAGACTTGGCGGTGCCATTCTCATTGTTGCTCCCATGGCTATCACCTGCAGCGTTCCGACTTGGAGCTCTCTGGTATCCTGTTCGGCGATCAATGTCTCCAAGACTCTCAGTTACAAACCGGAGATCGTGCCTAGCAAATTCCGCCCTGGAGTTTATATTACCCGCTCACGGTACCAGGTAGCAAACCCAGGGTTTTTTCTTCTATCTTACTAGCAATCGAACTATTCTACCTTCTGCTATCAGGTATTTATATTTTCATTTCTTGTTTAGCTGGCTAACAGGTTTACTGGTGTATGCATCCTCTGCAGGGTTTCCACGCATAGGTCACCCTATCGCCGCTTCAACCAGCTGACATATGCTTTCCAAAGAAGTACCCTCATTCTTCAGAACGATGGTAAGGCCCGTTCCTTTCTTTTCGTTGCCATTCATGCCCGGAAGAGTTCTTCCTGCTTACTTCGGTTTTAATCAGTTTATCTAATCCCTACCTCTGTGTTATTGTTCCAGGTAAAGGATAGGTTCTTATTCTCTTGTCAGGTATTCGCCTTCTCAGGAATTCTCGCTGTCGGTTTACTAATGGGAATTTTCCCATACTCCTTTGGGCGCAAGAGTTCTTAACCGTTATGTTTGTTTTACAGGTACGCCATGTCTCAATCCTCTCATCGGGTTTAACGTTTTCCGGAACGGCGAAATCCTGTGAAATGTGTCTAATGGATGGTGTCCCTAATGCACAGGTATTTAACCCGTTCAGGGTGCTTCCCTCCTCAATCTGTCCATCGGGTTTTTAGCTTCGCTTTTGTTTCGAACCCTGGTTGGTTAAAGTCTGGCACGGCTCGAACCGTGGGGTTACTCTTTTCTTGGCTTGTTCTGTCTTTTCCCAAATGCAGACCAATGGCGTCTGGGGGTTCAGTCCATAATTATGATTAGATACATTTGATATACCACAGTTATAATCTTTAGCTATTTCTTTTCTATTTGTAAAATGAGTCGGAGTTACTTCCCGACAAGGTTATTATGTAAGTTATGCATAATATACAGTTTTCAATGGTTGCATGTGCTTGTAAGCGAGTCGGCTTATGCAAGCTCTTTCGCTTGTGTTGATAATGGATATTTCTATAACTTGAAAATTTGCTCATATAACCTCTCCGGTTTACTGTATTAGTCTCCTTTATATTTATGTGTTATATAGCATGCAAATTCTCAATTTCGGCTTTCTGTTTTGCTATGGAATTCTCTTCTTACGATTCCAGTTTTGATTTCAGTTAAAGTTCTACAATAACCCTAGCATAACAGGATTTCTCCTTCTACTATTAGTTTATGAGAAAATATTCGGATTATTGTTTCTTTTTCTTTCCTGTAAAGCCGTGGCAGTTATGGCCGCGCTTCTTTTGTCTTGTGAAGTTGAGTTTAGCAGTGTAATAGTCTTTGTTTATAAGCATTTCCTCTGTTAACCCTTAAGTCAGGGAAAAAGGAATTGTTGTTGTTTCTCCTCGTCTAAAATCGTTGTTGCTAAATCTTATACTCTTTCTCTACAGATATTTCATTCAAAAGTTACATAAACAGTTTTGAAATGTTACCTGTATATTTTCTCTGCATCAAATATTTCGATGGTTATATTTGACAATTAAATAGTTTGCTGAAATCTATTTAAGCCTACAGTAATGTCTTTTAAAGTATACTGTTTAGAAAGAATGAATACATGATACGTGCATAAGTAACCCTTCGTATTCTGCTTCAGAGTAACACAGAACTTTACATAACATTCTCGTCATGTTAATAATAACAGAGAACAGATACATTGCTTTCATCTACAGGTACTTTAAATCATTTTTCAAATTTCATGTCGAATTCTAAGAGACTACTGTTATGTGTTGCCCTACCAGGGTTTACTCAGAGAACGTTATTCCTGCTATTGCTAACACATACACGTATACATCTATTAACAGTAATACTCTGAGGCTTACTTAACAGTCTGTCTACTTATCTTTAAAGATCACCTATAGACACTTCTGATTTACAAACTCACGGAATATACTTATCTGGTTAGAGAATTCTTTCTTTCTAGCTAATGTCCTCCCAACCTTCAAGGGAGGCGATGACGTCCTCCACTTGCCCCCAAGCTCCAGAAATCTGGTCGGTGCCATGGGATATCAGTGGAGATACCTCTGCTGTGACCTCTGGATGGCCAATCCAGTCACCAGCAGTGAAGTTCGATCATTCAATGGAGTTCGGTAGCAATTTTTCCACTGGATCCTTCCAGCTCAAGAAAAATTCTTTCCCCTTTCTTCCAAGAATTTCAGAACCCTCACCCCTTTCCAAGATTCACTTTTTATCCTCAAGGGGTGAATAACTGTATCTTCTAACTGCCCAACCACCTCCCATTCTAGAAAACTTTTTACCATCAACTTTTAAAAATATTTCCTTTTTATTTTCAAACCCTCTTTAATAAAATTTCATAACATAATTAATTCCTTGTTTTTAATTCAAAATAATATCTCTAGTCTTTTTCAACAGTAAAAATAGTAATTGTCTTTTAACTAGTACCTACTAGTTAATTTTTCTTTTAACCAGACTGTTACAATGTAAAAACTATTTATTAATTTAAATAAATAAATAAATTATATTTCATATATTATCATTATATATAAAAATAAGATTGAATAAGATTAATAGTTAAAAATATGTTTTTTCAATTGTAATATATGTTTATTTTTTGATAATAACAAGTTAAAATATTTTTTGATTAAAGACATCTTCAAATTTAAAAGAATATAATAAATATATTTGAGTAATAAAAAAATAGAATATAGACACTTGGGTAATAAGTTAAATGTAAAAGAAAAAAGCATATAAATCTAGTTTTCCTTCAATTTTAATAATAAGAATTAAAAAATGATTTACGAATTCCAACTAAAAGTCTTGTTCTTCAATGATTTTAGTTTTCAATGACACAATAATTCAAAAACTATAATTTATTTATTATATTTTTTTATATTTGTAATAGATAATTGTGTTTAGAGGATTTTATAATATTCTAAACTAGTTTATTGAATGGAGAAACGATCATATATCAAATTTAATTGATTGGAGAAAGCTAAAAATATCTTTAGTAAGATATTTCAAGTGAAACTAAAAGCTCAAATTATTTAAAGTTTTTTCTTATAATTTTATGTTTGTTTTAGTAAGAAACTTCACCTGAAAACTCTAAAAATATTTGAAGTTTTTTCTTTTATTTTTATGTTTGTTATGGGGTTGTGTTTTGACAATTACCTCTTTTGGTGAAACTATCCAAAATTTAATTCTTTTACATGATGACATTGAATGTACTTTTTGAATATTTACATAGTTACATGATAGATATTGAATGTACTTTTTGAATATTTACATAGTTCATACATATTATGTTTTTTGTTTGAAACTTATTTCACAGTTATATTTTTATTAATGAGAAGTTAATATTGAAATGACTTAAAACATGGTATGTCTATTTCAATTTTTGTTAGGTTAAATTTTATTGTATAACTTAGCCACAACAATATCTACATTCACTATTTTCATATGAAATTAATTGTGAATATAATGTGTATAAATTAAATAAAAATCGTGAAAATAATATTACAAGTCATATTAAGGGCAGTTTAAAAATTTCCTGCTGGGGGTGTCCAATCACTCGGAAAAGTGGGTGGGGGGAAATTAAAGACCACCTGACTCCAAGCCACGTGCCCGCCGACTCATCAAGCTCGCACACGCGAGTGGTAAGGAGCCTCGGGGATGGAGCTTTCATGTCAGGTCGGTAATGTTAAATCACATGAGGGATGTTGTTATGCAAATTTCATTTTCGTGGACGATGGGGAAGGTTGATGCAATTGTATGTGCAGAGGATCACCTGCTGGCTCTCAAGCCATGGCTTGAGCTCCGCCGGCTTGGAAAGAGTAGAGAAGCAGGCCTGTCGGGAAATGGTGGCAAACGGTGGGAAGTGGGGAGGCTTCTTGGAAACGACACAGGAACACGCACACTGCACTAAGAGGAGGATGAGGGAGGTGGTGATGAATTCTGGAAGGTGGATGTGTTTTTGGCTGGAACAATTGGGTTTGCAGCCTAGGCACCAGCTCTAAATATGCGGACTGAAAACCAGCAATCCCACGACGTTGCAGCCCTTGGGTGGTTCTGCCTCGGGCTCATGGAGAAATGAAGCCTTCCTGCAATTCACATCTTTGGGTGGTGGAGCCTCTACAACTCCCTGGACGTTAGTGCAAAGACTAGGGGTGGCCATGTGTCCCTCGTCTATGGGTCTTAGGAGACACAGGATGTAGTCTGAGCTAAGCTCAGCTGAGGGTTCAGTGGTGGAGTGTGGGTCTCCCAAACGGGTAGAATTGAGGTGAATTGGATAGGTAGCGCATCACACCGAGAGGCAAAGAAGGATGCTTGCATGCCGAGAGAGCATGGTCAGGCCCATCGTGGTGGTCTTGGCTGAGGTATGGATAATCAAGCGATTTCAGAAGAGTCGAGTTCCCACTCAGAGTCTACGGAGACCCAACACTCAACAATGGCCATGGTTGTCTCCCCAGCCTAATCCCATGGTGATATTGAGGCCCTAGTCACCCTTGCCGCCATCTCCACCCAGCTCCACAAGATACAATTCAACCTGGACACCCTGAGAGAATAGAGGTACGAGGACCAGAATGAAATAATGGCTTACATTAATGTTCTTCAAAGCCTTCAGACGGAGACCCTTGAGGCTCTCGAGAGTCTGTGTTGTATTATATGGTGCTCTCAAGATCACCTCCGAGCCCTGGAGACTCAAGTGGATCATATCAGCTACCACCTGCACCATCAAGATCATCTCTTTGTGGCTCCTCCGCTCGGTCTCCTGCATCCACCGACGTGTTGATAACTTTAAGTATGTTTATTGTAATTTTGCGGCAAATAAGCAAGTGCTTCGAATGCCTTGCCAAGCACCAAGGTTTTATGGGAATTGTATGCCTTCGAGGGTGACTGAATGTAATCGAGCCATGGTGGCTCCTACTGTAAATTATGATTTTGATATGATAATATAATACTAGAATTTGACCGAAAAAAGGCAATTTAAAATTAAAACCGCATTAAAAAAATTCATGATGGGTAAGGGTACCCGTCAAATTTAACTCCTGAAGGTCATGCATATAAAATCTCTACAAACATCGATATATTTGATTAAAAAAAAGTGAAACACATAATTGAAATAAATTTTATGTTAGAATTTTAAAAGTCATAACTAAAATGAAAATTAGGCTAAAAAACAGAAAGTGTTAAATATTTAATGAATAATTAAACTTCATATTTTTTTAAGAAAGTAATTAAAATAAAATTTAAGAAAAAAAATTATTTTTTTATAGAATCTACGGAGAATTCAATTGTTTATCCTAAAAATAATGATATTTAAATCTTAATTTTTTTTTTTATATAAATAACTATCAATTTTAAATTAAATATAGATATTATAGTAACATTCATGGACATTAAGTTGAGCACATTCATGGATATTAATTTGATTTTCTTTAAACTCATTAATTGAACCATTAAATGAGTAGATTGACATATAATTAACAACTGGTTTGATATGCAAATAACAAGTAATAAGTAAACCAAAAACATGGATTCACAACATAATAGATACATATATGGACACCATATATAAGTCTAAACCCATAAAGGGAGAAAACCACAATTTTGTTATTGTTGTGATGAAAAGGAAAACTCCTACTCCCTTATTACATCTGATTTTCTATAGGCTCCAGCCTATAAGAGGCTGCTACCTTAATTTTTCTACAAGCTACAACATGCAAGGAAGCTCCAACTCCCATATGTTTTCTACATGGTACAACCCATAGTAGGCTCCTACCTCAACCAAATCCAACTGGATAATTATCAAGCCACACCTTGAAATGAGACTACAATCCCTTGATGCAAACAATAAACAAAAATGTGTTGGTTTACCACGTCATAAATTCTGCATATCTCCATCTTCATTTATGCCACTTCTTCCCTTCAAATATGCTTTACATAAGCTTCATATGTGCCAAGTAACTAATGCATAACACCTCAATCAACTCTCACACATTCTCCAACTCTCTAACACTTCCTTGCCTTCCGAAACCACCTATTTTATAAAGATAATTTGCTAGATATTTGTATCCCATGTAAGAATATGAAGTGAACAAGCTTGACTCTTTTCCTTCCACTCATTGGTTTGCAAGCTCTTTATATTTTGAATATTATAACATAAATACTTGCTCCACCACATATCATTTCAGCCATCTAAAATAGTTAGATACATTAATATCAACATAATGCCAAAAGAAAAATTATAACATCACAACACATGCACCAATGTAGACATTCTCCAAGACCAATATAAAAAATATGTACACAACATATGACAATATTTCAAGCATATGTATGTAACATTCAATCTCTAGAGCCATCCTTTCTTCATGTAATTTCTTCGACAACCTTGAGTCTTGTATTTTTCTTGCTGTCAAGGAGTTTTTCCTTTACTGTCATGGATTCTTGCCTTTGTTGTAATGGAGTATTTTCTTTGCCTTGCATCACAACAATTCAACTCAGCAACAATTTAGCATCACAAAAAATTATTCAAGATACCAATCTCTACAACATTATCCAAACATTTTTAACATATGTATCACAAATCCTCTATGTATTTACCTTGAACTACATTAGCTCATCATGACTTATCAAGTCCATAAATATATCCAAATGCAACAACAAATTCATTCAACTAGGCCATACCATTATTTTTTGTCTCCTTTGCGTACATTTGTTGATCATGTTATTGTGTTCATTAGTGGATACATTGCGTTGTTGCTACTCCTTTGTTGTTCCATTGTTGTTTCTTACTTCATGCTGCTCCTTTAGTGTTCCTTGTTTTTTTTGGTCTTTTTCCATCAATGAAAACAATGCCAACAATCTCCCCCTTTAGCATTGATGAAAAAATACTAATCCTCCCCCTTTGACATCAATGATGTAGAAATTCATTTTAGATTGAAACTGTTAATTGTAACTTACTAAAACAATAGACTTGAATCTACTCTACCCATTTCGAAAATCGTTAAACGATCGCGAAATCATGAAGCATAAAAGAAAATAGTTCAATCAACACATTATACAATTATTTCCCAGGGAAATCCACAACTAAAAACATATCCTATTTTTATATTGCATTATTTAGAAAATATGAGAAGATTACAATGCTTTTCTCAAGCCCAAGCAACCTCTACACTATCTCTATCTATCTCACTGTTTCCTAAATAGTCTGTGGCCAATAACTAACCAATTTCCTAGCCTTTTAAGTTCATAATTCCTTGCATTTTTCAATGAGGAATTAGGTCATTATTTAATAAGAATTTTCCTCCATTAAATTGTGCAATTTCTTTAGGCTCTTCCTCTAACCGCATGCACCATTTGTAAAACCTGGATAATTATACAATGATTATTCCATTGTTGTTGAATTCAAATCTAAATTGGGCAGCTTATAGATCACACATGCATCACTTGGACATTCCACTCGACCATAGATTGGCCGAGTCAATTATATCTTAAGCATGAATGTGGGACTCAAACCGAAATAACCAACCAGGGCATCCCGAGGCTAAACCACCTCACCATCATCAATAGAAATCAATATTTACCATGATCCATCCAAGATCACTATGCCAACACAATAAACATGTCACAATCGACTTTACCGTGATCTATACCCGATCAATAGGCCAACAGAAGCATGGATATCACTAGATTCTCTCTTCCTAAACCATGGTTTTCCTATCTCCTAGTCTCTCAGGCTTTACTGCAACCCACAGTTTGAATCAAGGGTCACTAGGCCCTAAACCGAGACATAATATCTAGGATATACAATATATCCCAAACCCAGGATTCCTAGGGCTAAATGGAGAGAAACACACCTGTCAAGCTTTACCACAATACAAACCCAGATTACTAGGCCCTAAATCAAGGCAACACATGAACTAGTTCCATAATAATTCAGATATCCACCTCACTCAACTTCAAATCCATCCATAAGTCCAGCTATCCACAATACCATGGATATCTGAAAATGGAAAGGCTAGGTTGAATACATTGTCACACATGGAAAAAACCCATGCCAAGATAGAAAAGAACCACATGCAATACCATGCATGCCATATCTAGCAAGGAAACCATACATTCAAATCATTACCTGGAAGAAATCATGTTGTAGTTGGTTGATTCCTGCTCCTCCTTGCTTGCTTCCTCCTTCTTCTTTCTTTCTTGCCTTTCTTTCTCCAATCCCAAAGTGCTCCAAGAAAATCAATGTCTGAGAGAGAGAGAGAGAGAGAGAGAGAGAGCCCCATAAATGCACTTATAAAAGCTACCAACTTATCCTTAGAATCCTTTTTATCAATGAGGCCTCTATTTTCTTCATTTTCCATTATTTTCCTTCATTTTCCTCCTAGCAACATGTGACCTTTCACCTTACTTTTCTCCTATTTTCATAAATAAATGTGCCAAAAATAATTTTCCTCTCCAAAGCCTTTTCCATTGCATTTTCCAATTTCCTTTAGCCATTACAATTTTTTTTTTTAGGGTCCTATAATAATAGGATTCATAATTTTGAATTGACTTTGATTAGTCTTGTAATATGTACATACTTTTCTTTTTGCAAAATTGTTTTCCCATATTAAAAATAAAAAATGTAAAGAGGGTAAAATTCCTAAAAGAAAAATCAAAGGATTGAAAGAAAAAGATAAAAAGAATATATAAAAAATGAACCCCAACAAAAAGAGACAAAAATGCGACTATAAAGAATGGGTGAAGCCTCGGAAAACTACCTCAAAGAACCTTTTGCAAATCAAAATATTCTTTTCTCTAGGTATTCTTGAAATACCAAGGCATTTACTTATACAAAGGAAGTAATTAGTAATTGAATCAGTTAGGAGCCTTTGTAGACCAAAAGAAAGCCCTATTTATTCCCTATCATTTTTCTACAAACCCTAGACATATTTTCATAGAATTCCCAAGTCCTAAGACTATTTTGATCATAGAGAGTAAATTTAACCAATTGAAGCATTGTTGACCAGAGAAAAAGCCCCTGTTTCATCTCAAACTTTTCTGCACACTGTAAATATCTTTTAGAGGTGCTTCTAAAGGCCTGAATCTGTTTTTATAAGATAAAATATTAATCAATTGACTAAAATTAACAAAATAATGGCTTCTCAAATCATTGTACCTATCAATCCTCTTCAACCTCAAGTTGTGGATGTAAAACACACTCCATTAGTAGACAAAGAATTTAAAATTAGTGACCCTGTCACTAAGTTTAACCTTCTTGAGCTCCACTGCTAGAGCCATGACAAATCAATTGATCAAGTAGATGAGGTTTTCATTTGGGAGTCCAATTTTCCCAAGTACATTTTCCCATAGACTTCCAGTGTCCAGAGGTGATTAGACTTTGCCAAACCTGTTAATTCCTTGACCAAAGAGCCCTAATAACCCCTGGTAAATATTTTTTTTCACTATCATAGCTGAAACAATAAATCAAATTCCGTAGATTCAACCTAGGCCAGATGAAACCCCTTTGTCCATTGAGACCCTTACACAGATATACCTGAATCTGGACTTTCCCAAGAGGTTCCAGATATTTCAAACATTCATTCCATCATTTGTAGAGACTCCCAAGACTAATCCTCCTTACCCATCTGCAATATTTTCTGAAATAACCAGACATATCATTAGAATGTTGCCTTTTATTCTGAGTTATTTCATAGATGAACATGTTGATGCTTTAGTCTTAGGTTTCTTATCTACTTTCACACCTGGTCAGCCTCCTGCTACCATATTCAATTTTGCCCAGTATCTTGCTGACAAAATTCATAAACAGCTGGTCAAATTACCTAAAGAAGGTGTCTTCAAGTACTCATCAATATTGTTCCACATGTTTTTATACTTGATGTCTGAAAAATTTTCCATCAACTTTCAAAAGTTGGATATTGAAGGTAATCCAAAATCAGTTATATTTTGGATGTTGAAGGTATTCCACATACACAGACTTCATAGACTCTTTCATCCATCCAATTGTCAACATGCTGAACATCAGCAGTCAACCAACAGTCAGTGATGAGATTAAAAATATCCTGCAGTTATCAGAGCATAGTAGGATAGGATATTGGTACCTATATCAGAATCACACAGAACTTAGGGTATATGAATCTAATATTTTTCCATATAAGCTTCCCAAATACCTCCCAACGAGGTTATTTGCAATTGAGTATATTAGGCATAACCTTAATTCTGATGCAACACATTTCTTGGCAGCCAAAAAGAAGACACAGTTTAAAATAAAGAATTAGGTTGGCCCTTTTATCTGCAACAATAGAGATGGAGGTCCACAGGCAGAAAATATTTGCAGGAGTTCAAATTTAGTCAGAGTTTTCAGTGGTATTATGATCCCTTAGGAGTAATAAGCAAGTTAAGAATAAAAAATTAACTCCTTATGTACATGAGTCAAAGCCAGACATTGAGAAATAGTCCAATTAGTCTGAATGGTTTGAGAAAAATTTAAAAGAGGCAGAGAAGCAAGGTGATACTAGTTCCATCTTGCAGACTCCAACCCAAGAAGATAGGAACTCAAAAAGAATCAAATAATAAGGAGCATACTCAGAACAGACTACAACTAAAATAGAATTCAAATTGATGTACAAGAATAAGCCAAAATTAAATCCTGTAAATGAGGAAATGGAAACTATTGAAGTAATTGACACAGATACAGTGGTAAAGGATAATGCACCACCTACATATTCTGAAGAAACCCACCAGCCTTCAATATATAACACTCAAATGATTCAGAAACAACATAGTGTTGAAGTCCCTTCATCCAGCAAACCAGCAGAGAAAGAGTAGGACATTATGCAGAAGTATAAAGAAATAAAGATCAGAAATGAAGCCTTAAAGGCTGATACATACACCCATTACTGGAAGTAGTCACCTAGTGACCAAAGCAGATTGTTGTCTGCATTTTACTACAAAACTAGAAAGATGCAGATGACCTTCCTACAACCAACAGTCAAGCATCCCAAATCATCAGCAGATTATAAAAAGACATCATATGAAGTTCAAGAAAAATATCTTCATCCTATTGACCAGATATAATTTCATAAACAAGCTGGTGAAATGTTTTATTTTAAAATGACAAACAAAGCCATGTGTGTATAGAAGTTGCAAAACACTCTTGGGAACATCAGAGATCAGCTCAAGTTAGAAAATGCATCCTCACAGGCTAAGGATAAAATAATTAAATCTCTGGAAGATTTAGTTATTGAAGTAGGATATGATCCTAATAATTTCAAAGTTACAGAAGAAGTGATAAAGAAGAAAAATGCAGACATTGTTGCATTAAAGAAGAAACTAAAACTACCTCCTACTGAACATCCACAGGAAAAGGAAGTGTTAGAGGATGCAAGCCTAAAATATGAGATGATGAACCTCATTCTTCAGTTAACTTCCCAAATAAGAGAAATGGATAAGTTAGTGCAGGAGAAAAAATATAGATCAGAAGAAGTCCTTGTCACTCTTATTCCCATAGTCACTACCGTTGTTCCTTCCACTTTAGCAAAATCATTGGCCCCTTCAATTACAATGGTTACAGTACTTCCTGTCACATCAGCTACTACTTCAGCAGCAGAGTCATCTACAAAAGAAGCACATCCCACTCATGAGGTAAGTAAACTAGTAAAAGCAATGCAAGAAATGTCTTTTCAGACTAATGAAATCAAGAGACTCAAAGAACAGTTGAAAATTATGAGTGATGAGAAGAAACTAGATCAAATTATGCACAATAATGAAGTACATAAAACAAATAGGTTGATAGAGAAATTGAAGAAGTTAGAAAAATATTTAACACTGAAATAACCAATGGCAAATTCCAAGCAGCAACTATGGGCCAATATCATTGAATCTGTTAATGATATTTTTTCATCCATTCAAGTTATCTATGAACAGAATGATCTAATAAAAGCAGCGGGTGAAGCCATCCAAAAATCAAAGAAGAAATTGCTAAGAAACTAGAAGAGGCTAATGAAATCATTAAGTTTCTTAATTCCAAAAATAGGCAAGAAATAGAAGAAATTGGAATTACTGACAGGATAGATACCATTCTTGAAGTCAGGAAGGTTATTTCAAAGAGAAACTTAATGATACAGCTGGAGGAATAATGTCAAAATATGGAGCTTGGCATAACTAGATTTATGATGAAGTTTGATATTCTGAGGCAGAAAGACCTTCCAAATCCTCTAGTTATTAACGATAGGTTGATGAAGCAAGAGGATTATGATAAAAAAATCAGAGAAGTAGCTAAGGAGCAAGCTAATAATTCAACCATGCAGGGAATTCCAACAGGGAAAGTTCTCTACAAGAGTTTTGAAAACCTTTTTTACCTACAGCATGAGGTAAGAGATTTATTCATCAACAAGCCTACATTTTCAAAGTATAAAAAATTTGATGAGATATTCAGAAGGATGGTAAAGATCAAGTTACCAGAAGCAGAAGCTTGGGAGAAATTGAATGATTTACTATGAAGGTAAAACAGATAAAACAGAGCAGTAATAGTTTTCAGTGAAAACAAAACAGTCAAAGAGTATCAGATTTAAAGTGTATCAGGTGAAAGTCAGAGGTTAAAGTCAAACAGAAATTATAAATGAGAGTGAAAGATGCCAACGTAAAGGACACTCAACTGCCTAACAAACATCCAGCGTTGAGAAAACAGCCAGAGATAAATTAGCAAAAGATCAAAGACAACAAAACAACAAATTCAATAAAAGCAGGGACAAATTGCATTAGTTAGATAACTGTATTTATCTTCTTGCATGAAGATATTTATTTTTCCATGAATAATTCCTAAGTTTGTTTTAGGATATATTGTAAGAATTTGTGTACAAACACTTCACATTTCTAAGTATTGAGTGTGGATTGTCGATTGCTAAACACTTCTATAGATGTACTGATTTGAGCCAGAGGGTTCTTTGTAACATTTTCAAGTCAGTAGACTAGATTGAGAAATAAAGAGATTATATTACAGGATTCATGTGTTGGGCCACTTCAATGAAGTACTCTCAGTTGCTTTTTTTTTTTATATGAAGTTTTCACATACTTGCATGTTTTCTAAATCTAAATGTATAACTTGAATGTTATTTTAGAATATGTTTAAAAGCACTCTTTCTTGAACTATTATGTAATTTTCATGTTTTCTACTGATATCTAGGTTAGGGAATTCTTAATTGCTCCCTAGTTTCGATTGACCTCTGTCATTTTCCTCATTATCCGGATCTAAGAACCCTTAATTTCTCTCTCATCCCGATTGAAACCATTTTCACCATCAACCTAAAGATCTGAAGTTACTCAACTATCTTTCCCTATGAATACTTCCCTTTAGAACCTTGATTCTGATCTGACTGCTTGACACTTTGACTCCATTATCCCAATGGAATACAGACCTACATCTATCCATTTGAAACAGTGATTCCACCACCAAACCAATCCAAAGTAATCCTACATAGCTAGCCTAAAATTAATTTAAATCAACAAAGATAGATCATATAGAGAGAGCCCTCTTTGAGCATTATGAAGGCAAGATCCTAAGGCTTAAAAGTAGGTTTGTGGTTACCTCTAATATTCTTTAAACAAAAAAGACTAACAACCCTTGAGAATCATTGGAGTGATAACATACTAGCGACCATACTGGGGAGCTAAGAAGTCCTCGGTGTTTAAAATAAACCTTAAAGGAAATACTTTTATTTATCTTTTCACCTTAAGATTGTTTTAAAGGCACTACAAGAAAAAAGTACATTGGTGAGGGTCATGCTTGTGACGGACCTTTAAGGTCTGTCACCAATGTCACATATGGTGACGGTCTTTAAAAAAGCGTCATTGTAAGTGTATATAGTGATGGTAATTTAAGGTTTTTCACCAAATCCATTTTCAATGAAACTTTCCGTGAGGGTCGTTAAAGGCCCATTACTAATTCTCTCTTTGGTGACATTTCTAGTGATGAAATTTTGATGACCCCCACCAATTCTCTTTTTGTTACTTTTGGTGACGGTCAAAGAATGTTCGTCATCATTGATCATTCCAATGAGTTTTTGATGATTTTATGTGCTTGTTAATATCCCTTTTGTCAAAATATAATGATTTAAGACCATTATTGTGGAGTATTTTTCATAATATGTCTATAGTGGTTATATTTAGTCAATTTGTTAAGAATTAATTAGTGTGTATCATTTCCCTCAAGTAATGACTAGTCGAGAGTTTTCCTATGAGTCAAAACATGATTCATATCTATTAAGTTATTATCTAGAAAATTCCATTTAGATAAAGTTCCACTAGTGTGTGTAGGAAATATATTATTTAATACTTAATCAAACTCTGTCGATTCTATTAATGAGAAAGATCTAACACTCCTCAAAAAATTGGGCACACCTTAAATTAATGCTTTGGCACACACTAATAGTTCTTAACACCTCACATGTCTTGGAAAATTTTTGTACCTAGAACATCTTGTCATGACAATGATGCCCAAGCACATGGTGGCATGCGCTAGCATAACATAAAACTCTCCTAGCATGTGTTGGCATGCATGTAGTCCCTAACATGCCTTGAAACACCTTAGTTGCATGCATTGACACACATTATCACTTGGCACACAATGCCACTTGGCATGTATTGGGACCTATTATTAGTGTGCCTAGCATGCCCCTTTTGACAAAATAAAGTTTCGACTTATTAACCCTCATATGTGTTCATTTCCTTGCATTTAGCTTAGTTCTTCACTTTGTTTCCTTGACACTTCTTGACACATATTGACATACCCTGGCACCTTCCACATCCTTAGCACCTGGCATGTATTGGCATATCTTGGAATTATTTGGCACATATAATTAACACACCCTAGAATTCCATAGCACAGTTTGACACTTCTTGACATGCCTTGATATTCCCTAGCATGCCTTACCAATTCTTATCATACCTTGTCACTCCCTCCTTGGCATGACAACTAGCACTCATTAACACTATTCCTTGGCACACATTCCTCATATTCATTAACTTCGATGAATTTTGACGTAGCGCTCCCTTAATATTTTGTCCTATTACTCCTTAACACTCCTCAACATGCATTAGCACTCTCTAGCACACCTTAGCACTCTTCAACATGCACGTCCACTTCATATCATGCATAACACTCCTTGACACATATTGGTGCTTGGAAAGTATTAGCATGTATGTAATACATTGAGATGACTTAGTATGACTTGGCATGGTTTAATATTAAATTTATTTGAGATCAACTATTGGAAATTAGATGAGAAGCACCAAAGGAAGACTTGGAACTTAGAATACACTAATACTTTTCACTTGGCGCCTATTGGCACCTAGTGTTGGTGTGTCTAGCATGCCCCTTTTCAAAAAGGTAAATTGATGACTTATTAACCCTCTTATGTGTTCATTCCCATGTAATTTAAGTTGTTTCTCCCTTTTTTTGCTTTGATAGTCCCTGGCACACATTGACACACCCTTGCACATATTGGCATGCCTTATCACTTGACACATCTTAGCATGTTTGAGATGCCTTCATATTATCTGGCACATCTTATCATTACCTAGCACGGCTTGGCACTCATGTCCTCACAACTAGCCTTTACATTTTTTCACGACTTGGGAACCCAATAAAGTCCTTGGATACTACAGTTCATGTGACAATATTGGCCTGCTTCAATCACAACAACTTGACCAATTGCACCTACTACAAGTAGATTGTGCCATTTTCACCTAAGAACTGCCACTAATTTCTAAGCTCAAATTGTCCCACTTAAATAGTTACCAAGACAGGGATCACATGATCAAGCCATGAAAATAAAACAACTAAGCAACACAACTTACATAGGAAATGTTTCACATATATGTTCAGTTCATATAAATAGTAGAACATTAACTGAGATTTTGCAAGAACCACAATATGCACAAGGCACAAAAGATATAAGATAACACAAGCCGAGTGCCCCAAAACATATACACGAAAATTTACAATGTGAAATTATCTAGAATAGTTTAAATAATGAACATGTAGCCAAGGTGTGGCACATCTCATATAAAAAATATATATCTATAGGAAAAACAAGGTGCCTAGCACAAAGTGATCTTCCTTTGTATAAAACTGTTATGTCGAGCCCTATATAAAAATTGTAGGATTGCCTCCTGTAAATCCTATTATGAACTTCTCCTAACACACTTCGTCCTTAGCACACTTGAATTCGCTGGCACTCCCTAGCACACACTCTTATTCATTCCTTTCCATGCATTTTTACCTATTTATCCCTTGATATGCCTCGACACTCTCTAAAACTCTAGTTCAACGTGCACTGACATTTCCTGACATGCGTTATCATTCCTTTTCATTCCTTTGCATGCCCTGACCCTCCCTACTTAGCATGCCCTCAAAACTACCCTTTTAATTTGCAACTTGGAAACCCAACCGAGCCCTCGCTTGACTACAGAGCTTGAAGAAGTTATGGTTACTATAGCTAGACTATGTTGTTGAATTGTGTAGATTTGGAGGTAGTCCACAAGCCTAGTGAGACGAGTTTGTGTGAGTTTGGTCACAAAATTCTTTGTGGGAAAAGAATCCAAGAAAATGGATTTTGGACCCAAGATGGGGTTTAAAATATAAAAAGAAATTAAAAAAGAAAATTGAAATTTCCTAAGGTCTAAGTTGATAAAACCCGTAAGTTCTAGAGGCTTCCTAAAAGGTCTAGGAAAAAATATTTAAGGGGGCCTTAGGATGAAGGAAAGAAAATCAAGTGAGAAGGAGCTCATTTGATCAAGGGGGTGAATAGATATGTAGTCCTAGAGAGACAATGATAATTAGCATTTCTATCATTCATTAAGATGCCTCAGTATGCTTTGGCATGGTTTAATATTAAACTTATTTGAGATCAATTATTTGAAAGTAGAAGAGAAGTAACCGAGGACGATTTAGCACTTAGAATGCACTAACACTTGGCACTTGACACTTATTTCCACCTAGTGTTGGCATGCGTAGCATGTCCCTCGTGGAAAATGTAAATTGATGAATTATTAACCCTATGATGTGTTCATTTCCTTGTAGTTTAAATTGTTTCTCCTTTTTGTTTCCTTGATAGTCCCTAGCACGTATTGTCACACCCTTACACATTTTGGCATGCCTTAGAACTTGACACATCTAAGCATATTTGAAATTCCTTTGAACTATCTGGCACATGTTAGAATTCCCTAGCATGCCTTGGCACTCATGCCCTCATAACTAGACTTACATTTTTTCACGGATTGGGAACCTGATCAATTCCTTAGCTACTGTAGTTCATGTGATATTGGTTTGCTTTAGCCATAACAACTTGATCAATTACACCTACTACAAGTAGATTATGCCTTGTTCACCTAATAATTTCCTATACCTCATATTAGGCCACTCATGTCCAAGCTAAACTTTTCCCACTAAGAACTTACCACGAAAAGGATCACGTCTAGCTATGGCCATAAAAAAACTAAGAAACATATCTTACATAGGCAATATTTCACATGTATGTCCAGTTCATATAAATAGTAGAGAATTAACTGAGAGTTTGCAAGAACCACAAGATACACAATACAAACAAGATATAAGTCGGTACAAGTAAAGTGACCCAAAACTTATACACAACAATGTACAATATGCAATTGTCTAAAACAATTTAAAAATGAGCATTCGACCAAACTGTTCCTCGTGTCATATAAAAATAATAGATAAAGGAAAAATAGTGTTGTTCTCAACACAAAGTATCCCTTTTTCTAAAACTACTTTGTCAAGCCCCTTATCGCAATCGTAGGCTTGCCTCTTGAAAATCCTATTATGAATTTCTTCTAGCACACTTCATCCTTGGCACACTTGAATTAACTGACACTTCCTAGAACACACTCTTATTTGTTCATTTCCATGCATTTTGACCTAGTTCTCCCTTGTGATGCCTTGACACTCCTTAACACTCCTCAACATGCATTGATATTTTACATCATGTGTTAGCACGCCTTTTCATTCCTTGGCATGCCCTAATCCTCCCTAGTTATCATGCCCTCAGAACTACCCTTACTTAATTTTCAACTTGGGAACCCAACCAAGTCCTCATTTGACTATAGGAGCTTGACCAAGTTACAGTTACTACAACTAGACTATGTTGTTGAATTATGTAGCTTTGGAGGTACTCCACATGCCTAGTGAGATGGGTTTGTGTGATTTTTTCCACAAAAGGCTCCGTGGGAAAATAACCCAAGCGAAGGGGATTTGGAACCAAGATGGGGTTTAAAATATAAAAGAAAATTAAAAATAAAAAGTAATATTTTCTAAGGTCTAAGTGGATAAGGTTTGTAAGTTATAGAGCATTCTTAAGAGGCCTAGCTAGGAAAATATATTTAAGGATGCCTTAGTATGAAGGCAAGAACATCAAGTGAGAAGGAGCTCATTTGATCAAGGAGGCCATGAGAGATGTAGTCCTAAAGTAGGTCGAGTTAGAGGTCTGATTAAGTGTTGCTAAAGGAAGGTCATGATCATCCACCAAGAGTGAGATCATCATGTGAGGGTTCACAAGAATGTCACATACCTTAATGGGTTTGAGATAGGAAGTAGGATGGCATATTTTTGGTTCTCGTATGGCATATCAAGCTCAAGAGAGGAGACTCATGAGAATTTGGGCATGTGATTTTAGTGGTGTTTCTATGTGAAGGCCACATCAAATTTTGAAATAGTAGAGAGGGTTGAGACCCTACTTTGTGGTTGTTATTAGGTTGCAACACATGTGATAAAGAGAAACAAAAATGGAGGAGGGATTGTACTAGAATTTAAGGCCAGAATAGACGTAGTCGCATGTGTAATATTGACTAAGGTAACCATAGTTTGAGGGTCATAGAGATCTAAAGTTTAGGTCAAGATTCAGTCAAATAAATGCCCAGAATCTATGGATTCATATGAGTTAGGCCAAGTCTCTTATGGAGGAAAGAGCTGTCATTTTTGCTATGGGTGGATAAGGTTTTTTCTAAAGAAATTAAAATAGAAGTATATTTACATATTTATGGAGGTTTCCTAGCATGTTAAATCCGTAAGGTATGCCATTAAGACTATGACAGATCTGCATAGAAGAAGAGGGGTTGTGACCCTTAGAGAGAGGTTTATCTCTGCAATATATACGACAAATTTGGAACATTGTTTCCAGAAGTATGTGCGGAGATAGAAATCCAAAGGAAGGTAGAACCTGAGTAGAAGATGGAGTAGAATAAGTGTGCCATATGAGGAATGGATTGACATGAAGAGTTGATTTTCGTGGGACCATCCATAGAGTTTTCGACAGAGATCTGAAGCAGCCTATAAACAGTTAGTCAATGGACTATTAATGGATGATCTGTGACCCTAGTTCATTCATCTACAAATTGTTATAAGGATGATAAGATGAGTAGTTCATATTTCTTCATAGATTGGACAACAAATAAATTGGTACACAAGAATAGTGATTTTGAGAGGATTGAAAACACTAGTAGGTGGCATATTTGAAGAGCCCTAGATGAGGGCAATGTTGTGGGCACTAGATTAATAAAATAATTGACTGTGGTTGGGAAAAAGGATGGCAGTCCAAGTACAATTTGAGGGTTGTTAGGTGACTGTCAAAGAAGAGTTGTAAGTCCTATACTTGTGAAGGAAAACAAGACTGGTATAAGGGTAGGTGTATTGGGCCTAAGGACGTGTAGACTTTGGAGGACCAAAGTAGCAGTCAAGTGCGCTAGCCAACTAGCCCTAGTTCACTATATTGTAGAGGATTGCATCATTCAGAAAAAGGGAAACATCCATATCCCTAGACTTGTCGTCTTGGAGTAGCATCATGGAAAAATTGGGTAGACCACTTGTTGCGCCGAGAGGCGCATTCTACAGCCCAGTATGACCCCGATGTGTAAGTATGTCGGAAGCCAAAAAAAATGTCGGCTTGAACAATAGCTTACATAAACATATAAATGAACAATTAAAAATTTATTAAAAAAAAAAATTAATAATATAAACTTAAAATATGAAGAGTTTACTAACACTCAAAAAAGAGATGGTAAATAAATAAAATATGGTAAACACGTAAAACTAGAAATTGCACCATATGTTGCAAAAGAAACGTCGTAAGGCAATAGCATAGGAAACATTGTTTAAAATTTCATAATAAAAAGTTGAGTAAGTTTGACATCATATAATATGAAAAAATTTTAAAGGTAAAATTAGGTAATTAAAGATATGTATATAGTATTTTTTTGAACTGAAGAAAGAGTATGTATGTAGTTACAAACTATTACAATTAAGTAATTAAAGGTAAATTTAGTGTTATTTAAGAAATGAGAATTATGAACATTCATCATTATTGCTCAAGATAAATATGTCATGTGAAATAATTTGGAAATTTAAAAAGATCATATATCTTAAAAATTTCATTATTAATTTAATTTTTTTTATATATTAAGAGATACTACTCATGAATAATAAAACAATTGTAACATAAATAATATATAACAAAAAACCATGTATTTTTGGAATCATAAAATAGTGGTAACAAAAATAATATAGAACATGAAAAACTATGTATATTTGGATCTATGAAATTTAGATACATTTTATTACGTGAAATTTTAAAAGAATAATGGTTATAAACATTTAAAAATAATTTTATTAAATAATAAGTTTAGATCTATATTATTGATGAGAGGGATCAATGAGGTTTGCATATCAAGACGTTTGATCCCTCTTGGCTCATGGTAGATCTAGAGTTAGGCCATATTAATTTCCCTCTTTAGATAAACCACATTCCACATGAATACCATGAGTCAATACCATGGGTTGTTTTTATAGTTTAATAAATAATTTTATTAAATAATTAGTTTAGATCTATATTATTGATGAGAGGGATCAATGGGGTTTGCATACCAAGACATTTGATCCCTCTTGGCTATTGGTAGATCTAGAGTTAGGCTATCTAAACTCCCCCCTTTACATAAACCACATTCCACATTCATACCATGAGTCAATACCATGGGTTGTTTTTATAGTTTAGTATTATTTTTATTTTTTATTTGACCTAGTTAAAATGTTCATTACAATATGTCAATCTTTTTATTTAATTTACTTTTATTTTTATTTTTGTGTAATTTGACAAAGTCACCAAAACCTAAATTCAATAACTTATTAAAAAAAAAAAAACTAACATTATAAAAAACATATATAAAACTTTAACTTGTGAATCTAATGGCCTAAAACAAATTTTAAAAGAATAATGGTTATAAACATTTAAAAATAATTTTATTAAATAATTAGATTAGATCTATATTATTGATGAGAGGGATCAATGAGGTTTGAATATCAAGACATTTGATCCCTCTTGGCTCTTGGTAGATCTAGAGTTAGGCCATCTTAATTTCCCCCTTTAGATAAACCACATTCCACATGAATACCATGAGTCAATACCATGGGTTGTTTTTATAGTTTAGTAAATAATTTTATTAAATAATTAATTTAGATCTATATTATTGATGAGAGGAATCAATGAGGTTTGCATATCAATGCATTTGATCCATCTTGGCTCTTGGTAGATCTAGAGTTAGGCCATCTTAATTTCCCCCTTTACATAAACCACATTCCACATGCATACCATGAGTCAATACCGTGGGTTGTTTTTATAGTTTAGTATTATTTTTGTTTTTTATTTGACCTAGTTAAAATGTTCATTACAATATGTCAATCTTTTTATTTAATTTACTTTTATTTTTACTTTTGTGTAATTTGACAAAGTCACCAAAACCTAAATTCAATAACTTATTAAAAAAAAAACTAACATTATAAAAAACATATATAAAACTTTAACTTGTGAATCTAATGGCCTAAACCATTTCAATCGTCTAACATTTGATCCAATGGCTCATACATTGACACAGTGGCACTTAGGAAAGTTGTTTTCAAATAAGAACGTCTTACGACGTAAATATAAATAAACCATAGGTATGGTAAATAAATAAAACCTCTTTTTATATTACTCAGGAGGTATGGTAAATAAATAAAAATATAAATAAACTAGAGGTATGGTAAATAAATAAAACCGATTTTTATATTTACTCAATAAACCACTTTATATTTACAAAAACTCAAAAACAAGTTTTATTTAGGTGAAGCCTATGGGACAAATTATTATTAATACCATGGGCCAAATAATATATTTATAAAATAGGTATGGTAAATAAGTAAATATAAAAGAGGTATAAAGAGGTAAGGTAAATAAATAAAAATATATCAAATACGATTAGATCTAATTATATATGAAGTAGAAGGGTCAAATACCATGCACCAAATTATTATTAATACCATGCAAAAACAAACATTATTAACCCTAACATTAATATTAAAATATCAATATTATTAAATTTAATATGTTTAGATTAATACAATATTAAATTTATTATATTGTAATATATATTAATATATCATGATATATGATAGAGGTGGAGAAATAGGGGGAATGACAAGGGAGATATGGAGATAAATTGAAGGAGAAGGGAGAAGAGGAATGAAGAGAGAGAGAGTGAGAAGAGTGAGAGAGTTAGAGAAGGGTAAGAGAGAGAGAGGGATACATAAAGATGGAGGTGGGAGAGAGATAAGGAGAGAGGGAGGGAGAATGAGAGAGGATTGGAGGGTAGAGAGTGAGAGAGAGAGAGAGAGAAGGGGTAAGGGAGAGGGAGGTAGGAGAGAAAGGGAGAGAGAGAAATGATGAGAGGTGGAGGAGAGAAGGAGGGATAGAGAGATGGAGTTGGAGGCAGAGCGAGGAAAGGAAGAAGAAATACATAGAGAGGGAGTGAAAAGGGAGAGATGGAGAGAGAGTGTGTATGATTATGGGTGGGATAAAGATGCATAGGAGTGATGGAGACAAGGGGGAGAGAAGGAGAAAGGAGGAGTGATGGACACAAGGAAGGAAAGAAGGATAAAGGGATAGAAATATTAAGATAGTTGGAGAGTGAGATAGAGTGATGGGGGAAGAGAGAGGATTGGAGGACAGAGAGAGAGAGAAAGAAAGAGAGTTGGGGGGTCAAATAGAAGGAGGTGAGAGAGGAATGATGAGAGAGAGGAAGAGAGTGGTGGGGGAAGAGAGGATTGAGGATTGTAGGGGAGAGAGAGAGAGAGAGACGGGGGAAGATAAAGGGAGGTAGGAGATAAAGGGAGAGAGAGGAAGGAAAAGGGAGGGGACTTGAAAGAGAGGAGAGAGGGAGGGATAGAAATATGGATTTGGAGGGAGAGAGAGATGGGGGAAGAGAAAGGGAGGTAGGAGAGAAAGGGAGAGATAAAGATGGAGGTGGGAGAGAGATATGGAGAGAGGGAGGGAGAATGAGAGAGGATTGGAGGGAAGAGAGTGAGAGAGAGAGAAAGAAGGGGGAAGGGGGAAGGGAGAGGGAGGTAGGAGAGAAAGGGAGAGAGAGAAAGGATGAGAGGTGGAGGAGAGAAGGAGGGATAGAGAGATGGAGTTGGAAGCGGAGCGAGGAAAGGAAGAAGAAATACATAGAGAGGGAGTGACAAGGGATAGATGGAGAGAGAGTGTGTATGCTTATGGGTGGGATAAAGATACATAGGAGTGATGGAGACAAGGGGGAGAGAAGGAGAAAGGGATAGAAATAGTAAGATAGTTGGAGAGTGAGATAGAGTGATGGGGGAAGAGAGAGGATTGGAGGACAAAGAGAGAGAGAGAAAGAAAGAGAGATGTGGAGTCAAATAGAAGGATGTGAGAAAGGAATGATGAGAGAGAGGAAGATTGTGATGGGGGAAGAGATGATTGTAGAAGAGAGAGAGAGAGAGAGAGAGAGAGAGACGGGGGAAGATAAAGGGAGGTAGGAGATAAAGGGAGAGAGAGGAAGGAAAAGGCAGGGGACTTGAAAGAGAGTAGAAGAGAGGGAGGGATAGAAATATGGATTTGGAGGGGGAGAGAGGGAGGGATTGAGAGATGGAGAGAGAGAGAGAGATGGGGGAAGAGAAAGGGAGGTAGGAGAGAAAGGGAGAGAGAGGAAGGAAAGGAGAGCGGACTTGAAAGAGAAGAGGAGAGAGGAGAGGAGAGAGGGTGGGATAGAAATATGGATTTGGAGGGGGAGAGAGGGAGGGATTGAGAGATGGAGCTAGATGAGGAGAGAGGGAGGGATTGAGAGATGGAGCTAGATGAGGAGAGAGGGAGGGAATAATAAATACATAGAGAGTGAGTAGTGGTGAGAGAGGGGGAGTGATAAAATAGAGATGAAGAGCGAGTGTGTATGTTTTGGGGTGAGATAAAGAGACAAATAAGGAGATATGGAGAGAAGGGGGGAGAGAAGGAGAGAGAGAGAGGCATATGGTAACAAATTTGGAAGGTGAAAATAGGGAGAGAGAGGGGGGGGGGGAGAAGGAGAGAGATAAGGAGAGAGAGAGAGGCATATGGTAACAAATTTGGAAGGTGAAGATAGAGAGAGAGGGGGGGGGGAGAGAAGAGAGATAGAAGCGAGAGAGAGAGAGAGAAGAGGAGTGAGAGAGAGAGAGAGGAGGAGGAGGAGGAGGGAGTGATAGATAGATAGATAGATTAGAGAAATAAAGTGTATGTTTTGGAGTTGATATAGAGATATAGAGTGAGATATAGATATAGATGTAAGGTGAAGAGAAAAAAAGATAGATGAAGAGAAGGAGGGAGGGACAAAGAAATTGATAGATATGGAGTGAGAGAGAGTGTGTGTATGGTGGGGTGTGATAAAGAGATAAAGAGAAAAAGAAGGAGAGATGGATGGATATATAGATATATATGGGGAAAAGAGGGAAGAAGGTTTCCTACTATAGATGCATTGATTTCAGTGTAGATGGTGAATTCTAATCCTATTTGATTTCTTGCACTAGATGAATTGATTTTGGTGTAGATGTTGATTTCTAATGATATTTGATTACTTACACTAGATGGATTTATTTTAATATAGATGGTTTCTAATCCTATTTGATTGCTTGCAGTAAATGCATTAATTTCAATGTAGATGATGATTTCTAATCCTATTTGATTGATTTCACTCGATGCATTAATTTTTTGTAGATTTTGATTTTTGGTTATATTTGATTTCTTTCACTAGATGAATTGATTTCAATGTAGATTATTTTTAATCCTATTTGATTGCTTCAACTGAATGGGTTGATTTCAATGTAGATGGTGATTTCTAATCCTATTTGATTGCTTTCACTAAATTCCTTGATTTCAGTGTAGATGGTGATTTCTAATCTTATTTGATTGCTTGCACTAGATGCATTAATTTCAATGTAGATGTTGATTTATAATTATATTTGGTTGCTTGCACTAAATGCATTGATTTAAATGTAGATTATTTAACTAAATGCATTGATTTAAATGTAGATGATTTATAATCCTATTTGATTCCTTGCACTAAATGCATTTATTTCAGTGTAGATGGTGATTTCTAATCCTATTTGATTGCATGCACTAGATGCATTGATTTCAGTGTAGATGTTGGCTTTAAATCCTATTTTCCTACTTGCACTAGACTCATTTATTTTAGTGTAGATGTTGATTTCAAATCATATTTCATTACTTGCATTAGATGCATTGATTTTAGTGTAGATGTTGTTTTCTATTATTATTTGATTTCTTGCATTAGTTGCATTGATTTCAGTGTATATGTTGATTTCTAATTTGATGTAATTGGATGTATGATGGTACATTAATTTTAAAGTCATTGGATTAATAGTGTGTGTGCAATGATTTTAGTGTAAGCACAAAAAATTATTGACAATGTACATTGATTTTTGTGTTATAGTAATTCAACCTATTAATATTGGAGAACAAGAGAGACAAGGTATGATGTGTACTACAACAGTTTGAGGTAAATATTTAAATGGTTTACGCCTTTTCAAATAATCAATATGAAAATATGACAAAACATGGGTGAAAATAAGAATAGCAGAAGAAAATAGTTTGAAATCGATCAAAATGAAGACTATTCCTAATTGACTACATTCTTATTATTCACAGTTTCTATCATTCAATATTATTACATTGTCACTTTGCATTCAAAATTTTATTTCATCATTAAAGTTGTTTTACAATATTTATCATCTCAAAAAACTGAGGTTAACTAATCAAATTTAAAATTAAATGACTCAATAAATCTCAGACATATTTAACATATTTAAAATGGTTATGTTAATATTAGATGTATTTACATATTATTGATAAAATTAGGCATACGTTCCTCATATTATCGATAGATTTTCTTTGGTCGCACACCACTGAAACTAGCCTAGATCCATCTTAACTCCGGATCTATCAAGTGCCGAGAGGGATCAAATCTCTCGAGGTGAAAACATTTCCTCAAGTTTTGCACTCAAAAAAGAGGTTTTCACCTCGAGAGATTTGATCCCTCTCGGCGCTTGATAGATCCAAAGTTAAGATGGATCTAGGCTGGTTCACAATGAGGTTGTGAACAACTAAAATAAAACCGTAAGTGTTGCAAACCTTAAAGGAAAAAAGAGGTTGATAGAGGGAATTTTTTTTTTAGTCGAGTTCATTAACCTAAAGGAGTTGAGTTCATTGATAGAGGCATATTTAGGAGTTACATAATGGGAAGCAAGAGGACATGCCAGCTATGTTCAAGACATGTGTATTGAAAGGGCTATGTGTGGCCACCATAAAAAATTCAGTCAAGTGATGTCTTGTTCAAGGTAGATTGGTTGTTAAAGGAGTAACACCAAGCCCTAGTTGTATTCCTCGTATCAGTGTGATTGTAAAGGGCCATGATACATGGTATGAGAGCTCTAGCATATTCTATTATATTTTGTAATTTAACAAAGAATGGTTTGAAAAAGTTAAAAAATTTTATGTGCACTAGTTGAATCCCTGATGTGTGTAGATTTTGTTGTGCAAAGTAGATGTGTTGTGACACTTGAGTGTGTTTGCATCAAATATTCTAAGACCAAACCTATATTCTCATGTGTTGTGGAAATTCAACATATGTGTTGTTCACCTAAGAACTACATGTAACTCATCTTAGACTACTCATGTCCAATCTCAACTGATCCCACTTAACTAGTTACCAAGACAAGGCTCATCACATCCAACTATGGTCGTAAAAAAAATAAGCAACACTGTTTACATCTTGACATGCCATAACACCTTACATGTCTTAAATGTCTTGGAATTATGTGGCATTTTTTAGCATACCCTACATTCATTGACATGCTTTTACGCTCTCTAACAAACCCTAGCACTTCCTGACACGCCTTGGTAGTTTAACATACCTTGTCATTTCCTAGCATATAACCTTGTCACTCCATCCGTAACACACCTATAACTCATTGACACTCCCTAACACTCCCTAACACACATTGGCACACCCTGACACATGACACATCTTGGCATGCCACCCTAGCATGCTAGCATTCCTTGGAACTACCTAGCATACCTTGTCACTCTCTCCTTAGCACACCTAGAGCTCATTGAAACTCCCAATCAAAAACTATTATTCATTCATTTCCATGCAATTTTTCCTAGTGCTCCCTTGTGTTTCCATAGCATTCCTTAACACTCCTTGGCACGTGTTGTTACACCCTAGCACCTAAGACATCTTGGCATGTCGCCCTGGCCTCTAGCATGCCTTAATCCTACCTAGCATACCTTTTCACTCCCTCCTTAGCACAACTGGAGCTCACTGGAACTTCCAATCACAAACTCTTATTTTTTCATTTCCATGCATTTTGATGTAATACTCCCTTGTGTTTCCCTGGCACTCCTAGTTCACACTTCCTTGCACGCATTGGCACATCTTGGGAGCATGTCGCCCTAGCACTCTATAATTCCTTAGCACCGCCAAGCATGCCTAATCACTCCTCCTTAGCACACTTGGAGCTCATTGAAACTCCTTGTCTCACACTCCTATTAATTGATTTCCATGCTATATGACATAGTGCTCCCTTGTGTTCCTTTAGCACTCCCTAACACTCCTTGGCACACATTGGCACACCCTCGAACTTGGCACATCTTGGCATGCTTTCCTAGCACTCTATCATGCCTTGGAATTTACTAGCATACCTTTTCAATCCCTCCTTAGCACACATAGAACTTTCTAACAATCCCTATCACACACTCTTATTCATTCATTTCCATGTAATTGAAATTAGTCCTCCATTATGTTTCGCTAGCACTCCCTAGCATGTGTTGGCGCCAAAACCTAGCACCTAGCACATGTTGGAATGCCTAACACGCCTTGGAACTTTCTAGCATGTGTTAGCACTTCCTGGGATTCCCTGCACACCTTGGCAGTCCCTAGTTGTCATGCCCTCAGAGATAACCTTACTTTTTTTGTGACTTGGGAACCCAACCAAGTCATTGAAAAAATAGTGTTGTGTCTAGCACAAAGTCTCCCTTTGTCTGCAATTGCATTTTCCATCCAATTATCGCAATCATAGGTTTGTCTCCTGCAATTCCTATTATGAAATTCTCCTAACACACTTCATCCATGGGACACCTGGAATTCATTGACACTCCCTGACAAACACTCTTATTCATTCGTTTCCATGTACTTTGAACTAGTTATCCCTTGTGATGCCCTGACACTCCCAAACACTCCTTGTCATGCATTAAAACTAATTGGAATGTGTTAGCACACATTTTAATTCATTGTGACACCCTGGCACTCCTTAACTATCATGTCCTCATAACTACCCTTTTCTTTTTAGACTTGGGAACCCAACCATGTCCTGCCTCGACTACACCAACTTGACCAAGTTTCATTTAATACAACTATACTATGCCTTGTTCACCTAAGAATGGCTTATAAATAATATTAGGCTTCTCGTGGCCAATATTAACTCATCCCACTTAACAAGTTACCAAGTCAAGGCTCACGTCTAATCATGGCCATAAAAAAACTCAGCAACATAGTTTACATATTGACATGCCATAACACTTGGAATGTCTAACAATACCTTGGCACTATGTGGCACATGTTAGCATCCCCTACATTCCTTGACATGCTTTGGAACTCCCTAACACACCCTACCATTCCATAACATGCCTTGGAAATCTAGCATGCCTTGGCATTTACTAGCATATAACCTTGTCATTCCATCTTTAGCACAGTTGGAACTCACTGACACTCCCTATCACACACTCTATATTCGTTCATTTCCATGCATTTTGAGCTAGTTATCCCTTATTTTTCTGTGGCACTCCCTAACACTTTTGACACACATTGGCACACCCTGACACTTGGCACATCTTGGCATGTCACCCTGGCACTCTAGCATTCCTTAGCACTACCTAACATACATTGTCACTCCCTCCTTAGCACACCTAGAATTTGCTAACAATCCCTGTCACACACTCTTATTCATTCATTTCCATGCATTTGAAACTATTGCTCCCTTTATTTTCCCTGGCACTCCATAAGACTCCCTGACATGCATTGGCACGACCTAGCACCTAGCACATCTTCGCATGTTTCTCTAACCTCTAACATACCTTAGCCCTGCCTAGCATACCTTGTCACTCCCTCCTTAGCACACTTGGAACTTACTGACACTTCCTGTCACAATCTCTTAATTTTTCATTTTCATGCATTATTTTCACCTAGTGCTCCCTTGTGTGTCTCTATGACTCCCTAACACTTCCTAGCATGTGTTGGAACACCCTGGAACCTGGCACATCTTGGCCACATGCCACTCTAGCATACTAGCATGACTTTGCACTACCTAGCATACCATGTCACTCCCTCCTTAGCACACTTGGAACTCGTTGGCACTCCCTGTCACACACTCTTATTCATTCATTTCCATGCATTTTTACATAATGGTCCCTTGTGTTTCCCTGGAACTCTCTAACACTCAACACACCTTGGCACTTGGCACATCTTGGTATGCTTCCCTATCACTCTAGCATGCCTTGGAAATATCTAGCATATCTTGTCACTCCTTTCTTAGCAAACCTCGCACTCCATAGGATGCCCTATAACTCTCTAACACATATTGGCTCTTGGCACTTGAAAATTCTTGGCATGTTTTTGGATGTCGTGAAATTCCTTGGCATGGTTTAAGATAAAATATATTTGAGTTTAATTATTCAAAATTAATAAAGAAGCAATAGAAAGTGATTTGGCACTTAAGACACGCTAAAAGTTAACCCTTGACATGTATTGGCACTAGTGTTAGTATGCCTAGCATGCCCCTATTAAAAGGGTAAGGTCCTCAATTATTAACCCTCATATGTGCTCATGTATTTGCATTTTAACTTACCAAAGTCCAACAATTCTCTTTGAAAGATCTTCATGCGATGATTCGCCACTTCAAGATGTTGGGACTAGTGACAAGAATCATTCTCATTTCTGCGTCTGCATTCAATGCTTTGCTAGAGGGAATCCGCTTGGTGTGCAGTTTTCAACTGTCACCAAATGATTAGGTGCAAAATTTACGTACAACATGACATATTGAACACTGAAATACTCATAACGAGAGAATATTTTGAAAGTTATAAAAATAAAATATGGCGCATTTTTAAGGTACTCGTCACCTTGTGGAATGGTAGGAAGCTTCTCTAACTTATACGTGGATTATGCAAAATTGGGTAGATTTCATGAATATCTTAGAATCTAACCCTTCAAAAAAGAACAGTAAGACAATTAACCTTTTCACTGACCATCAAATTGAAATTCAAAGATAACAATTAACCTTTCTACTAACTATCAAATTCTGAGAAATTCCGAAACTGTACCATCGACATATGAGAAATTCCCAAACTCTACCATCGACATAAATACATGTATAAACCCACGTTTACTATCCTGCGGCAAGCGGTATAACCTTTAAAGTCCGTCTCATTAAATCCTAACACCTGCTTGGTTGTTAGACGCGGCCACTAATCATGATGCGAGAGTAGTTTTGGTTATCGTAATCAGTAGAGAAATAAGGTCTGCCCATTTGCACGTTTTCAGGTTTTTTAGATGTGAAATGCGATTTATTTTAAAATATACAAGTAACTAGTCAATAATTTAAAAAAAAGTCATATCGACACGCATATAAAAAATTGACAAGTTTTAATTTACATATATATATAAATATAATAGTTTTAGAATCAGATTCCCCAGTGCCTATATTGATTCCTTGCCCGCAAATTAAATCGTTTGAAGGCCTAATTTTGTTCACATTACTGTTATGGTTTTTTATTTATTTTTAATCACACGGTACATTATTTATTGGGCTACCGCCAAATAAACTCTGGGATATGCCATGGTCTATCTATTAAGAGGGTTGGTGAAGTCTTTACTTCTCAGGCTCTCATCAACCCAATTATAGCTTCGTTGCAACTTGCAAATTGGACTTTTCACCGCCAAATAAACTTTGGGATATGCTATGGTCTATATATTAAGAGGGTTGGTGAAGTCTTTACTTCTCAGGCTCTCATCAACGCAATTATAGCTTCGTTGCAACTTGCAAATTGGACTTTTCTTGAATTGGCTTTGCTTGGTTGCAACTTGCAAATTGGACTTTCCCTGAATTGGCTTGGGGGAGGTCATAGGAAGCAGGCATACAAAATTGGAAAGTCACATAATTTGGAGATGATACATCGAAAAAAGTTGATGAGAAAGTCTAGGTACCTAGAATTATAGATTTTAGTTTTAAAAATCCTTTTTACTTCCATAAAATGTGAGGAAATTATAGATTTTAGCTTTAAAAAATCCTTTTTACTTCGAAAATGCCAAGGAAAAAAGCTTTCATTATATTATTGATTGAAAATTTTGGAATGGAATCTCCATTTGTAGTTGCTATTTTAGTTTTTAAAATCCTTTTTACTTGCCAAGAAATTATAGATTTTAGCTTTTAAAATCCTTTCTACTTCCATAAAATGCCAAGGAAAAAAAACTTTCATTGTATTATTTTGAGATTGAAAATTTTGGAATGGAATCTCCATTCATACCTACTTACGAAGGTTTACAACATGTTAATGAAACAATCCCTCTAGAACTGGAGTTTTCTCACAACACATAAGTCACATCTATAAGAAAATTCACATTCAAAAAAATATTGAACTTGGTATTTTTACCACTTACCTTATCTATTGAAGTTCTAACCATGACATATTACCATCTAGGTTGTAACACCTATTTCTGTTTACACATATAAATATACCATACTTCTTGAATAAATTTGTTACCTTAACCACATGGCATAATTTCATTTATATATATAATGCAGCATAAACTATATGTTTGTTTGACTCGTACTCGGACCGATGTACTTACACATATACAATCGAATATCAATGTTTGTACTTAGGATTTGGGTTTCGATTACAATGCATAAGGATTTGGGTTTTTGATTGACGATATATTTGATTTGGAATTAAGAGTATTATTAATCTGGCATGTCAACTGATACACCATATTACAAATTTCATTAATGAAATTGGTTGTTGATCTATCTCATTTTCTAGAACTTGTGGCCGTCTGTCATCACCATTGGCTGGCAGCTGTCCCCCACTTAATCCACGTCGATGGACTTGAGGTTTTTGATCTTAGTTAACATGCATCAGACTGTTCAGAGGATAGCATGTATGGTTAGGGTAACCACCCACCCCATCCCTTGCCTTCTGGTTCATTCTTCGTCGCTGTGCACTGCATGGTTCAGCTTTGCAACATTGTTATGTACCAAGATGGTTGCCGTAGTATCATTCCGCTGCTAACTGTGGGTTCTGCTCATCATCGACGGTATACCCTTAACCGTTCTTCATACATAAGTTTTTAAGTATTCCTTTTTTCGATCATGACCAGGATTTCAGTCAATTTCTTGTCTATTGTGCTTCTGTCTGGGTTATGGTGAATGTAATTTCTTTCAAATTCACGTGCCAAATCATCCTCTGATACATGTGATATGCGTTTACTGTTTATAGTTGTATTTTTTTGAGTTTCCATCGGGGTTTCGGGTAGCTAACCTTGAGAGGGTTTTAATTGTACTCCCTTTGTTTTCTCAGCTATCTTTCTATGGCAAGAGAAACGAAACCTTACAGTTTTGTTTTCTTCTGGTCGAGTGAAAGAAATAATTCTGGCCATTGCAAACCCGACTTGAATAGGTAATGATATCGCGGCCTTAGTTCTTCTACTCAAATCTGGTTGCATTTTAAACTATTGTTTTTGTTGCTAATTTCTGGAATTGTCCCTCAAGTCTTATAAGAATCTTTAACCCTTATGTTTTCTTGATTTTGTGTCATGTTCTGATTATGCCAGGACCACAAACGAAGAGTCGGGTCAGCATGGCTTCTCTTCAATGGTTGCACAAGTATGCCCTGATAACCATTGCACATTCTTCTTAGCTCAATTCTCAACATTGCTGAGGGTTATTCCCTCCTTGTGTACAAGTGCTGCAAATGGCCTTGGTTGTGCCTGCATACAAGGGCTTTTTGGGTTTTCCAGCATTCATTAAGGACTTGGCATATTAAAGAATTTTGTTTCTCATACTAGCTTATCTAGCTCTATCTTCTAGATCTTAGTAGTTTTAAGAGAATTGTTTCCTCTCGCCATGTTGGCCTTTACGTCCAACACCTAAGTTACTCTAGAGTCACTATATTTATTTATTGTTATTGTATAACAAAAAACTAGTTATTTATATTTTTACTAAGATTATTGGAGATGAGTTTAGAGGTTCAGATACATATGTTTATTTGTTGGGTATCATGGTTTAATCTTTCTATAGTGCATGTATGGTTCAGATGCAAATCTGTCTTTTTACGTCCAACTGAGGGTTTCATATTTTGAATAGGAATTTTTGGGACTTCTGTATATATATGACTGACCCAGCTATAAATTATCAGCTATAAATATTATGTTCTTCCATTGATTGTTTTAATTGTCCACTGAATTGCATACTTTCAGTTATAAACTATAATTATGTTAGTTCACTTCTTTTGACAGTTGATATTTAACAGAGTTCAGTTTAGTACTGCATTTTCTCCTTCCCTATTTAATATTATTGTATTCTACAACAATCCTTCAGTCAAATTGGCTAGAGATCCATGACCCCTGCCTTGTCACGATGGGGATCGGTGCTAAACCTCCTAGCATTGACAGTTTACTTTCAGAGTAGTTTTTTTCACCCATAATCTACATTTCTTATGGTTTTCTTTATTGAAATACCAAGTCTGTGACAGAGTAAACACAATAATTTTCATGCCTATAGAAATGGGAATCATTCAACTTACTTGGTTTTATGTCCGTGACTTGTTATATGTATATATTATTCTATACATAATTAAATTATAGAATCTGCAATATTTTCTTTGGCAAGACACTTAATAAAATATATCTTCTAGATATTCACATCTAATATCTACCTACTAGATAGAGAAATTGGAGTTTGTTGTATTGTTCATTCTCAACAGAAAAGAATAATGATATACAATTTATAGAACTAAGTCTTACACACTTCTTTCTCAATTCTATCACTTAACCTGCAAGAGAAACACATAAAATACTTATCTATGTATTTTCCTTCCAGATAACTGATGGTTCCGCCCAAACTTGAGAGAGGTTATCACTTCCTCTTCTCTCCCCGTGCTCCGCACCATAGTCTTAGGTAGTAGGTAACATTCAGAATCTAGGCCTCAAGAACTCTATCCAACCTACACTTCCCTTGGGTTTCATATCTCCACTGGTTTCTTACCAGCTCTGGATAAGTCTTTAATTTACAACATACTATTGTCAAACCCCCTTCTTTCTTTCATGAATAGAACCCCTTCCCCATCCTAGGATTTCCTTCTTATCCTCATGGGGAAGGTAACTGTTAGAAACTACCTCTACTTTTTACCCTGGAATCTTGGAATTATTTTACATTAAGCTAATCCATTTTACTCAGGACAATTTATCAATTTTATTTATGAAATAAACTAAATTATTATTAATGAATAACCATATTCGTTAAATAATTCAAATGTGTCACAAAAATTTTGTCAACCATAATTAAAATAAAATAGGGTGTTACATCTTCCCCCTCTAAGGTAAACACTATCCTCGATGTCACTTTATCATTGAGAAAATTTCAGGATATGCTTCTCGAATAATATTTCCATCCTCCAAAGTAGCCTCCTGGGGGTTAAAGTGCTTCCATTTCACTTTAACTGGGGGGATGACTCACCTCTTTAGCGTTATTTCTCTCTGATCGAGAATATGCTGAGGTTCTATCAGAAACTAGTCGTTTGGTTCTACCTGTAGGCAACAAATGTTATAATTAGCTCAATCAAGAACCTTTCTCATTTACAAACCATAATTTAATCATAACTTACTTGTGTACTCTGCCAATGTATCACATGTTTAGGGTTATGTAGGTATCTCTTCAATAGAGATACATGGAACACATTATGTACCAATATATGACTAGGCAGAACCAGTCGATAAGCCACTGATCCTATCCTTTCCAAAATATCGTATGGTCCGCAAAACCTGGGAGCCGATTTGACACAAGTAGTCCACCTTAAAGTAATCTTCTTTGGTTTAATCTTCTTTTTCGATCTGCATAAATATTTTGTGTGTCTTGAGCCACTTTTAAATTCTTTCTAATATTTCTTATCTCATGCTCCATTTCCTCCAACATATCTGGTCCAAACATCATCTTGGTTTATGGAATACTCCAATTTATGTGGGTTTGGCATTATCTTCCATACAATTCTTCAAAAGGACTCATCCTAAGGGATTCTTGATATCCATTATTATAGGTGAATTCGATGAGATGCAAATAATCTTCCCACTTTGTGGGTTGTTGCATTACGTACATGCGTATCATATCCTCCAAGATTTGATTTACCCTCTCCGTTTGCCCATCCATTTGAGGATGATAAGCAGTACTAAAATGGATTGTGTTCCCAAACCAATGAACAGTGTTTTCCAGAAGGCTTATGTAAATTTTACATCTCGATCTGAGATGAAAATTTTAGGAATATCGTGCAGTCTAAATCTTTCTCTCATGAAGATATCAGCAATCTGAACGGTCTTGTAAGTTGAATGGACAGGTATAAAATGAGTTTCCTTGCTGAGCCTATCCACAACCACCATGATTGAATCATTATGCCTTTTATTTCTAGGTAACCTAGTGATGAAATCAAGTGATATGACCTCCCATTTCCATTCTGGTACAGGGATAGGCTGAAGCAGTCTTGTTGGATGTTGGTGGTCTATGTTGACATATAGGCACTCCAAGCATTTGTTCAGGTATTTAGCAATGTTTTTACGCATTCCTGCCTAGAAATAATATTTCCTAATTGTTTCTAACATATTTTTATATCTGGGATGTCCTGCATAGGAAATCTGATTATATTCATCCAGAATCAGCCCCTTTAAGCTCATCTGATTTGGAATCCATGTCTTCCTTTGGAATAATAAGAGTTGTTTATCATTAATCTCATAATTTGATTGCCTTCCTTTATTTTCGTCTTCTCTTTCTTGATGCCATAGGAATTGATATTCATGGTCTTTCCTTGCTGCCTCCACAATTTACTCCTGGAACTTAGATTCAACCTGGTTAAAATAGAGTTCATAGATGCAATGCAATTTTATGCTTAAAGCATCATCAACACGGTTCTCCTTACCTTTTACATGTTGAATGTCAAAATTAAAATAACTTAGGAATGAATTCCATATTTCTTGGGGAGCATTTAAATTCAATTGTTTAAAATAGATAGTTAAATTTATATGACCAGTTCTTAGCAAAAAAAAATTTCCCAGCAAGTAATGTCTCCACTCTTGCAGGGCATGCACTACCTCAGTTAACTATAAATCATAGGTAGAATACCTCTGCGCATGATATTTTAATTTTCTAGACTCGTATGCTATGACCTTACCTTCTTGGGTAAAAACTTCTCCCAGCCCTTCCTTGCATGGGTCTACTACTTTAGTACAGGGGCAGTAGTTAGTAGTTCTTTCAATTGTACAATTTTTTTTTGACATTTTTTAGTCCACTTAAAGACTCATACCTTCCACTACTGATAGGTAATAGGAAAGGCTATTTTAGAGAAACCATTAATCAATCGCCGGTAATAACTAGCTAAGCCCATGAACGATCGTATGTTTGCTACATTTCTAGGAACTTTCCATTCCATAATATTCATTATCTTTTCAGGGTCCACATAAATTCCCTCAATAGATATTACGTGGCCCAAATATTGGATCTGCTCTTTGCAGAAATCAAATTTACTAAATTTGGCGTAGAGTTGGTGTTCCCATAACATTTTCCGCACTATGTGCAAGTGTTCCTTGTGTTTTTCCATATTCTTGGAATACATAAATATATCATCAATAAATATTAGAAAAAATTTATCCAAAAATGGGTGAAAGATACCATGCATCAAGCTCATGAAAGTTGTTGGTGCATTGGTTAACCTAAAAGGTAACACCACAAATTCATAATGTCTGTACTGGGTACAGAAAGCTGTTTTGGATATGTCCTCATTCTTAATCCATATTTGATGATACCTAGACCTTAGATCAATCTTGGAAAACACTGTTTCCCCCTTCACCTGATCAAAGAGATCGTCTATGCGTGGAAATGGGTACATTGTTTTTTATATTCAATTTATTGAGTTGTCGATAATCCATGCACATTCGCATAGTACCATCCTTTTTCTTAACAAACAACACTGGTGCTCCCAAAGGGGACACACTTGGTTGAATATATCCTTTGTCCAGTAGTTCTTGTTGCTAAATTTCTAATCCAGCCAGTTCAGGCACACTCATTATGTATGGTGCTCGTGACACAGGCACTGCCCTAGGTATTATCTTTATATTGAAGTCAATGTCTCGCTTCAGAGGTAATCCTGGAATATTTTCAGGGAATACATCCACGAATACCTATACAATAGGAACATTTTCCAGCATAAGGGTCTTATCCTTCAAGTTAGAGAGCCTCATCTGAATTGCATAGAATTGACACCCCTTTCTAATGCATTTACCCAGTTGGGATGCAGTAATGGGGTGCAACCGAAGCAGCTTCTTGATCCCCTATAATACCTGACATGTACTGTCTTCTAACTTAAAATAAATGAATTTATCCTTTCAATCCAATAATGACTAGTGTCTTTCTAACCAGTCCATTCCCAATAAAATATCGTAGGAATCAAAAGGTAGAATATTTAATTCTAAAATTATGTGCTGATCTCATATAATCAAATTACAATTTGGAATTTTGGCATTGAATCGCCTCTTTGCTCTTGTGACTAATTGTACCAAACATGGATTCTTAAATTTCTGACTTTACAGTTTACAATTTTCAACTATGCGGGGGTTCATATAGCTTAAAGTGGCACCGGGGTCAACGAAAATGGAAACATATTAGGTTTGTAGCTTACCTTCCAATTCTATCATAGTTGGCTGGTAATCTGCTTGTTGATATTCCAGTGTAGCATTGATCCTGGGTATGTTTCGCGCTACATCCCCCATAGTATATGCCTCTTGGAGATTGGATTTCACTTCATTTCTCCCTTGATGAGGAAAATTCTTAAAATAATGTGCCTCTCCACATCCCCAACATTGTAATGGTGGTTTTTGGGACTATCCAAGGTCTGGCCTGCTGGAAGCCTCAGTATGTCGCTCTTAATCTACCCATTTGGTTTTTTGTTGATTTTTCCCAACCTACCTATTTGCTGAATTCCTCATAGCATTTTTATAGTTTCATGGTCTGTTGTTTTTAAAATTCGAGGGGAATTTCTGCCCTTTCTTTGGTGGCTAACTTCTGCGAATTTCTTCTTTTTCCTTGGACTGCTGAAAGCACATCTATGCTTTTATTATCACCTTGTCCATAGTTTTTTGGTTCACAAACTCGATCCTTTCCTTCATGAGAGCAGGAAAACTACTCAAGAACCTTTTGGAGTCCTGTGATTTGGCAGATTGGCATACCAAGTGACAAGGAAACATAAAAACTAGTCTTTAGAGCTCTAGGACCTAGCCTTCCTAGTCTCAGAGAAGGATCTCTCAATTGTTTACAAAGATAAGACTTGTTTTATTTTTAAGGGTTGATTTTAGGCTAGTTATTAAGCATGAATTTGTTTGATTGTTTGGTTGGACAGGATGATCTAGGCAACATAGGCAAAAAGAGGAGATTTCCAAGTTATTGGGCAATGGAGTGAAGTGGAAGTTGTAACAAGTTCACAAAGAGATCAGGAGTATCAAAGGGAAAATCTAACTTGGTCAGTGGATCTTTAAAGTCTTTTAGGTGAAATGAAATGGACATCAATGGTTTAGAATTAAAATTAGAACTAAGGGCAATTAAGAATCCTTAATTATATGTACTTATCAACAAAGGGACTTAAAACATTATCTTAACATAAAGAGGCATTCAATAGACATGGTTAACCATATATTATATAAACCACACTTTAGCAAATAATAATTTCAAGATGAACTTCTGCAATGAAATATAGAAGGCGAGAAACTCATTTAACTTCTAGTGATTTCACCTTCAAGGATAAGAAAACATTCAAGATTCACACATAACTTCAATCATAGAAGAGGGAACTCCTAGAAATCTTAGATTACAGCTATAAAGACCTTCAAAACAATTATTTAATCAAGTACAAAGGGTATGATCGGAACAAAACCTGTTTGGAAAACTTTAAACAATGGTACTTTGAAGGGAGACTTAAGAATTTTTTTTTAAGTGGCAGTAAGTAAGCAGGGAAAACCATCAATCATGCTTGAAACCAACTATATTAAACTATTTAAGAAATAAAAAAGCATAGGGTTTCTAGAGAGCAATTAAGAATTCTCTAAAATATCCTAGCAGAAGAAAAAATTAAGACAATGAACAGTAAACAGAACTAAGGTGCTTTCAAAAGAAATTTCTTAGCCTAAAAGTTTTACTTTACTGCAACAGAGAATGATGAAACATAATGAAACAGGAAATAATAATAACAGATTTAGAGTACTTCACCAACAACCAAGCTCAGGGATCCAATGATAGAGCCTTCTCCATTAACAAACATGTCAGGACATCCGCAAGTTCCAAAACATCAATTTCCTTTCAACTTTAACAAAACTGTGTATTACTTCAAAGAATCATCAAATTCCAAAAATAAAATGAGTTCGGATGCAGTATTTATGCTGCAAATGAGGAGGTGGAACTATTTTAGGGTTTAAGTGTTATTAACTTCAGAGTAAATGCATTCCTAACCTTGAAAACCATGCAAGGCATAAGGTAGGAACAACTGCAACTACTTCTCTGTTTTAATAACTCTGTATTAACTTCTGAGAGAAAGATAGGAGAAAATATTGACTTTTAAGGCTTTATCCTTATCTTTTACAATAACTATTCTGAAAGTTTAAATATATTCTTTTGTGCAATAACTGTTTGATTAGTATTTGTAGGTAGAAAGTAGTTTACAGGTGGCTTTTTAGATATTTTGAGTGAATAACTGCTCTTTGTTGATGTATTAGAGGTTTCCTTTGGCCTTAGCTTTCTAGATTCGATCATTAAACTATGCTTTAGAGGACTGATCTGCTTTTGAGTCTTCTTAATAGCTTTGCAAACTTTATCAGTTTACTGATTTCTTTAAACTTAATCCATCTATTTTTAGTTGTGATTTATCCCCTAATATTCAATTAATTTTTAATATCAGTCTTCGTTCTTCGGTCTTCAAATTTTACTGATTCTTCTGATTCTGTGTGCAAGAGACTTTTGGTGTGTTGGAGGGTTTCAAAAAGGGATCAATTCTCATGAGGCATTGATCAATCATGGATTTTGAACCTTGGATCCCTTTCTTCTTCGCTGATAGGCCTTTTGGATCATCATCCAAGGCCATGTCATTTGTAAACTCGACTGTCGGATGTCCCTATAATTTATGGCTGCCATTAAACCTGCAATAAAACAAAAACATTAATAAATCCTACGTTCGTGGCTAAAAACTGCTGTTCAGAGGCTTTGAGAAAAGCGGAGGAGCATTTCAGAGGAGGGAAAAATGAACAGAGGAGGGTTTTATGGGCCAAACCCGAAGAAACTGGGGCGAATTTTGAATAATGGTGCGGAAACGGAGAATAGCGATTTTGGGCAATACCGGGGTGGTATTCGCGCAGGGGTTAGGTGGTAAGCAGTTTTGGCCCCGACGAACGTGATTCCATATAGGTGTTGACACTTGTCCTTGGAAAAATTTTTTTTATCGTGTGAAAATAGCATGCTAAATCTTTTCAAAGAATTGGGCGCGATATTAGTTAACAATCGTCAGATCTTGGGGAGCCAGATCGACGGTGGGGGTCAAGCGCGATGGGAGAAAGTGCTCAGTAGAGGGAAGGATAGTGGGACCGGAAGTTGACGTAAGCAGTCTTTGTCGTGTTGTGGAAAGGCTATCAGGTGGTGTTAGAAACTTTATGAATTAGTGCAAGCTGTTAGGTCGGAAAAATCTACGGTCAAGATCTATTGCAGGGGGGGGAATGGATAATAGGTGATGGGGAGGATGGATGGAAGGGGAAAGAGGCGGAGAGAGCTTTAAGAAGGCGCGGAGGTAAGGTCCCGTGGAGGAGTAAGGGGACCATCGCTAAGAAAAATGGGTTTAGACTTAGCCCATGGTCGCAGGCCTCAGTCAGATAAGAAAGGGGCTGAGGGCTTAAGCCTGTAGGGGCTTAAGGCCTAATTTTTAAATGGGCAGAAAATAGGCTTCAAAAGAAGGTTTCTTAATCCTTTTTAGAGTTTTGGTAAGGTGAAAAAAGGGTGTTTTTAAACTGAATAAGGGTGTGTATAATGGTTTAAAGGGTTTTTTAGAGGAAATGGAGGTTTTATGAAGAGGAAAAAGGACTTTTTAGAGGGAAAAAGACTGATAGAGAATAGGGGGAGGAGTGATAAGATGAGGGAATGAAATGGAGATGAAATGGTGGAAACAACTTGAAACAGTTTTTCTTTTTAGATGGCAGGATAACTTGGATGATTTGAGTGAAGATTTTCAGCGAATTGATAGACTTAGGATAATGAAGGTAGTGAGATTTCTAGAACTCACAATTTTTATGCAAATGTTGTTTCTAGAAATCTAAGATTTTTAACTTAGTCATCTTTGGATCAGATCAAAATTATTGATGACTAACAGTGGCTCCACTTGGGGAGGGTAGCTATCTTTTCAAGGTGTCCAAAACCTCAGTTTATGAAATATCTGAGTTTTAGCAGATCAGTGCCTTCTCCATTGGGCAGATTTCTTATTTTTCTTGCCGATATTTCTCTAAAAAAGACAAGTTTTTTGACAATATTCAATATATAATCCTTTTCACACAGTATTTCTACCCACCCATTCCTACTTGTCCAAGAATTTTTTCTTCTTTGAATGCATTTGAAGTGGCAAACTCTTTGACATTTTATTTTTTGAAAACAAAAAATAAACTATCTAACCCTATCTATATTTCTTCCAAGAGTCTAGATTAAACTGTTGAACTCTTTTTATTCCCTACCTATACTAACTGGCTGCCAAGATTAAACTGTTTGGAAATCTTGATTCTCTAGCTATTGACATGAAAATTTAAAGCATGGTTCAAATCAGGATTAGACAATCTGATCAACCATGGTTGTGGCATTTGGAACAAGCTGCACACAAACATTTATTTGCATAAAGTAAATATAGAAAGGCAAGGCTATTGTGAGGTATCCTTATCTATCTCTTTGGTTCTGTATTGAGCATGTGGAACCAGTATCTTCATATTCTCCTAATCTATCCTTTCTGATAAGCTAAGTCTGAAATAATCTTGACAATCATTACTTCTACTAACTTATCAACATAAATTTAAAGCATGTTCAACCATGATTAGGCTATATGACTGAACAAGATATAATTTTGAATCAGTAGTGGCCATTAGACTTGCACACTTTCAGAAAATTCTCTTTTTTGGGTATGGGGCTGTACCTCTTTTGAGTTTTCCCTCTTTTCCTTTTCTTTTCTTTTATTGTTTTGTATTTTCTATGATTTCTTTACAACTGTGTTATGTACAATGAATGGAAACTTTGAAACTAGGATTCTTGACAAAAATAGTGTTTGAGCATCATGCCATTGACAGGACCTTCAAAAAGTTCTTCTCCATTCAGTCCTTCCAAGAAGAAAGCATTATGACCCCTAATTGAGTGAATGATATAAGGCCCCTTCCATAGATTCTAAAACTTGCCATGTTTACCTTTATCTTGCCTCCTTGAATCCCACTTTAGAACAATATCTCCAACTTGGAAATCATTTGCTTTAGTCATTTTGTCAAATAATTTCTTGATGCTTTCTTGAACTATTTGTGTTCTCTTGTACACTTCCTCTCTGAACTGCTGTAAATGAATGGTCTGATTTATCCTTCTCCGCATATCATTTTCCTCAGATTTCACTTCTTGGAGGATTTTCATGACTAGAACTCCTAAATATGTTGGGAATATTGCATCCATGCCATAAACCATCTGATAGGGAGAAATATTTATTGATTTATTGGTGGTTAATCTTTCAGCCCATAAAGCATGAATAAGCTTATTATGCCATGTTTTCTGATTTTTTTCCAACAATTTTTTGATAATATTGACAAGGCTTTTGTTAGAGGACTCAAATAATCCATTCCCTTGGGGATAATAGGTAGTAGAATGACCTAATGTGATATGGTATTTTTAGCAAAAGTCAACCATTCTTTTGGATTTGAAGGTAGCAGCATTGTATTTGATAATTTTTCTAGGGAAACCAAATATGGATAGTATATTGGTTTCAAGGAACTTGATAATGACAGAGTCAGTAGCATTCCTAGAAGGTATGGCTTCTATCCATTTGGTAAAATAATCAGTGGCAGTGAGGATCCACTTATGTTGGGTTGATGAAGATGGGTGGATTTCCCCAATGAATTCCAAGCCCCTTTGTTGAAAGGGAGCCTCAACGCTGATGGGATGCAAGGGTAAAGGTAAGAGTTTTCTTTTGCTATCAAAAATTTGACACTTATGGCAGAACATGACCAGTACTTGAGTATCTGGGAAAAGGGTGGGCCAATAGTAACCAGACCTGAGGATTTTATTTGTTGTGGTCTTCCAATAGAGATGTCCCCCACATTTTCCCTCATGCAGCTCATGCATGATTTTTCTTGCATCCATCTTAAGAAAACATTTCAGCAGTAAACCAACAACATTTTTCCAATATAGAACCCCATTTAATATGCAATAATTCAAAGCCTTCTGTTTTAAAAGTCTAGCTTTAGCTTTTGATAGAGAAGGAGGGGTGTTTAGATAGAGTAGCACATATATGATATCAACATACCAAGGTGAATTCAGAAATGTTTATTCAATGCATGGAGCTATGAATTCTTCTGTTTTTTCTAAAATATCAACCATATTCATATCTAAAGCTTGGAAGTTTGACTCAGCCATGAGTTTTGCTAATCCTTTCTCTTTGATTAGTTTGGTGGGCCTGATTTCTAAGTCATATTCTAGAATAATAGCAATCCATTTTCCCCTTTTACCATCATGGCCTTGACTTAGAATTTCCTTGACAATAGTATGTGGGACAAAATCAATGATATGAGAATGTAAAATGTAGATTCTAAAGTCTTTCAATGCTTTTACTAAGGCTAAGGCTTGTTTCTCCATGATGTTATATTTGAGTGGAGCATCTCTTAAGGCCCTACTAAAAAAGGATATTGGTTGTTCTTGCCCCATAGTGTTCTTTTGTAGTAATACTAAAACTATTGTATGTTCAGATGCAAAAGAAAAGATGTATAAATCTTTGGTGAAATTAGGACTGGTCGAAACCAGTGTTTGAATAAGAGTTTGTTTCACTACTTCAAATGACCGTTTATCTTGTATTGTCCATTTAACACTTAACTCTTTCTTTAGCATGTTTGTGATATTTCTTAATATCTTAGCAAGGTTGGAGATGAACCTCCTTAAAAAATTTATCTTCCTAATGAAATATTGCAACTCTTTGAGGTTTCTAGGATGGTTGATTTTCAATATGCCATCAATCCTTTTAGGGTCTACTTTGATTCCTTCTTTAGAATTTATGTGGCCAAGAATTTTTCCTTCTTGGAGACCAAAGAGTGTCTTCTTGGGATTCAAAGATAAGCCATATTTTCTACATTTCTCAAAAACTTTTCTTAAATGAAACAAGTGTTCTTCATCAGTTTTGGAGAAAACAGTAATGTCATTAAGGTAAATGATTATAAAATAGCCAATATCTTCTAAGAAGGCTATGTCCATGGCCCTTTGGAATGTGGCCCCTGCATTCATCAAACCAAATGGCATTTTGACATACATGAATGTACCCCAGGGTGTAGTGAAAGCAGTTTTATGTTGATCACTTGGGAGTAATAACACCTGATTGTAACCTGAGAACCCATTCAATAGTGATATTATTTTAGACCCAACCAACCTTTCAATTATGTGATCAATTTTTGGCAAGGGATAGTTATCTTTTAGGGAGGCTCTATTTAGATTTCTAAAGTCAATTCAAAGCATAATTTCCCTTGTCTTCTTCCTAACAGATACTAGGTTGGAAACCCATTCTTAGTATCTAAGGGGGACTTAATCCTAGCATCATACATTTTCCTGATCTCTTTCTCAACTAAAGGTAATAAAACTAGGTTTATCCTTCTTATTTTTTGTTTGAAAGGTTCTTTATTTTCCTTAAGAGGAATTTTGTGTTGAATGATGCTGGTATCATATGATTTCAGATCCTTGTATCCGCATGCAAACACATCTCTAAATTCTTTGAAAAGATATATGTATTGCTGCTTGATATGAGCTGGAAGAGTGCTGGATAGCTTGATCATTTTGGGTTTTGCTAGGCTGCCTATGTTATTTTCTTCTATATTTGTTTCTATAGGCTCCATTCTTAGTTCTTTGGCTACATCATTAAAATCAAAGAGCTGCTCTAATGGTGTAAGAGCTCTTGGAATTGTATCATTTTTACATTGTAAAACTTCCAGGTCCGTTTGGTTTGTATTTTCAACTATTTCTTCTTTAAAAAGATGTTCAAATTGGTTTATATCAGCAGAAGAGGAAAACTCTGTTTCAGGGATTTGTTCTTTATTTAAACGGTTTTCTTTATGGCTTGAAGTAGGTGTTGGTATAGAAAAATCATTCCTTGATTGCAGAAAATCACCTATGTGCTTGTCACCTTCAAACACTTGCCAATAGTCTTCATTGTTAGGTACTGCAAGCCTGTTTTTTACTTTCACATTGAATTGTTCATTAATCTATGTTATTTGTAAATTGCTAGCAGCAAAGGCCAGCTCATTTGCTATGTGATTTTGAGCTTTTGGTATGAAAGTGAGTTTATATTTTTCAAATGTTTTCAGGAGATCAAGGGCAGCATTCCTATATTATCTTAATCTTGGGTTTTTGGCTAAATACTCCCCTTTTATTTTCTTGATGATTAGCTCAGAATCACCTTGGATTGATATTTTCTTAGATTCTAATTCTTTGAGTAGATGTAGGCCAAGGAAGAGGGCTTCATATTCTGCAATGTTATTGGTGCATGGAAAATCTAGTTTATAGGAATATCCTTTGTTTGTATTGTGTATCCATACACCAGCCCCTGAACCTAGTTTGCTACAAGAGCCATCAAAGCTCATCTTCCAAAGTGTTTCTGTCTCATTTTCATTTCCTTTCTATTGTTCAAGGTTGCTAGAGTTTGAGTTGTTTTGTACTTGAGTTGAGGGTAGATTTGACTTTTCTGGTGGACCGAACTATTCTTTGTTTTCCTTTTCTTGTTGACTGATTTCATCCTCATTATATAATATAAAGGAATCCAAATCTGAGTGAATGGAGTAGAAAGGATTGTTGTTGGGCCTATCTATGTTGCTCACCATGTATTTCATATGGGATTCCCTATATAATATTCTGGTTTGATTAAACACTAGGACGGTGGCATAGGACATGTCCATTTGGAGGCTTCCCTGAAGTTTGGCTCCCCGTGATCTAGATAGAAGCATGCCATACATTAAGGGAATGTCAGCTACTACTATGTCCATAACCATACCTTTGGCAGGAATTTGTGCCAAGTTGACACATAAATCTTTGATAAGGACCAAGCATTTGACCCTGCTTGAATCAAAGGAATACATGTCCTTATATGGTTTAGTAATTTCTAGGCCTAGGCTTTCGATTACTAATTTGGGCATAAGGTTATGAGAATCACCTGAGTCTAGCATGGCATTATGCAAGGTCTTATTATGTATGTTTAGGCTAACATAGAAGGGAGGGACAACCCCTTCTTGGTGTTTTCCTTCAACTTCAGGACCAAACAACAATTCCGGTTTGTCATCTGTCAAGTTTAAAGTATCAATATCACTGCCTATATTAAAATCTTTCAAAACTTAGTTTTTATATACATCGTGGGTTACTAATTCAACTAGAGGTATGCTAATTTTGATCTTGGCAATCTCACCCTCAAGGCTAAAAGGAATTATTATTTTTGACATATTTACATCTATTTTTTCAAGCATAATTCTTTCAGCAATTTTGATTTGCTAAATTTTATTTGGACTATTATTTAGGACAGATTTGTTAGGGCCACTAGCAGAGGTACTAGGGCAGCTTTGTTCAACACTTTGTTGGCTATTTTTGTCTTTATTTAAATCAATTCTCTTGGCCATAGTGTTGGTGTTACTTGCTGTATTTTTAGGCTGATTTTCTGAAGTTTTCCTAACAGCAGTATAAGAGTTTTTTTCCATTTAAAATCTTTGGGTTCCCTTTGCTTCTAAGATCATACTGTTTGTGGACCTCCATTATTTCATTCTCAAACCCTAATCTGTAATCTTTAGAATTCTCATAGGTTGTGTTAGTTTGTTTCGAGGAGAAGAAGCCTTGTTATTCTTCAATGAGAAAAGCATCATTCTCACTGTCAGATCCTATTAAATTTACATGATTTTCTTCCAACCTTTCAGTTTCCATTTCTTCCTCTTGATCTACATAGTTTTTCTAAAAGGGAGGCCTAATTTTCTGATCATTATCTCTTTGTATATATTGCATAGGGTCTCTTATGAAATTAGGGTTTCTATTTCTGTTTTGGGGGTTGGCTTGATTTTCTCTTGGAGGCATTTTGTCATTTAAATTTATTTTCTCAAGCATTCTTTCCATTAACCTCACTAAGCTGTCAATTTTGGCATCAGATGATGAGGTTGAGGCCATTGTTTCATCTTTGTATGTAACTCTTTTCTCTGATCTCAACTTAGCTCTTTTCTTAATCATATTTTCCTATACACTTATGGCTCCCGTTTGCATATCTTCTAAGGTTAAGGGGTCTCTTTCTCTTAGCTGGTAGGCCATGTCTGGATCAAAGCCTTCAGGAAATTTGGCTAAGGCCAAGCCTAGTGGAGGTTTCATGTTTGGGGGAATTGCATTATAAACACTATTGAATCTAGTGCAATAATCGTGGATACTTTCCCCAGTGTTTCTCTTAAGGTTGTTATATTCAGAAAGGATTTGGAAAGGGTTATTTTTAATTTTCTATTTGGTTATGAATGTTTGATATAAAGAAGGGAGATCATTTATGCTATTAGGAGTTAGGCTTTTAAACCATTTCTTGGCTTCTCCTCCTAAACTTTGGGCAAAGATTCTCATCTTAATGGTCTCTTCTTCTATTTCCTGTAATCAAAAGCATCATCCATTTTATCTACATGCTATTGGGCAGTAGTAGATTCAGTTCTAGTGAAATGGGGAATTCTGGATTGAGAATCATTTGGTAAGGGAACTAGAGGTTGTGGTAACACTAATGGGGCATACCATACAGCCATGATAGGAAATAATGGAGGATTTACAAGAGGAAATGTGGGCTGAAATGGAGTGTTTTGAACAGTGGATGTGTGAATGGGAGTGGAGGAAACACTTGGGCCATCAAAATAATTTTTAGCGGATTTGTTATGAAAGGAGCTGAAGTGATGGAGAAACTGAGAATCAGGTGGAGTAGAAGGTGAGGCTTCTCTACTGAAGCTCTGCTGTGTAAATCTGTGGGCTCAAGATCAACTTGGTCAATATCACTATATGACTTGGTTCTAAATAAGTTATTTGTATGAGGCAAGTCACAGTGAGGATCTTTCAAGACTGTAAGGTTTTCAGGGACAGATCTTGTTCTTTGGATAGTCCTAACAATAGTTAAATTTATAGATCTAGAAGTTTTTCACAAAATATTTTCTAGATCATCAACTATTGTAGGAGGATTAGGGTCTAGATGAGATCTGGTATAGATCCTATGTGAAGCCAGATTTTGATTTCAAAATTTTAGAGAGGCTAAAAATCTTAAGGACTGTTTTTCAAAGATTGACCTCTCTCAGTGTTTGATGAAATTCTAAAATATGGGACTAGACTTCTAAACTTATTGAGGGTTGGTTAACACAATCCTAAGGAAATTAGGAGTACTAGTGAGGTAATAGGCCTACTGGGGCTAGTGGAGTCGCCAGGTGGAAATTTTTAGCTTTTTTGAAGGTAAAATGTTTTATGGTCCACCACCAATAAGTATTTTAAAGACCAATCTGAATTTTTTTCGGTTTTCTGAGTTTTTACATGGCTCTGTGGTTTGTAAGAGTGTCCTATACTTGATTTCATCACTTAGCTAAGGTGTTGAAAAAAACAGAGTCTACTCTATGGCTTATCAGCTGATTTTCTGAGGTAACTGAAGGACTAATGAGCCTATAAGAGTTTGTCAGGCTAATATGTACTCAGAGGTCCCACCGTGATCACAAAATTGTTGTGGTGGCGATGATGTGGCAGATTCACTGGATTTTCTAGGTCAAACTAAGGGTCGAAAGAGTCTTAAGAGGTATTCAAGCAACTATGTACTCAGAATTCCCACCGTAATCGCGAAAATGTTAGGGTCATATGATTTGGAAGATTGGCATATCAAGTGACAAGGAAACATAAAAAATAGTCTTTAGAGCTCTAGGACCTAGCCTTCCTAGTCTCAGAGAGGGATCTCTCAATTTTTTGCAAAGATAAGACTTGTTTGATTTTTAAGGGTTGATTTTAGGCTAGTTATTAAGCATGAATTTGTTTGATTGTTTGGTTGGACATGATGATCTAGGCAGCATAGGCAGAAAGAGGAATTTTTCAAGTTATTGGGCAATGGAGTCAAGTGGAAGTTGTAACAAGTTCACAAAGGGATAAGGAGTATCAAAGGGAAAATCTAACTTGGACAGTAGATCTTTAAAGTCTTTTAGGTGAAATGAAATGGACATCAATGGTTTATAATGAAAATTAGAACTAAGGGAAATTAAGAATCCTTAATTATATGTACTTCTCAACAAAGGGACTTAAAACATTATTTGAACATAAAGAGGCATTCAATAGATAGGGCTAATCATAAATTCTGTTAGCCCCCCTATAAATTTTTTGACGAGAAAACAAGGGGCTAAAATATTATTGAGCCTTCAAGGAATGCATTTCCCTTGCAAACACATCATCCTTGAAGCCTTCTTATGCCTTTTTTCCTTTGTCAAAATCCCCTCTGCTGATTTCCATCATAAAGCCTCTCTGTTGTGAAGAAGAAATGCCCAAAAGGCCATTTTCCCTCTTATTTCACCCCCACTTAGCTTCTATTTTGTCTCCCCTTCTATTTCCCTTCTTACCTTTCAAATCCCCTCAAAATCCCCTTTAAATTCTTCCCCTACCCTTTGTTGGCAATTTTCCCCTTTTATCCCCCTATCGTTACCTTTTACTAGCTTTTGAAAGTGTTAAAATGGGCCAAAAACCCACTTTCTTGCCTCATATTAAGGCTAAACCCTTCTTCCCCTTTTCCGATCATAAAATCACATTATAAACCTTTTTTAATACTTATACGATGCGATTTCAAACCACTTCCCCTTTCCATGCCCCACCATGCATTGCATAAAAATTTATTATAAAGTTTTATATATTATATAACCTGCCGCTGTTTAAATTGCAATCGCAAGGGTTCTTCAATCGCATGTTCCAATGTGAATGTTCCGATCACGCATCGCAAATATTTGCAATGCGATTGACCGCAAATCACAAATCCGCCCAATTGCAAATCCGCCCGATTGCGTAATCGCAAGTCCTTTGTTTCCACCCCCGATCGCTACATTCCTCCAATCGAAACTCCGCTCCATTCCTTCGATCGAAAATCCACTCCGATCCGCCTGATCGCAAATTATTTCCTCCGACCTCCAATCGCGCCATCCCTCCGATCCCCCGATTGCACCTCTACCCCGATGACCCGATCGCTCCGATCTGCGATTGATCGCAACTTCCCTCCGATCGCTTTCACCGCCGATTGATTGCATCGCACACCCTCCCGCTTGCGATTGCGATTGCCTCGCACTTCGATCTCTGATGCGATTTACCCCTCGGGTCCCACCACCATACCTCTTCCCGTTCAATAAAATAAGGGGTTTTTCCTTTGATAATTCGAGTTCCTCTGTATTTTCATTTTAATACAGTTTTTCCCCAATTGCATCGGAAGTTTCGTGCTGCACCATTCCGCCCGCTCCCCATCTCCGATTTGAAATTACGATTAGACCCTGGTCCCACCATACGATCCCTCCGCCAATTCATATAATAAAAGGCTTTTCAGTGGTAAATCCGGAACTGTGGTTTTATTGAATTATACAAGGGATTTCCTCCACTCCACTGTGTATTTCCCATCGGCCCCTACTCCATTGCATCAGAACTTTGTGTGGTGTGTTCAATCCCACCCCTCCACTCCCGTCCGTTTCCTGATTGCGATTCATACGGATCCTGCCTACCTTCCCTTCCCTTCTTCCCGTGTGAATGAATTTTTCCCTTCACCAAATGAAAATTTCATTTCAAAGCAGGTTTTATTGGAAAGGTCAGTTTTCTTCGAGACATCAAATGTAAGGTATAAGTTCTGCGAACTCAGAAGTAGGCTCACAAGGATTAGGGCTCAGCTTGAAGACAAATGAACGCACCGGAAAGTCATAACAGAACTACCTAACATTAGAACACATTTACTCCAAAGGTACACCTCCCTACAGTAGTTTCCATGTCGCCTCGAACCCATAAGCAGTTAACTCCACTGACAGAGCTTCTTAAAGAATGTTTGGTAGCAAGTAATGAAGCATGGAGACCCTGCAGACCCTTTTCTCCCAGTTCACCTATCCAGCAAGTAGCTCAAACAGTTCTGGACACCAGAAGAGACTTCAAGGAACATATCAAAGGTCAAAATGAACCTGACAGAAGCTCCTCCAGCTGCCAACAGAGTACGCACAACACTGCTTAGAGTTAATACAGAATGGGCCTCGGCTCTCTTCCTCTCCTGAGCGTTAATATTGCATTCAATGCTTCACCTACCTCCTCTTCTCTCTTTCTGATATAAAATCCCTGAGAAATTATTGTAAAGGTTGTTGTTGGGCCGTTGTTGTCCAGTTGCTGCTGTTGTAGTTAGAGGGATTCAGTTTTGACTGTTAGAGCAGTTTTTGGAGGGATTAGCAGAGTAGTTGTTATGTAGTATGCTGGGAGGAGAATTCTGGACTGTAACAAACATTGAGCTCAGAGTATGTGACTGGCTGTGCATCATTAATCAAGCACATTTCACAGGATCCTGGTCTATTACTATTGGTGATGTTTTCCTAACTCTGTTTATCACATTTTCATATTGTTTCATCTTTTGTTGGCTTGCATCAGAAATATGGCATAGGATTTACCCTTGTTAGGTACCCTATGTCTCTTCTCTCCTTGCCTTCTATGTTTTCCACTAAATGTGTGATCTAAGAGTTGATTTCAGTTGATTTAACCAGTGTAGTGGATGTCATTGCCTACTAGTTGATGTATGAATTAAGTGAATCTATTCTTAGATGTTCTTGTTGGGTTTAAGCTGGAAGACTTGGGAACAATGGGGATTAGAGTTAGCCCTGTCCACTAGGATCCTTCTACAACCAGCCGACCTTCCTAAGATCTCTCTTGTTAAACTTATCTCAGTTTTTCCTTGGAGCATGCTAAAGCTGAACTGGAGTTAAATGACCTCTGGTCTGATCTATAAGCTACCCCTTTGTCCCTCCTTTGAACGCTGCCTTTGAGTATGTCCAAGCAGGTCTGGAGTTAAATGACCTCTGACCTGATCTATAGATGGAAATTGGGATTGCTTTCCTTCTTTCACTTTTAATCCTTAATGTTCCATCCCACCCTATAATCTAAGAGATCCTTTAGTATTAGATGACTTGCCCTTTGGAAGCCTTGGCTAGTTTTTGCATGTAATAACCTTTCATGACTCCATAGCCCAATGGATGGCACTCTCTTGACCTATATTCTTAGTTGAAACATCCTGTTGTTTTGTTCCTTTCCTTCCATTACTTTCTCAGTCTACGATCTCATAACCAACCCAGCAACTCACCAACCAAATAATTTAAAACTCCCCTTCTTTGTGCTTCATACCTGGCCTAACATCTCATTTTGAGCTCCAAAGATACATCATTATTTTCTCTATTTGGAGATATCCCTCTCTGGGTCCAGGAGGGATAGATACTGGGGCCCCAAAGTGGTTTGATGTTGTCTTATCTTTTGGTATTGCCAAATCTGCCAGAACATAGGAACCCCAACAAATTCTACAAACCACACTTCAACAAATAATAATATCAAGACAAACTTCTCCAATGAAATATAGAAGGCGATAAAATCATTTAACTTCTAGTGATTTCACCTTCAAGGATAAGAAAACATTCAAGATTCACACATAACTACATTCATAAATGAGGGAACTCCTAGACATCTTAGATTACAGCTATAAATATCTTCGAAACAATTATTTAAGCAAGTACAAAGGGTATGATCGGAACAAAACCTCTTTGGAAAACTTTAAACAATGGTACTTTGAAGGGAGACTTCAGAAACAATTTTTAAGTGGCAACAAGTAAGCGAAAAAAACCATAAATCATGCTTAAAACCAATTGTATTGAACTATTTAAGAAATAAACAAGCATAGGGGTTCTAGAGAGAAGTTAAGAATTCTCTAAAACATCCTAGCAGAAGAAAAAATTAAGACAATGAAGAGTAAATAGAACTAAGGTGCTTTCAAAAGACATTTCTTAGCCTAAAATTTTTACTCTACTGCAAGAGAGATTGATGAAAAATAATGAAACAGGAAATAACAATAACAGATTTAGAGTACTTCACCAACAACCAAGCTCAGGGATCCAATGATAGAGCCTTCTCCATCAACAAATAGGTGAGGACATCTACAAGTTCCAAAACATCAATTTCCTTTCAACTTCAACAAAACTGTGTATTACTTCAAAGAGTCATCAAATTCCAACAATACAATGAGTTCATATGCAGTATTTATGCTGCAAATGAGGAAGTGGAACTATTTTAGGGTTTAAGTGTTATTAACTTCAAAGTAAATGCATTCCTAACCTTGAAAACCATGAAAGGAATAAGGTAGGAACAACTGCAACTACTTCTCTATTTTAATAACTCTGTATTAACTTCTGAGAGAAAGATAGGAGAAAATATTGACTTTTAAGGCTTTATCTTTATCTTTTACAATAACTGTTCTGACAGTTAATTATATTATTTTGTGCAATAACTGTTTGATTAGTATTTGTAGGTAGAAAGTAGGCTATGGGTGGGTTTTTAGATATTCTGAGTGAATAACTGCTCTTTGTGGATGTATTCGAGGTTGCCTTTAGCCTTAGCTTTCTGGATTTGATCATTAAAATGTGATTTAGAGGACTGATATGATTTTGAGTCTTCTTAATCACTTTGCTGACTTTATAGGTTTACTGATTTCTTTAAACCTTAATCCATTTGTGTTTAGTTGTGTTTTATCCCCTAATGTTCAATTAAGCTTTAATCTCAGTCTTCGTTCTTCGGTCTTCAAACTTTACTGATTCTTCTGATTTTGTGTGCAAGAGACTTTTGGTGTGCTGGAGGGTTTAAAAAAGGGATCAATGCTCATGAGGCATTGATCAATCATGGATTTTGAACCCTGGATCCCTTTCTTCTTCACTTATAGGCCTTTTGGATCATCATCCAAGGCCATGTCATTTGTAAACTCGACTTTGTGATGTCCTTGTAATTTAGGGCCGCCATTAAACCTTCAATAAAACAAAAACATTAATAAATCCTATGTTCGTGGCTAAAAACTTCTATTCAGAGGCTTTGAGGAAAGTAGAGGAGCGTTGTAGAGGAGGGAAAAATGCACAGAGGAGGGTTCTGTGGGCCAAACCAGAAGAAAATAGGGTGAATTTTGAATAATGGCGAGGAAACAGAGAATAGTGGTTTTGGGCAATAACGGGGTGGTATTCGCACATGGGTTAGGTGGTAAGTAGTTTTGGCCCTGACGAACGCGATTCCATACAGGTGTTGACACATGTCCTTGGAAAAATTTCTTTAATCACACGCAAATATCATGTTAACTATTTTCAAAGAATTGGGCGCGATATTAGTTAAAAACCGTCAGATCTGGGGGAGCCAGATTGATGGTGAGGGTCAAGCGGGATGGGAGAAAGTGCTCGGCAGAGGGAAGGATAGTGGGACCAAAAGTTGACGTAAGCAGTATTTGTCGTGTTGCGGAAAGGCTATCGAGCGATGTTAGAAACTTTATGGATTAGCGCGAGCCGTTAGATCGAAAAAATCTACGGTCAAGATCTGTTGCGGGGGGGAATGGATAACAGGTGATGGGGAGGATGGATGGAAGGGGAAAGAGGTGGAGAGAGCTTTAAGAAGGTGCAGAGGTAAGGTCTCGTGGAGGAGTAACGGGACCGGGGCTAAGAAAAATGGGTTTAGACTTAGCCCATGGTCGCGGGCCTCGGTCACATAAGAAAGGGGCTGAGGGCTTAAGCCCGCAAGGGCTTAAGGCCTAATTGTTAAATGGGCTGAAAATAGGCTTAAAAAGAAGGTTTTTAAAGCCTCTTTAGAGTTTCGGTAAGGTGAAAAAAGGGTGTTTTTAAACCAAATAAGGGTGTGTATAATGGTTTAAAGGGTTTTTTAGAGGATATGGAGGTTTTATGAAGAGGAAAAAGGAATTTTTAGAGGGAAAAAGACTGATAGAGAATAGGGGAAGGAGTGATAAGATGAGGGAATGAAATGGAGATAAAATGGTGGAAATAGCCTGAAATAGTTTTTCTTTTTAGATGGCAGGATAACTTGGAGGATTTTAGTGAATATTTTCAGTGAATTGATAGACTTAGGATAATGAAGGTAGTGAGATTTCTAGAACTCACAATGTTTCTACAAATTTTGTTTCTAGAAATCTGAGAATTTTAACTAAGTCATCTTTGGATAAGATCAAAATTATTGATGACTAATAGAACCATTGTACCTTTGCCTTTTCTTCATGAAAATATGGTACGTATCTTAACAAAGTGGTAAATTTAGTGATAAATTGATCAATAGAAATTTTTCCCAACTTCAAATCATGAAACTATCGAGATTTTTCATCATAAAATCGTTCAGTTAAGTAATTTTCCTTGAAATACTATTAGAACTCATCCCAGGTCATATTCTGGTCTTCAATTCCATACTCATTTTTCACCTCTTCCCACCATAACGTAGCCTTTTTCCCACAGTTGATAGATAGGTAGGCGAGCCTTGAGTTTTTTTATTATACTCATAAACTTGGAAATACTTGTTCATATTAATTATCCAAGATTCCACCACTTCTTCAACTTATCCATCAAATGTAGGACGTTTGAATTTTCGGAATTCACCCTATAATTCTACTTTCTTCTTCTTCAGTTCTTGCTAATATGAAATATTACTAGATTCAAATTCATTATAAGTTCTACTCTCATTAATTAGCTGGGTATGACTCCCTTCTGGATTTTCATGAACTTGTTGTTGTTGCTCTCCTTCTCTGTGGGTGTACCTCGCTGGACTGGGCTATGCAGTGTGATGGTTTTGCTTATCTGAGAGGTTCTTCAATACCATTTCTTTCTCTTTCATTAACCTTTCATTATCACTTCATATCCGAGTCATTTTTGTCTGAAGTGTCTGCACCGTATCCAAAAATGTATTCGTCTGACGTCATTTCTCTTCTAGAAATCTACTGGTTTGTTGATATTGGTCCACACTTAATTGCACCCACATTTCTGCATTGACCTCAGGATTGGACACGTGATGGACTTCCCCTGTAGTTATTGGCATTTGGTGACTAGAACTATTCCTCATTATAATTTCTTACCACTCTTCTTATCATTGTGCACAATTCCAAAATATAAAACAAAATGAAAACACCCACGTTATCTTAATGGCCCATCTTTCCCCAACATGTAACCACGCTCTAATACCACTTGTCACATCTATAAGAAAATTCACATAAAAAAATATATTTAACTTTGGGTTTTTACCACTTACCTTATCTATTGAAGTTCTAAGCATGACATATTACCATCTAGGTTGTAACACCTATTTCTGTTTACACATATACATATACCATACCTCTTGAATAAATTTTTTACCTTAACCACATGGCATAATTTGATATACATACATACATACATACATACATACATACATACATATACATATACATATACATATACATATACATATACATATACATATACATATACATATACATATACATATACATATACATATACATATACATATACATATACATATATATATATATATATATATATATATATATATATATATATATAATGCAACATAAAATATATGTTTGTTCTGACCCGTACTTGGACGGGTGTACTTACACATATACAATTCAATATCAATATATTTATACTTAGTATTTGGGTTTCAATTACAACGCATAAGGATTTTGGTTTTTTATTGACGATATATGTGATTTGGACTTAAGAGTATTATTACTCCCACATGTCAATCGATACTCCACATTACAAATTTTATTAATGAAATTGGTTGTCGATTTGTCTCGTTTTCTCGAACTTCTGGCCATTTGTCATCACCACTGGCCGATAAATGTCCCACACTTAATCCCCATCGATTGAATTGAGGCCATTGATCCTAGTTAACCTGCATTAGACAATTCAGAGGATGGCAGGGATGGTTAGGGTAACCATCCACCCCATCCCTTGCCTTCTGGTTCATTATTCGCCATTGCGCGCTACCTCGTTCATCTTTGAAACATTTTTATTTCCTGATATGGTTGCTAGAGTATCAGTATGTTGCTAATTGTGGGTTTTACTCATCATCAATGGTATACCCGTAACCCTCCTTCATACACAAGTTTTAAAGTAGTTCTTTTTCGATCATAACTAGGGTTTCGGTCGATTTCTTGTCTAATGTGCTTCTGCTCGGGTTATGGTGAATGTATTTTCTTTCAGCTTCATGTGCTAAATCATCCTCTGATACAAGTGATATATGTTTACTATTTATATTTGTGTTTTTTTGAGTTTCCACTGGGGTTTCTGGTAGCTAAACTTGATAGGTTTTTTACTGTACTCCCTTCGTTTTCTCAACTATCTCTCTATGGAAAGAGCAAAAAAACCTTACAATTTGATTTTCTTCTGGTCGAGTGAAAGAATTAAGTTTACCCATTTCACACATGACTTGAACAGGTAATGATATCGCGACCTTATTTCTTCTACTCGAATCTGGTTGCATTTTAAATTACTGTTTCTATTGTTAATTTATGGAATTGTCCCTCAAGTCTTATAAGCATCTTTAACCCTTCTGTTTTCTTGATTTTTTCTCAGGTTCTGATTACACCAGGACCACAAGTGAAGAGTTGACTTGGCATGGATTCTCTTTAATGGCTGCATGGGTATGTCTTGTTAACCATTGCGCATTCTTCTTAGCTCAATTCTAAACACTGCTAAGGGTTATTCCCTCCTTGTGCATAGGTGCTTCAAATGGCCTTGGTTGCGCTTGCATGCAAGGAATTTTTGGGTTTTCCAACATTCATTAAGGACTTTGCATATTCAAGCATTTTGTTTCTCATACTAGCTTATCTAGCTTTGACTTCCAGATCTTAGTAGTTTAAAAAAAAAAATTCCTCTCGCCTGTTGGCATTTACGCCCAACACCTAGGTTAATATGGGGTCATTGTACTTATTTATTGTTATTGTATAACACAAAACTAGTTATTTATATTTTTACTCAGATTCTTGGATATGAGTTTAGAGGTTGAGATACATATGTTTCTCTGTTCAGTATCATGATTTAATCTTTCTACAGTGCATGTATGGTTCATATCCAAATCTATCTTTTTACCTCCACCTGAGGGTTTCATATTTTGAATAGAAATTTTTGGGACTTCTGTATATATATGAGGGATCCAGCTATAAATTATAAGTTATAAATATTATGTTCTTCCATTTATTGTTTTAATTTTCCACTAAATTGCATAGTTTCATTTATAAACTATAATGTCGTTATTTCACTTCTTTTGACAATTGATATTTAACATAATTTAGTTTACTATTGCATTTTCTCCTTCTCTGCTTAATATTATTGTATTCTATAGTAATCCTCAAGTCGTATTGGCTGGAGGACCATGACCCATGCCTTGTCACCACGAGGATCGGTGCTAAACCTCTAAGCATTGACAACCTGTTTTCACAGTAGTTGTTTTCACCCATAATATACAATTCTTATGGTTTTATTTATTGAATTACCGAGTCTATGACAGAGAAAACATAATCATCTTAATGCCTATAGAAATGGGAATCATTCAAATTACTTGGTTTTCTATCTGTGAATTTTTGTATGTATATATTATTCTATACAGAATTAAATTATAGGATCTGCAATATTTTCTTTCGCAATATGCTTAATAAAATACATCTTCTAGATACTCACATGAAATATCTACCTACTAGATAAATAAATTGGAGTTTTATGTACTGTTCATTCTAATAGAAAATAAAAATGACACACAAGCTATAGAACTAAGTCTTACACATTTCTTTCTCAATTCTATCACTTAACTTGTAAGAGAAACACATAAAAAACTTATCTCTCTATCTCTGTATTGTCCTTTTAGATAACTGATGGTTCTACCCAACCTTGAGAGAGGGTATCACATTCTCTTCTCCCTCCATGCTCCTCACCAGAGTCTTAGGTAGTAGGTAGATTTCAAAAGCTAGGCTTGAGAAACTTTGTCCAACCTACACTTCCCTTGGGTTTTAGAGCTCTACTGGTTTCTTACCTTTAATTTACAACATATAGTTGTGAAACCCTCTTATTTATTTCATGAACAAAACCCCTTCCCCATCCCAGGATTTCCTTCTTATCCTCTTGGGGTAACTATCACAAACTACCTCTAACTTTTACTCTGGAATCTTCAAATTATTTTACTTAGGACAATTTATCAATGTTATTTATGATAGAAACTCAAGTATTATTAAAAATAGCCATATTTGTTAAATAATTCAAATGTATCATATTTTATCATTGATTTGTTTTAGCATATCAACTAAATTCTACTTACAATGGAAAGGTCAACGAATTACCAATCCACAATAACATTATTGAATTATTCCTTATGAAAATATCAATTCTCACAATGCATCAAGATAATAATAAATGCTAGCCGAGATTGAGTAAGGATAAAAAATAAGATATTTATTGCAAATAAGTAAGTTAAAAATGCATCCATTCTAAATTTTTAATAATCATATTTTGCTAAACTCAAAACAATGTGAATGTCAAAAATATTGATAAAATATAAATTTTTCCTTTTAGCCACCCATTAAAACTCATACTTTTCAAAACTCAAAACAATCTGAGTGTAAAAAAAAAATTGATAATTTTTTCCTTTTATCCACCCATTAAAACTCATATTTTTAGAAACTCAAAACAATGTGAGTGTAAAAAAAATAATAAAATATAATTTTTTCCTTTTAACCACCCATTAAAACTTATTATTTTTATCAACATTCAGAGTGTCTTAGATATGACAGGTTAGATGAAACACAATACAATTGAAATATAGACAATGTATGTAAATTTTTTTCATTAATTTAAATAAAGAAATAAATTATATATTATATATTATCATTATATATAAAAATAAGATTGAATAATATTAATAGATAAAAATATGTATTTTTAATTGTAATATATGTTTATCCTTTCATAATAAAAAGTTAAAATATTTTTTTTGATTAAAGAACTCTTCATATTTAAAAAAATATAATATATAAACTTGAGTACTAAAATAATAGAATATAGACACTTGGGTAATAAGTTAAATGTAAAAGAATAAATTATATAAACCTAGATTCCCTTCAATTTTAATAATAAGAATTAAAAAATTATTTATGAATTCCAACTAAAATTCTTGTTCTTTGCAATAGATAATTGTGTTTCGAAGATTTTATAATATTCTAAACTAGTTTATTGAATGGAAAAACAATTATATATCCAATTTAATTGACTGGAAAAATCTGAAACTATCTTTAGTAAGATATTTCATGTAAAAATGAAAGCTCAAATTATTTAAAGTTTTTTCTTATAAGTTTATGTTTTTTTTAGTAAGAAACTTCAACTGAAAACTTTCAAAATATTTCAAGTTTTTTCTTTTATATTTATGTTTGTTATGGGGTTGTGTTTTGACAATTATCTCTTTTGGTGAAACTATCCAACATTTAATTCATTTAGATGATGATATTGAATGTACTTTTTAAATATTTACATAGTTCATATATATTATGTTTTTTTTGTTTAAAACTTATTTCACAATTATCATTTTATTAATAAGATTAATATTGAAATGACTTAAAACATGGTATATGTATTTCAATTTTTGTTAAGTTAAATTTTATTGTCTAATTTACCCAGAACAATATCTACATTCACTATTTTCATATAAAATTAATTATGAATAAAATTTATATAAATTAAATAAAACCTATGCAAATAAGTCTTAAAATGAATTTTTTTAACAGTGATAATGAAAATGAAAATTAGGTTTAAAAACATAAAGTGTTAAATATTTAATGAATAATTAAACTTAATATTTTTTTAGGAAAGTAATTAAAATAAAATTTAAGAAAAAACATTAATTATTTATAGAATCCACGGAGAATTCAATTGTTTATCTTAAAAATAATGAGATTTAATTTTTAAAAAAAAACAAGTTTATATAAATAAGTATTCATTGCAAATTAAATATAGATATTAGAGTAACATGATATATGATGGAAATTTAATTAAATTAGAGGGGTGAATGAGTTGAGTACATTTATGGAAATTAATTTGATTTTATTTAAACTTATTAAGTGAATTATTAAATGAGTAGATTGACCTATAATGAAAAATTGGTTTAATATGCAAACAATAAGTAAACCAAAAACATGGCATCACAACATAATAGCTATATATATGGACACCATACATAAGTCCAAACCCATAAAGGGACAAAAACACCATTTTGTTATTGTTGTGATGCAAAGGAAAGCTCCTACTCTCTTATTACATTTGATTTTCTATAGGCTCCAACCTACACGAGGTTGCTACCTCAATCTTTCTACAAGCTACAATATGCAAGGAAGCTACAACTCCCATATGTTTTCTACAGGCTACAATGCACAAGAGGCTCCTAACTGAACCAACTCCAACTGGGTAATTATCAAGCCACAACTTGAAATGAGACTACAATCCCTTGATGAAAAAAAGAAACAACAATGTGTTGGTTTACCACGTCATAAATTTTTCATATCTCCATCTTCATTCCTGCCTCTTCTTCCCTTCAAATTTTCTTTACATAAGCTTCATATGTGCCAGGTAACTAAAGCATAACACCTCAATCATCTCTCACAAATTCTCCAACTCTCTAACACTTCCATGCATTCCAAAACCACTTCTTTTATAAAGATATTTTGCTAGATATTTGTATCCCACTTAATAAGATGAAGTGAACAAGCTTGACTCTTTTCCTTCCACTCATTGGTTTGCAAAATATTTATATTTGAATATTTTAACATAAATAATTCTCCACCACATATCATTTCAACCATATATAATGATTAGATACACTAATATCAACATAATGCCAAAATAAACATTATAACATCACAACACATGCACCAATGTAGACATTCTCCACAACCAATGTAAACAATATGCACACAACATATGAAAGAATTTCAAGCATATGTATGTAACATTCAATCTCTAGAGCCATCCTTTCTTCATGTCATTTCTTCAACAACCTTGAGTCTTGATTTTTTTTTGTTGTCATGGAGTATTTCCTTTACTGTCATAGATTCTTTCCTTCGTTTTAATTGAGTGTTTCCTTTGCCTTACATCACAACAATTCAAGTCAACAACAATTTAGCATCATAAAAAAATCTTGAAGGTAACAATCTCTGCAACATTATCCAAACATTTTAAACATATGTATCACAAATCCTCTATGTATTTACCTTGCACTAAATTAGCTCATCATGACTTATCAAGGCCATAAATATATCCAAATGCAACAACAAATTCATTCCACTAGGCCATACTATTCTCTTTTGTCTCCTTTGCATACGTTTGTTGATCATTTTATTGTGTTCATTAGTGGATACATTGCATTGCTAGTGCTCCTTTATTGCTCTATTATTGTTTCTTGCTTGATGTTGCTCCTTTAATAATCCTTGATGTTGTTGTTGATCCTATTATCATGGTCATTAGTGCATAAATTTCCTTGTTGTTGCTCCTTTAGTGTTCCTTTTTGTTTTTGGTTTTTTTCTATCAATGAAGATAATGCCAACAATCTCCCCCTTTATCATTGATGAAAACATACTTTGTTAGAAAAATAATTTCTCCATCCTTACATGTTTACCTTCCCCTTTGACATAAATGATGTAGAAATTCCTTGTAGATTGAAACTGTTAATTGTAATTTACTAAAACAATAGACTTGAATCTACTCTACCCATTATGGAAACCATTAAATGATCACGAAATCATGAAGCATAAAAGAAAAATAATTAAATCAACACATTACACAATTATTTCCCAGGGAAATACACAACTAAAAACATCTCCTATTTGTATATTGCATTAGTTAGAAAAATATGAGAAGATTGCAATGATTTTCTCAATCCCAAGAAACCTCTAGACTATCTCTATCTATCTCACTGCTTCATAGACCGATTGTGACCAATAAGTGACCAATTTCCTAGCCTTTTAAGCTCCTACTTCCTTTCATTTTTCAAGGAGTAATTAGGCCATTATTTAATAGGAATTTTCCTCCATTGAATTGTGCAATTCCTTTAGGCTCTTCCTCTCACCGCATGCACCATTTTTACAACTCGGATAATTATACAACGATTATTCCGTTGTCGCTGAATTCCAATATCAATTGGGTAACTTATAGATCACACATACATCAATTATTTATGGTTGGTTTATCAGATAACTAGTTGATCATAGAGTACACACCTCACTAGTTGACCTCCCACTAGTTCCTCCAATAGTTGGAACTAGTTTAACTCACTTTACCTTAATTTACTAAATTAATTAATTACAACTCAAAATGAACTCAACCTAGGGTCTTATTAAGTAGGGGAAATTTTACATGACTCAATTTAGGCCCTCAATTCGAATTATCTTAACCAACCAAGTCAAACTAACTTAGTTAACTCGTCCAGGCTTCCATTTTTCAACATTTCTTGTTGCCATTTCAGCACTCTCTCTCAAAAAGAAAGGGATTCACATCTATCACGATATAGCACCTTTGGAATGTACTTCATGAAACACCTCTCACTATTGCTACTACTACTGCAACATCTACAACTAGGAATAATCATTGAATGAATCTGCAATTGTCTACTGGTAATGTAACACCCCCTTGCCACATTTACCCAAGTAACCGGCCAATCGGGGTAAAAATGCAACAAGGGGATACTATAATGATATTAAACCTCCTATGTGACCTTAAGGAAGTGGAACTGATGGAAAACACAACCTACAGACCTTGTACAAAAACCAAAACACCCCCAGGATGTAACCCAACCATTCAGGCCTCTTACCCCTAGGTCACACTGACATTTTGACCCCCTTTAAGCCATATCGACAGGCATAACACTGCATTCCAGGGGATAGGAGGCTATATTAAAAGGCATAACACTAGAATTCAAGGCTAGGGCCCCAAATTCTTAGATCTATGCCTATGAATATAGGATTTAAGCCACCTTTTCAGGCCCAGATCCCATGTCACTATCCAAAAATTCATGAAAACTTAAGGGATGATAAATAACAGTAGGAAAATCATATGGAATGAATCAAATCAACAATAACTCATCGGGACCCCTCCTATCCCTGACAAGATTTTTTTCAAACATGTAACAAACGTTGAATCTACATGTATAAACAATATATTTAAGCATAGGGGTGTCATACTTATCAGATAATCACTAAGAACCATTGATCCCTTACATCATTAGCTCCAATACAATCTATTTGACCATAGATACATTGTGCATTCATTTACAAGTAAATACATGGAGAGAGAAATAAATCATCACTGGTAAAATATATGCTTATAACCACTATAATACAACAAAAATATAGTGGCTAGCATAACAATAAATCGACATAATAACTAGTACATTTTCATAGAAAATACCAAAGGAATGAAATCTTCATTATTGAATGTAAAAACCAACTGGAGATGGGACTTATACATTCCACTCGAATATAGATTGGCTGAGCCAAATATCTCTTAAGCATGAACATGGGACTCAAATCGAAAAAACCAACCAGGGCATCCCGAGGCTAAACCACCTCACCATCATCAATAGAAATGAGTCTTTACCATTATCCATCCCGGATCACTATGCCAACACAATAAACATGTCATATTTGGCTTTACCGTGATCTATACTCGATCACTAGGCCAACACAAGCATGGATACCACTAGATTCTCTCTGCCTAAACCATGAGAAATTTTCTTGTCTCCTAGTATCTCAGGCTTTACCGCAACCCACAGTTTGAATCAAGGGTTAGTAGGCCCTAAACCGAGACATAATATCTAGGATTTACTGTATATCCCAAACCCGAGATTCCTAGGCCTAAATGAAGATAAAAACACCTGTTAGGCTTTACTGCAATACAAACATGGATTACTAGGCCCTAAACCAAGGAAACACATGAACATGTTCCATAATCATTCGGAGATCCAACTCAGTCAAATTCGAATCCATCTGTAAATCCATTTAAACTAAACATGAGAACTCCACAACACCATGGCTATCCTAAAATGGAAAGGCTAGGCTGAATACATTATCACACATGGAAAAAAACCATGCCAAGATAGAAAAGAGATACATGCAATACCATGCATTCCATGTCTAGCAAGGAAATCAGACATGCAAATCAATACCTGCAATGAATCCTGTTGTAGCCAGTTGATTCATGCTCCTTCATGCTTTCTTCCTCCTTCTTCTTGCTTTCTTGCCTTTCTTTTTCCAATCCCAAAGTGCTCCAAGAATATCTAAGTGTCCTTGACTGTGTGTGAGAGAGAGAGAGAGAGAGAGAGAGATAATAATGAGAGAGCCCCATAAATGCACTTAAAAAAGGTACCAAATATCCTTAGAAGCCTTTTTATTAATGAGGCCTCTATTTTCTTCATTTTCCATTATTTTCCTTCATTTTCCTCCTCACATGCAACATGTGACCTTTCACCTTCCTTTTCTCCTATTTTCCATTATTTTCATAAATAAATGTGCCAAAAATAGTTTTCCTCTCCAAATCCTTTTCCATTGCCTTTTCAAATTTCCTTTAGCCATTATAAACCAAATTAACACCCACCAGGATGTTTTTCCCAAAATTCAGCCTGGAATACGTGTATCATCAACTGTGGTTATTATTTCAACTTTTACATGGAATTTTCACCAGGGTTGTTACTGAACCCTCCCCCTTGGGGGACACCGTCCTCGGTGTTCAACCACACATATACCTCAACAAAATGCTAAAAAAAAACATACTTCCCATGGAGCTTTATAGCACATCTCATTGTAGTATTTACAATGACATCCATATATACAACCATACTATCTATGGAGCTTTATAAATCCAACTCGATACAGTATTTACATTAATATACACATATTCACATTTTATAAAATAACAAATATAAGGGATATGATGCATGTATCAACAAAAAGGGAATCTAGAGGCTCACGCCTCCACTCTCAAAGTAGTACCATGATTCTCTTCCTTGCTAGGAAGTCCATAATCCACTGCCAAATTCAAAGCTACATCCAATGTCCAACACTACAATCATGTGCCACTTTCCATTTTAGTGAATAGTTACCAATCCATTTTTCCAAGGCACACTCCCAATGTACATTTGATTCCATCTAGAAGTGCTAATAACCAAAACAAATCCATACCCAAGATTCCCTTCTCTACTACACAATCCCTCGAGTAATCCGATCAGCCCCTTCCATGCAGCCACTCACCTTCCAAGTTCCCTGGAATCCCCTATCCTAGGTGATCCATCCCTTGGAAAGGCTTCCTCACATCGGAAGATAAAATAACCAAGGCATATACCTACCTCAAAACCATCATACTAGTCATAGCATGCTCATGGAAATCAATGGAAACTATTGGGTAATAGCTTCCCACAATGGCCCTACTCCTGAAGTACTTTACCATCATACTACTTCATGATCCAATTCCTTTTGGTGACATTGCTAATTCTTTCAATCAATTTCAACCACCCAACTGGTCATTGCATGCTTTCTTGTACCAAGCACATAATTTCCATTAGATTCTAAATAAATTGAAATAAATTCAAGTCATACCTCATTGCTAGCTTGTCAATAAGGTACACTTGCAATCCTACTTACTTCCCACCACAACAAGTCAAACTAGATGTTTGATCAAATCATCATGTATAAACATATCACATCTGGTTAGCTCAAAACACAACCATCATAAATAAAAATCATGAATCACATGAAATCACCATAAACCATAATCATAAATGACATGTAACCATCATAAGCTAGAATCACATATTACATGCATCATAAACTGAAATAAAATACCAATACTTATCCTTCATCAATCCTTAATTCTACATTTGTTCTTTTTGTACACATCGGATCCATTTCCACACCTAGAAAGCACCCAATGCCTTTGCTTCTCTTCAATCACGTGAACATACACACAATTTACATCACAACACATAGACCCACATATGACATACAATGCCATACAATGCAAGCACCCACACATGCATACGACACATACACCTATACCCGAGGTACAATACAACACAATACATACACCTACACTGGCATATAACACATACAGTTACACACGGTGTACAATATAACAAAATGCATACACATATATAGAGTACAATACAACAAATACACATGTCACGATACCATGACTACACCATGCACATACATAGTACTGCATGCCCACAACACAACATGTATGACATGCAAACAATACCACATGTATACTAGTACCATATGCCCAACATGTACATAGTACCACATGTACAAAAAACTACCTGCGCAATGTGTACACAACACCACATGTACACTGAACCACTTGCACAATGTGTACACAATGCCAAATGTAAAATGCACCACCTATACAATGTGTATACAATACCACCTATACAATCTGTATACTATACCACCTGTAAACAACACCACATGCATGATATGTATGCGACACTACATGTACACAACAACACATGCATGACATGTACACGGAACCACATGCACACAACACCACATGTAAAACATGTACACAAAACCACATGTACAATCATGCACACAACACCACATGTACAACATGTACACAACACCACATGTACAATCATGCACACAACACCATATGTACATCACACAAACAACACCATATGTACATAGAACTACATATACAACATGCACATAACACCCTACGTACACAACTTTTCTATCTAACATGCGCACAATATGGTATGTACAAAAAACCACATATGAACATTTACATAGCACTATCTATACCTAGCACTGCATATGAAATATACACACAACAACATATATACAATAATAATACAACATCATGTGTATACAATACTACATATGTTACAGGTACACATCACCATAGGTAAAATATTGAATATACAACATGTGCAACATATACACAAAAATAGTACTACACATCCATATACCACACACTGATCCCACAAGTAGCCTTGCTTATAGTGTCTTTCCACTATCCATGCATATCTTAGCATGTCACATATCACACAACTTTCACTTCATTGATGTACCCCTCAATATTACTTGTCCATAACACAGAAATAATCATAGTACAAGCATATAATATAAATTCATGTCCACATGATACTGAACTTAGGGATCTGTCAGAGTTACTCTTCCCACTTGATTCCTCATAAGACCAAGAACCTCTTCATGCCATTCACCTACATAATAAATCAATCCTCCACAGGAATGATCCTTCAAAACCCTATCATACAATGACATAGATACATAGATACATACATATATATAATAATTAGCATAAAAAATCATAATCATGTTAGACAATGACATACATGCACACATATATACATATAATCATTATCATTTAAAAAATCATTATCTATGGTGAACATTTTAGACATGACATGCATACATACATACATGTATACATATATAAACATCTACATAATGATGCTCACAACACAATTGCTAGATATCATAAGGTATAGGTTATGAAAAATCCCTTTATTTGTGCACAACATGCACAACATTGAGAATGACAGTTCCCAACATAGCGAAGGAATCTAACACCTCAGCTCCATTCACTTTACCTTACTCAATTATCTTTCTCATGTTTGTACTGCCACTGTCCATTTACCACAATGGACCCAACTAGTCCAACCGAATGTCATATTCTTACCTTTCGATGCACTTACTCATGCATCGGGCTTCATCTGAGTCTTACATTACCTATCAGGTTTCATCAAACTCTCCTCGAGCTCCATTAATTTCTTCTTTCCCAAACCAATCCCCAAGAGTCTCAAAATATAAAATGCATGAACAAGAACAAAAAATAAGAAGACCATGAAAGCCCAATAGAAATATGAAAATGCTAAAAAAGTGGTATGGCCATACACTAGACATAAACGAAGCCACAAATCAAGCGCAACAACAACAGAAGACCAAAAGCAGAATATTAACAACAAATGCCATGACTCAATCCCCATGGGTTCCTATTGATTTCAAGGGAAAACTAAACCTCATCCTTCTCCAATATTTCATGGCAGTCTCTTTCCATGTAATCCCCTGCATCATACTGTCATAAACACAAAATTGTTAGTGCATAAATAAACATAACAAAAAACTAGTTATCTTACCTTGTTGTGCCAATAACAATACCTTGTAACTAAACACACATGTCAGACAATGTACAAAAGATCAAGACAACATATATATTAGTTTGAAATCAAATTTTACCAAGACTAAAAACCATGTCATAATCCACAATCAACTCCCATTCATCGGTCATAATACATAATGCTACAACTATCACACACTTACACTCAAGTATATACCAAATATATCAACACATATGTGTTAGCACAACCCTCTTAAAAAAAAATCATTCCTTCATGCAATATTACAGACACATACTAATATCGTGCAATTAATCAAACATTCAAACAAATTGCAAACATACCATGTTAAATAAATTAGCTATATGATGTAATAGACACCAAACATTGAACACCAGATAGATGACATAATCGAACAATTAAGCATCAAGTAGTCGGCATAAGAAAACTCATATCTTAATGTATCTAACTGGAGGCTATCTTGTCTGCATAATCAATCTAGATTAGCACGATATAACTTCACAAAACATCAAATCAAACCTAAATAAGGTCATGACATCCATAACAGTAACCAGCTAACATGCTAACATAATAAACTCATAGACAATTTTCATTCATGCGTAACAATCACATAGGCACAATTAATCTATATTAATACAACACAATGTCACAAATAAGTTGAGTCAAACCTTAGGGTCATAACCCTAACCATCTGCATAGGCAAATCCAATTTAGCATGATAAATATGACATCAAGATATTAATGAAATAACCCCAAGCATTAACAAACATATAACAGGAACAAGTTAACATATAAGATAATCATCCAGCTAACTACAAGTTAACATATAACATCTTCATCAACAACATTTAATCTAGTCATCAAGTGAATGCCATGTTTTACTAACCAATTCATGTACATATGATCACACTAATTAACTAACCTCTATCATTTATGTAACCATAAAATAAATAGAATGAAGGCATACACATAACCATAATTACTATAACTACACTGATAAACTAAAATTTATCACACATGTAACCATAATAATAGAATTACAAACATATAAGTATCCCTAATGCTTACAACAACCATGAATCACATACCTACATGCTAAGCATACAAACTTGTACGACAGTCTGCTCTTACCCCAAAGTCCATCGTTGCAACGTCACTTTAATAATATGCATCTCCTACTCTATCTCAGCCAACACATTAGCATCATAACATACCAATATCATTATGATGACCTTATTGCATACAATGAAATTATGCACAAAAACCATAATTAAACCAATTCAAACTTGACCATATGCATCCACTTGACATGTATAACCAATCATGAACGACCAATGCATGTTCAACATATGACATCAAAGAAGGAATAATACATGGATAACACCGAATCATGACCAATATGTAACCCTAGCATAATCAAGCAATGCATGCACAATATGTAACAATATGCAAGCGAGCATGCATGACCAATACAAAAACATGAGCAACACATAACCAGTCATATAATGATGAAAACATGTTGACAACAACACCATAAACACTTCCATGGAGACAACACTTCCACATGGAAAACATAACACAAATTAAATAGGAACATATAGACCACAAACATACTAAACACATGTGAAATCAACATAAATGCATGATAAACACACCACCCATCCAATCCGAGAGTTGAACCATGCTTGGATACTACACTGTGGTATCATATATGAACCAAAGAGAATGGGAACTAGACATCACCCAAAGAGAATGGGAACTAGACATCACCCAAAGAGAATGAAAACCAAACACCACCGAAGGAGAGTGCAACCACGCTCTGATACCACTCTGTAACACTCACTTCGCACATCTACCCAAGTAACCAACTAAACAGGGTAAACATATGATGAGAGGCTACTATAATGATATTCAACCTCCTATGTGACCTTAAGGAAGTTAAACTAATGAAAAAAAAACCTACAGACCTTGTATAACAACCACAACACCCCTAGGAGGTAACCCAACCATTCAGACCTCTTACCCTTGGGTCACACTAACATTTTGACCCCCTTTGAGCCATATCTGGAGGATTAAAACTTCATTCTAGGACATAGGAGGCTATAGCCGCAGGAATAACGCTACATGCCAGCAACTAGGGCCCAAAACGCTCAGTTTTGTGCTTATGGCTCCAGTATTTGAGCCACTTCTTTAGGCCCAGATCCTAGGTCATTGTCCATAACTTAATAAAAACTTAATGGATTATAAATAACAATATGAAAATGAAACAAAAGAAATCACATCAACAAGAAATCATATGGACCCCTCATAGCCATGACAATCATTTTTTCAAACAGGTTAGAAAAATTGGATCTATAGGTATAAAAAATAGATTTAAGTATAGGGGTCTCATACTTGTTTGAGAATCACTAATAAGAATTTATCCCTTACATCATTAGCTGCAATAAAATATATTTGAACATAGATACATTGTGCATTCATTTACAAGTAAAAACATGGAGACAACCATACCTCATCACTGATTAAATACATGCTTATAGCCAACATAATAAAAACATAAATACAATGGATATAAAAACAATCAAATCCACATAATAACCAACACATTTGCATAAAAAATAAAAAAGGAATAATATCTTCATTATTTAATGTAAAAACGAACCAGAGATGGGACTTCCACATTCCACCTGATCATAGATTGGCTGCGCCAAATATCTCTTTAGCCAATCACCCTTGTGCCATATTCCAAGCATGAATGTGGGATTCCTACTGAAAGAACCAACCAGGGCATCTCAAGGCTAAACCACCTCACTTTTATAAATAGAAATAAGGCTTTACCATGAACAATCTTGGATCACTAGGCCAACACAATAAACATGTCATAACTGGCTTTACTATGATCTACACTTGATCACTAGGACAACACAAGCATGAATATCACCATATTCTCTTTGCCTAAACTGTGAGGAAATTTCCTGTCTCCTAGTCTCTGCGGATTTACCGCAACCCACAGTCTGAATCAGGGGTCGCTAGTCCCTAAACTGAGACATACACGATAGGATTTACCGTATATCCCAAACTTGAGATTCCTAGGCCTAAATGGAGAGAAACCCACCTCTCAAGATTTACTGCAATCCAAACCCATTACTAGGCCCTAAACGGAGGCAACACATGACCTGGTTCCATAATTATTCGGAGATCCACATAACTTAGCGTTGAGTCCATCCATAAATCAAACTAAACCAAACTTGAGAAATCCATAAAACCATGGATACCGTTAAAGGCAAGGCTAGGTTAAATAAAATGTCACACCTGTAAAAAACCCATGCAAAGATAGAAAAGAACCACATGCAATACCATGTATTCCAGATCTAGCGAGGAAATAAAACATGAAAATCAATACCTGCAAGGAATCCTGTTGCAGCTGCTTGATTCTTGCTCCTCCTTGCTTTCTTCCTCTAAATTATTTCTTTCTTTCTTGGAGAGAGAGAGAGAGAGAGAGAGAGAGAGCTCCAAAATGCACTAAAAAAAGGTATCTAATTATTCTCAGAAGCATTTTTATCAATCAGGCTTTTATTTTCTTCATTATCCATTATTTTCCTTCATTTTCCTCCTCACATGACACCTGTGACCTTTCACCTTCATTTTCTACTACTTTTCATTATTTTCATAAATAAATGTGCCAAAAATAATTTTTCCTCTCCAAAGCCTTTTCCATTTCATTTTCCAATTTCCCTTAGCCATAATAAACCAAATTAATGTCCACTAGGTCGTTTTTCCCAACATTCATCTTGGAATATGTTTCCCATCAACTCTGGTTATTATTTCAACTTTACTACATGTAATTTTCACTAGGGTTGTTATAGGTAAAATTGTGTTACCACTGACTTTCATACTGAGCCACATGCTCTGTTGTCAACATCGATTATCATTCCTCAGTATATGACTGACATTGATCCTCTTGCTATTGAATAATGTGGGCCCCTTAAAAAGGTAATGATCCATGATAAAAAAAACACCTCAATGGACCGTGCTTAAATTTTTGCACTTCCGGGACTATTGCTTCACATCATCCCACCTCACACCTCGAGGCATGGATGCATGTGCTCCCTCTTCCCACTTGGCTTGAACTCTCCTCCTACTAGAGGTATATAAATGATCCTCTTCATCATCCTTGCTAAAAGATAAATAATTCAATTAACACATTACACAATGGTTTCTTGGGGAAAGCCACAACTAAAAACCCCTCCTATCTGTATATTTCACTAGTTAGAAAAATATGAGAAGATTAGAATGCTTTGTTCAAGCCCAAGCAACCTATGCACTATCTCTATCTATCTCACTGCTTCCTAGACTAAATCTGGCCAACACTTAGCCAATTTACTAGAATTTCAAGCTCCTAATTCCTTGTGATATTCAATGAGGAATTAGACCCCTATTTAATAGGAATTTTCCTCCATTGGATTGTGCAGTTCCTTAAGGATATTCCTGAGACTGCATGCACCATCTGTACAATGCCGACAATTATAAAAATAATATTATAATGCCCTTTAACTCCAATATCAACTAGGTAAGTCATATATCACACATGCATAAGTTATTTATGACTGATTTATTAGTTAACTAGTTGATCACAGAGTACACAACCCACTACTTGACCTCCAGCTAGTTCCTCCAACAGTTGGAACTAGTTTAATTGACTTTAACTCAATTTTTTTCCAAATTTATGCAGGAATGCAATAAAATAAAGAAATAAACATAAACATATAGATGCATCAGAAAATATACTTCATTTCATTAAAATCAAATAACGAAAATACTCTTATAGACATAATGGAGATAAACTAGCCTAAGAAATGGTAGCTTATCTCAGAGAAGAGATGTGGCGGCTACATGCCTCTATAGTTAGTTACAATGAGGCTTTTTTATTATTGAAAAACATGGGAAAACCATAAAAAAACAAAGCCATAATCCCAAGGTATGAAACACCAACAGTTTGTGGGCCCCGTTCGGGTTAGTTGGGCAACCAACTTCTTGGGGTCGTAACATGGTCCTATTATCTCAGTGTGGCGCATACGATATATTGTCAGAAATATCTCTCCAATTACTACATGATTTTACATAAACCCGTAGCCATGCCTGTGCCTATGGCTACAAGCCTACTACTGGCCTAAAAAACACCATTTAGGGGGTCAAAATTGTTCTGGAAGTTTAGGACTTGAAACAATGCTAAAAATAGTAAATGTTGCTAGAAATAAGGAAATTGATGAAATTGACTGGAGGTCTAGGTGAAATTGGTGAGTGTCCACCAATATCCACCTGGATCATTCCTCCCCCCTTCAGAATAAATGGTCCCCATTGTGTGGAGAGCCTCTATGAGGTGAGGAAATTTCAGTTGAACCTCGTCCCTAGTGAACCACTTACCTTGGTGAAGGTGTTGGCCAACTTTGACAAATCTATATAGCTGGATCCTCTATTGGTGGGTATTCTTGATTTGTGTGACCATGATTTTATCAGTTGTGGCATGTTCCATGTAGTCTAGTTTTAAATCTATTGGTGTGAGTTGTTTTGCAATGTTGGATGTGTCTAAAAATGGTGGAAAGTAGGTCCAAAGGCGGTCAACATTGAACACTAGGTGCAGACCAAGCAATGGTGGAATAATAAGCTCAAAGTAATTTTCTCCTACAACCTTGGTGATGGTATATGGGCCATATCGGAGTGGGAAAATCTTGTGGTGGGGCCCAACAAGGTGCTCCTTCTGCAAATGTAGCCAAAATTTGTCACCCACCTAGAACTTGTGTGGCACCCGATGCTGATCATGTCACTACTTGTACTTAGAATTCGCTATGTCCAATATGTCACGAACCTATTGGTGAATGTTTTGAATGTGCTAAATGAAGTTGTTCACCTTGTCGGCTTCAGACTAGACATGAGCCGAATATTCCTGAGTATCTAGAAATGGTATGGCCACATCAATGGGACATAATGGATTGAATACAAAGCCCACCTGAAAGGGGTTGTTGCCAGTTGAGATGTGGAGAGCCTGGTTATAGCTGTGTTGGACATAGGGAAGGCTTTCATCCCATGTGTGTCTATGCTTCGAGTTGTACATGCGAAAATTGTGTATGATCATCTTGTTGATGACCTCTATTTAGCCATCATTTTGCGGGTGGAAACTTGTGGACTCAGTGAGCTTGGTGTCGAGCATCGACTAGAGACTTGACAAAAATGTACTGAGGAACCTGTTGTCCCTATCTTAGATAATGGACTCTACGATCCCAAAGTGTACCCACACTCGATCAAATAAGAGTTTAGCAGTGGCTTCTACTATGATATTCTTCTTGCAGGCCGCCATAATGGCCATCTTAGAGAAACTGTCGACGACCAAAAAAACACAGTCATTGCATGATTGGTATAAGGAATGACCAACATGTAATCCATAGAGATGGATTTCCACAGCTGATTAGGGGTGGGAAGCAAATTATATAGGCCTTGCTTCTTAATGGCCAGTTTAGAAATGGCACACGCAGTGCAAGATATGATGTACTTCCTGACATCATGTGAAAGGTTTGGCCAATAAAAATACTTCTGCAATACATGTAAATATTTTGGAGGGAAAATAAGAAAAGCTACTTTTTTTAATTGTATCTTTGTCTTATCTCCTTAGAGATTTACTCAAATTTTAAGTGTAGACACTCATTGTATGAAAATTTAAATTCCACATCCAACAAGTACCCACTATGCATAGTTTTGAGAAGACCCAACTCGATAAAAATTGTAGATACATTAAAAAAGCATGTTTCAACACATTTTTTAATGTATCTATAAATTTTATCAATGTGGGTCTTCTCAAAAGTATGCATAAAGGGTATTCATTGGATGTGAAATTTAATTCCACATGTAATGAATGTCTAAAAGTGAAATTTTAGTAAACCTATAAAAAGATAAGCCTAAAATACAATTAAAAAAAGTAGTTTTCTTCTTCTCCCTCCAAAATCCATAACTCTTATTTTATTATTTTTCCTTAGGTGGACACTTTTAGGCTCAAATTTCCTTTAATGCTTCTATAGAGATACAACCAACCCAAAGTATCCTGCCCACAAGAGTCGAGCACAGTGTTTAACACCATGATCGATGGTCGGTTGAGGTAGTGTGAAACATTATTGGTGTTTCCCTTCTTACACTTTATGTTCAAATGGAACTGTTGTAGGTATGTGGCCCATTTATGATAATGATCGTTTTGAAACTTCCCTTATGTTTCTATGAACTGCAACGGTGAGTGATCAACGTGGATGACCATTTCCTTCCCAAAAATTTATTGGTTCCATTGTGGGAAGGTATGCACAATGAAATACATATATTTGTGATAGGCGAGATACTTTTAGACTATATTTGAAAGTGTCTCACTGTGATAAGCCACTAGATGCCCCTGCTGAGTAAGTACCACCCCAATAGCATAGTCACAGGAATTTCTCTCAATGTAAAATGGTTGTTGCGAGTTTAGTAATGTGAGCACTGGTGCATAATAGAGATGATGCTTCAACTCTACAAACGTCATCTGTTGAGATTCAGACAAAAATAATTTTTCTTTCACTCCTTCCTTGGTGACTTGACTCAAAGGCCAAGTGATATTAGATAACCCCAACATGAGCCTGCTGTAAAAATTTGCAAGACCTGGAAAGCTGTGGAGCTCTGTTAGAGTGGTTGGGATTGGCCAATACCAAACAACCTGGATCTTGGCTTGCTCCACTTGCACCCCACACTGATCAATAATGTACCCCATATATTTAACCTGGGTCATGCCAATAATTCATTTCTCCAAATTGGCAAAAACAATTTGTTGCCACAGTGTTTGAAGGACTTATCGAATGTGGTGGAGGTGCTCTTCCCAACTATGGCTGAAGATCAAGATGTAATCCAAATACACCTCGATGAATGAGTTAGTGAATGGTCACAAGATGTCATCCATCAGCCTCATGAAGGTTGCAGGAGAATTTGTTAACTTGAAAGGCATGACCAACCATTAAAAAAGGTCCCCCTTCTATTGGAAGGAAGTATTCCACACATCGAAGGGTTCGATTACTACCTGGTGATACTTGGACTTCAAGTAATTATTGATGAAATATTTGGCTCCCTTGAGTTGGTCCAGAAGGTCATCAATCTGTGGGATGATATATACACTAGTACATTTGGCGGAAATTATGACACTTTGGTTCCAACACTTTTGACCAAATGTCGGAAATTTCCCCAAAATTTATCAAATTTTCAAATCCCGCCCATAACTGTCGCTATACCGACATTTGGAGAAAAGTGTCAGTATTGCGACACATAGAAGTTAGAGTCAGTATTGCGACGTTTGTAGCAAAGTGTCAGAATTGCGAAATTTTTGGAAAATGTGTCGGAATTGTGACGGATTAGAGATATGTGTCGCTATTGCGACGTTTGGAGGAAAATGTTGCTATTGCGACAGTTTGGGCAAAAGCGTCGCTATTGCGACAATTTCGGAAAATTGTCGCTATTGAGACAACTTGGGCTAACTGTCGCTCTTGTGATGGTTTAGGCTAAGTGTCGCTCTTGCGACGGTTTGGGCAAAATAGGTAAGTGCCTTCATAACAGTTGTAATGCATTGGGTTCGATCAGGCGTCCAAATCTTAACAGTACATAATCAAACTCTTAACATGAAGATGTATTAATATAAATTACTGGAAATGTATTCACACATTTGATATTCACGTTTATAAAAGAAATCCCCATGTAAGCCATGCATTGTGATGCAAGACATTGCGCAGGAAATCACATAATGTATAAAGTGTAGAATCTTAGACCTAATTTTAACAACGCACCGACGAAAATATAGCTGAATTTATAAGCTAAGCCTGCTGCTGTTTTTGAAACGAAAGATTGTACAACGATTCTAAGTAAAACATAAAATATATATTGTTTTTTTGTCTTGTGATTCAATTGTTATGACGATGCAACCATGGTTCGAATCCTGGAAAACCATTCAGTACAGAAAAATTTCTGAACAATACACTTCAAGAACAAAAGAACAGTTAGTACTTTCTTCTTTTGTTTAAAATTCAATTGTGACTAAGTCCAACCACGACACTGCCTTGCTCCCCATGCGTAGGGAACTATACATCAAAATTAACAATACTTTCTCTGATTACATTGACCAAAGATGAAGATGATTTCCTAACGTTGCGCTTCATTTGCTTATAGCTCGGTCTGCCTTTAGGTGTCAAAATTGCTAGAATTTTAAAGAATGTACTTATTTGTGACCTTAATTTTAGGAAATCCATACTTTACTGTGAGGACCAGACGCTGACCCAGATGAAGTTCAACTTTTGGATGCACGCCTCCCTTTCAAGATTCAAAAGCTTATAATCTTGAAATGTTTGTACCGGTAGGTTGCCAAAGAAAAATATTCTATTAGAGATGAAAGGCAAAAGGACTCTTCCCATATAATAAAGTCTGCATAAAGTCCATTTTCAAAATAAATAAATTCATAACAGAAAGAAAGACTGCCTGGATCTCATTTATTATCTAATTTTAGATGATTCTAATTGTAAAGTATTAACGATTTTCTTTTATGGGATCTTCATAAATACTGTGTGCCTTGGAACGGCCAGTTGCAGGATGAAATTCAAATTCCTAAATAACGTGTCCATGTAATATTTGTGAAGACTGAATGAATGTACACCGTCAAACAAAATATTCTTGAAACCCTACTAACCCTAAGAGATAAAAATCTGAAGTCTAATAATACAATATTTGAAACCTTACCAATCCTACGAGATAAAACGTATACGACAGTAAAGTCTTTTTACTTATGAGTCAAATTCCAGTGGCTTTGTCACAAATTACAGAGTTCAGGAAAAAAGCTGAAAAACGTAACAAGACTGTCTCGACTACATGTAAAGTCAACCAATCACATAACTCATAGGCATGGACTGTGAGAAATTCATATTTAAAATGAATGAATAAATTTCTGACGTCAATATTCTATACAATCTAATAAAATAAATGGCTGGAGAAATTGTAAAAGCATTACAAATAAAAGCAACAGAAAAAGCATGAGTTGAACTATCATCTAGTTGATCAACGTCCATCAACACTACAATGCTTTCTCCACTCCATCGTGCTGGTGGAAGGAATCTCTATAGAAGAAACTAAAATTAAAGTGATTTGATACATCTTAACAATTTAACTAAGAATAACTACTCATCATGCTACATTGAAAATAACTGCTTATCCATACTACAATTGTTTGTTTGATAAATATATAGTTAGGATGAATATTTAGTTTCATTCGTTTTACCATATGATTTTTTATTTTCAACTTACTTTACTATTTATTCTATGAATTCATGTCTATATATGACATAATATTTCTTATCATATGCATATTACAATTAATATAACTAAAATCATATATATTATCATATGCATATTACAATTAATATAATTAAAATTAAAAATTACTATAATTAAAATTAAAATCAGAGAATAAAGATAGCTTTGTACTTCACCTTTCGAGAATTTTAATAAAAATTTAATTTTCCCAATTTTTTTATTTATTTATTTTTTTATTTATTTATTTTTTTATAGAGGCTTGAACTGAAAATTGGACAATCACACAAATTAGTATTGTATCAATATTAAGAGTTTTTTCAATTTTCAATTCATTTTTTAATTTTAATGCATTATTTTTACATAAAATATTAAGATTTATACTTGTCACATACTAACATATACCTAACATATATCATATAATCTTTTTTTACCACAATCATTTCTATACCACTATTAATATATTTGTTTTCATTTTTAGATACCTAAGCATACATTTAAACATAATTAACTATGTTATTTAACCATGTGTCATGATTAATACATTTAAGTGTCGCTCTTGCGACAGTTTGGGCTAAGTGTCGCTATAGCGACGGTTTGTAAATTAATTTCTTTGGCCTCTCCTTTAATAAATAATAATCTAACTTGGGTCCCCTTTTTGAATGGTTGGAGCAACATAATAAGATATCTTTAGTTGAGATATCACATTGTGATTAATATGGAAGGTGGTTATGATGGGACTTCTAAGGAGTTTCATAAAATATTAAAGACGTGATGTGCTCACTCCTTGGTTCACTTTTAATGTGTGCCTCCAACTATGGTCGGGCGCGCAGTGTGAGGTCGCCCGACCGGGCGTGTTCAGGTCAGGCCATTTCGTTCAAGGGCACCCGTATCAGTTTTGCTAAGTTGTGACTGCCCGGGTGCCTTGTGCACGTTCGGGTGGCCTGTTTGTCATTTTATCCCTTGTGGCATCATTCGTTCGAGTGCACTGTGTCGCGCCGTGTGAGGTCGCCCGACCGGGTGCATTCGGGTCGGGCCGTTTCGTTTGAGGGTGCTCGTATCAGTTTTGCTAATTTGTGACCGCCCAGGTCCCTTGTGCACGTTCAGGCAGCCTGTTTGCTATTTTCTCCCTTGTGGTGTCGTTCGGTCAGGTCAGGTCGTTTCGTTCGAGGGTGCCCGTGTTAGTTTTGCTAAGTTGTAACCACCCGGGTGCCTTGTGCATGTTTGGGCGGCCCATTTTCCGTTTGCTCCCTTGTGGCATCGTTTGGTCGGGCGCGCCATGTCGCACTGTGTGAGGTCGCCTGACCGGGCGCGTTCAGGTCGGGCCGTTTCGTTCGAGGGCACCTGTATCATTTTTGCTAAGTTGTGACCACCCGGGTGCCTTGTGCATGTTTGGGTGGCCCGTTTTTCATTTTCTCCCTTGTGGCATCGTTCGGTCGGGCGCGCTGCGTTGCGCCATGTGAGGTCGCCCGACTGGGTGCATTCGAGTTGGGTCAGGCTGTTTCGTTTGAGGGCGCCCATATCAGTTTTTCTAAGTTGTGACTGCCTAAGTTACTTGTGCACGTTTGGGCAACCCATTTTCCATTTGCTCCCTTGTGGCATCATTCAGTCGGGCGCGTCGTGTGAGGTCGCCCAATCAGGTGCGTCTAGGTCGGTCATTTCGTTCGAGGGCGCCCGTATCAGTTATGCTAAGTTGTGACCGTCTAGGTGCCTTGTGCATGTTCGGGTGGCCCGTTTGATATTTTCTCCCTTGTGGCACCGTTCGGTTGGGCATGCCATGTCGCGCCGTACTGTGAGGTCACCCGACCGGGCGCGTTTGGGTCGGGTCATTTCTTTTGAGGGCGCCCATATCAGTTTTGCTAAGTTGTGACCGCCGAACTGCCTTGTGAACATTCGAGCGGCCCGTTTGTCAATTGCTCCCTTGTGGCATCGTTTGGACGGGCGTGCCGTGTCTCGCCGTGTGAGGTCGCCCGACCGGGCACGTTCGAGTCAGGTCGGGCCATTTAGTTCGAGGGCACCCATATCAGTTTTGCTAAGTTGTGACTTCCCAGGTGCCTTGTGCACATTCAGGTGGCTCATTTTTTGTTTGCTCCCTTGTGGTATTGACGTTCGTTCGGGCACGTCGTGTCGCGTCGTGTGAGGTCGGCGCCCGACCAGGCGCATTCCGGTCAGATCGTTTCGTTCGAGGGCACCCGTATCAGTTTTGCTAAGTTGTGACCACCCAAGTCCCTTGTGCACATTTAGGCAGCCCATTTTCCTTTTTCTCCCTTGTGGCATCATGCGGTTGGGTGTGCCGTGTCGCGCTGTGCGAGGTCGCCCGACCGGGCGTGTTCGGGTCGGGCCATTTCGTTCAAGGGCGCCCATATCAGTTTTGCTAAGTTGTGACCGCCCGGGTGCCTTGTGCATGTTTAGGTGGCTCGTTTTTTGTTTGCTCCCTTGTGGCATCGACGTTATTTCGGGTGCATCATGTCGCGCCATGTGAGGTTGGCGTCCGACCGGGGGCGTTCCGGTCGGGCCGTTTCGTTCGAGGGCGCCCGTATCAATCTTTCTAAGTTGTGACCACCTAGGTCCTTTGTGCACATTCAAGCGGTCGATTTTCTGTTTTCTCCCTTGTGGCATCATTCGATCAGGCGTGCCGTGTCGCGCCATGTGAGGTCGCCCGACCGGGCGGGTTCGGGTCAAATCGGGCCGTTTCGTTCGAGGGCACCCGTATCAGTTTTTCTAAGTTGTGACCACCTAGGTCCCTTGTGCACATTCAAGCAGCCCATTTGCCATTTTCTCCCTTGTGGCATCGTTCGGTCGGGCGCACTGTGTCGCACCGTGTGAGGTCGCCTGACCAGGCGTGTTTGGGTCCGGTCAGGCCGTTTTGTTCAAGGGTGCCCGTAACAGTTTTGCTAAGTTGTGACCGCCCGGGTGTCTTGTGCATGTTCAGGTGGCCATTTTTCCATTTGATCCCTTGTGACATCGTTTGGTTGGGCGCGTCGTGTCCCGCCGTGTGAGGTCGCCCAACCTGACGCATTCAGGTTAGGCCATTTTGTTCGAGGGCACCCATATCTGTTTTGCTAAGTTGTGACTGCCTGGGTGGCTTGTGCATGTTTACGTGGCCCGTTTTCCATTTTCTCCCTTCTACCATCGTTCGATCAGGCACGTCGTGTCACGCCGTGTCCAGTTGCCCGACTAGGTGCTTTCGGGTTGGGTTGGACCGTTTCGTTCGAGGGCGCCCGTGTCAGTTTTGCTAAGTTGTGATCACCCGGGTGCCTTGTGCACGTTCAGGTAGCATGTTTTCCATTTTCTCCCTCGTGGCATCATTCGGTCGGGCGCGCCGTGTCGCACCGTGTGAGGTCGCCTGACCGGGCACGTTCAGGCCGGGCCATTTCATTCGAGGGCAGTCGTATCAGTTTTGCTAAGTTTTGATCGCCCAGGTGCCTTGTGCACGTTCAGGTGGCCCATTTTCCATTTTCTCCCTTGTGGCATCGTTCGGTCGGACACGCCGTGTCACGCTGTACTATGAGGTCGCCCGACCAGGCGCGTTCAGGTCGGGCCGTTTCTTTCGAGGGCACCCATATCAGTTTTGCTAAGTTGTGACCACCTGAGTGCCATGTGCACATTTGGGTGGCCCGTTCCCTTATGGCATCGTTCGGTCAGGCGCGCCGTGTCGGGCCATGTGAGGTTGCCTGACCATGCGCATTTGGGACGGGTCAAGACATTTCGTTCGAGGGCGCCCGTATTAGTTTTGCTAAGTTGTGACTGCCTGGGTGCCTTGTGCATGTTCTGGCAGCTCATTTTCTGTTTCCTCCTTTGTGGCATCGACATTCGTTCGGGCACGTCGTGTCGTGCCATGTGAGGACGGTGCCCGACTGGGCGCATTTCGGTTGGGCCATTTCGTTCGAGGGCGCCCGTATCAGTTTTGCTAAGTTGTGACCATTGGGGTCCCTTGTGCATGTTCGGACGGCCCGTTTTTCATTTTCTCTCTTGTGGCATCATTCGGTCGGGCGCGCCATGTCGCACCATGCGAGGTCGCCTGACCGGGCGCATTCGGGTCGGGCCGTTTCGTTGGAGGGTAGCTGTATCGCCTTTGCCAGACTGCCCCTGCCTCGTGCACATTTGCGCCTCATTTTCTCGTTTGCTCCCTCGTGGCATCAACGTTCGTTCGGCGCACGTGGCCGCGCCGCGTGAGGTCGACGCCCGGCCTGTGCGCGTTCCAAATGTGTCGTTTTCAGCTCGAGGGCGCCCGGGTACGGCTTTGCTAAGTCAGACCACCCAGTCCCTACGCACATTCGGCTGCGTCATTGTCGTTTTTCTCCTCGTGGCATCTTTCTACGGCGCGTTGTGTCACGTCGTGCAGGTCAGCTTCAAACCGCACGCCGGTTGGGCCATTTGCCGGGCGCCTGTATCGGGCCTAGGTTGTGAGCACCTGGGTGCCTTGTGCACGTTCAGGTGGCCCATTGTTTGTTTTCTGCCTTGTGGCATCATTCGATCGGGCGCGTTGTGTTGCGTTGTGTGAGGTCGCTCGACCAGGCACGTTTGGGTCTGGTCGTTTTGTTCGAGGGTGCCCGTATCAATTTTGCTAAGTTGTGACCACCCGGGTGCCTTGTGCATGTTCAGGTGGCCCATTTTCTGTTTTCCCCCTTATGGCATCGTTCGGTTGGGCACGTCATCTCATGCCATGTGAGGTTGCTCAGTCGGGCGCATTCAGGTCATGTCGTTTCATTCGAGGGCACCCGTACAAGTTTTGCTAAGTTGTGACCGCCCGGGTGCGTTGTGCATGTTCGGACGACCCTTTTGCCATTTTCTCCCTGGTGGCATCATTCAGTTAGGCACACCGTGTCGCGCCGTGTGAGGTCGCCTGACCCAGCGCGTTTAGGTCGGGTCATTTCATTCGAGGGCACCCGTATCAGTTTTGCTAATTTGTGACCACCCGGGTGCCTTGTGCACATTCAGGCAGCCCGTTTTCTATTTTCTCCCTTGTGGCATCGTTCGGTCGGGCGCACCATGTCGCACCGTGCGAGGTCGCCCGACTGGGCATGTTCGGGTTGGGCCGTTTTGTTCGAGGGCACCCGTATCAGTTTTGCTAGGTTGTGACCACTCCGGTGCCTTGTGCACATTCGGGTGGTCCATTTGTCGTTTTCTTCCTTGTGGAATTTTTCGGTCGAGCGCATCATGTCACGCCATGTGAGGTCGCTCGACCGGGTGCATTCGTGCCGGGCCGTTTCGTTCGAGGCCGCCTGTATCAATTTTGCTAAGTTGTGACTGCCTGGGTGTCTTGTGCACGTTTGGGCGGCCCATTTGCTGTTTCATTTGAGGGTGCCCGCCCAAACCCGTTTGGGTCGGGTCGCTTCGGTTGAGGGTGCCCGCCCAAACGCGTTCGAGTTGGATCACTTCGGTTGAGGGCGCCCACTGAAACGCGTTTAAGTCGGGTCATTTTGGTTGACGGTGGCCGTATCAAATTTACTAAGCTGTGCCCACAAACTTTTGATAGTGGGATAACTGCAGTATTCTAGGTCACTAATGTTTCCTCTAGGAGTGAAAGACATCCTCGAGACTCTGAAAATAGATATTATGGGTTTTTAGATGATATAGTTGAGTGTGACTTTAATTCCTTCAAAATAGTTTTGTTCGACGTCAAATGGTATAGGCTACGAATGAATGTACGTGATGATGATGGAACTCTTATTCAACATGAAAATGGATTTCCAATGGTTAAAACATCGCAGTTTGAAGCAGGAAAAGATCGTTATGTTTTTCCAAGCCAATGCGAACAAGTCTTTTACTCAGAGGTTCCAGGTGAGAATGATGGTCAGTCGTTATTAGATAGATCCAAGAGGGAAGGCCGTGAGAGTATACTATGAGAAGAAGATGATATTGATCAAGAAGAAGATGATGCAGTGGTAGATGAGCACGAAGATTCATTGACAGACGAAGAATATATATTAGAAGATGAACTAGGCGTAGGAGACGAGGCAACAATTATTAATGATGATGTCGATGAGGATATTATTGAAAATGACATAATTGATGACGATGATGGCATGGTCGATAATTTCAACGCCGTTTCTGAATCAGATGTTGGTATAGATGTCGATCAGCTGGATGAAGATCAAGAATATACAGAACCTGATTATTGATACATATGTTATGTTCGAGTATGAGCTGGTATGTTCTAACTTTTTATTTTAATATGCAGGTATTATTGTCTTTAAATAATTTACTAATTATGTGGTTTTATTATTTCAAACCAATAAATAATGGCCTTACTATTGTACAGGCTAAACTAAAATTATGTATTTATATTACAAACACATATTGAAAATTTTGTTTACGACCTTAATAATTAATTTTTGGTCTGTTCATATTCTATTTCATAGATTGGGTATTGGGAAAATGAGAGTGATGTGAGGGGGATGGGAGGGGCCATATGAGCTTCCACCTTCACGGGTTGGCCATGTTCAAGATGTATCAAATTATTTTGAAACCAAGACATTCCTCATTCATCTTTATTTAATTTCATTATCGTAAATGTCATCATCGTTGTCTCGATTATTGCACACAAATTGTCAAATTGTTAGAAACATTAAAAAGTGCATTTATTTTAGAATTTTCCAACGAGGCCATAATAATTTTTTTCGAATGAAATTTTTTGACTTGCAAAACATGTCATTTAGTTTTTTCCGAATGACCAATCGAGAGCACAAGAACACCTATTTCTATAAAAGCACCTATAAATTCTCTTACTTTATTGTCATTTACCCATAACTAACCAATGAGAACACAAGAACACCTATTTATATAAAAGTTAACTATAATAATTTTATGGGTTTCACTATTATCCCTTTTTGGCCATTTCCGTGCCGCAGGGCCTAGATCCAAGCATATTTAGCGCAGTCAAGACAACGCACTAACTCTGGCTCGTGCATAATTAAAAGAGTGTTTTAAGTGTCTGCATCAGCAAGTATTGTTGTTGGCATCACATAAAAAGGCATCTACACAGGCATCATGTCTCTTGCATGTCACAATTACATGTAGCCATTAAAATTTTTTGTGGTTTTGACAAGAATCCGCAAAAGCAATATGAAACAACGTGACAACACTTTCTGGATTTTTGTGCAAGGATCCCATTATGGGCCACCATTTAGATTGTGGCTCCTCAATGTTGTGAACCCACAAAAATTTTCCTCTGGCCCACAATCCTAATTGGATCCATAGTGTCATAGCCTTGCAAACCTCATCTATGAGCAGTAGAAATCTGTACTTAACAAATGATTTAACAAATAGAACTTGTCCCTGTACTTTATTCAGTCAATAGTAGGTTCACTGGAAATCCTACAATTCAAGATGATTCCCATAAACTCAGTTTATAGTAGCTTTGTTGAAAATCATACAATTCAAGAGAATAATGTCATTCCATCTCAAAGAGAACAGTACAATTTCCTGAAATCTGAATACTCTGGTCAAGAGCACCTCACTATGTTATTCAGAAGGAGTATTGGTTATTCATTCTCATATATATCTAGAGTTAATCTATATCATGACATATTGGGACCTACGATTGGGTTAATTCCGCCTTGTTGGCAAGGTTAAAATGTGCACAAACAGAGACCAATGAAACTATCATCTTAACCCCTAACCCCTTAAAGACTAATTCCCAACCCCTAACCCATTTAACCCCATAAACCTCTAGTAAAACCCTAATGCATTTAACCCCTAAACCATAAACCTCTAAACCCTTAACCCCTAACCCTAAACCCTGAATCTTCAAACCCAACCTAATAAACCTAACCCTAACCCCTTAAACCCTAAACCATTAAACCTTTAACCCTAACCCCTTAAACCCTTAAGGCCTAAAACCTAACCCCATTAGCCCCTAACTTCTAACCCCTAAAAGCCTTAACTGCTAAATCCCGCAAACCCCAAAACCCTAAACCTATAACCCCTTAACCCTTAACCCATTTAACCCCATAAACCTCTAAACCCCTAACCCATTTAAACACCTAAACCCTAAACCTATAACCTCAAACCCTAACCTTAGCTCCCATAACCCGGTGTTTCTCCTCCAAATTTGAGTTAGTTTTGAAGAAGTAATTGTTTTCTTACTTCTGTCTAATTCACTATATAATTAGATCATGAATGTGAGAAGGCTTTTGGTTCTAAGCATGGTTGTGGTATGTTGATGTTTAGACAAAAACTACAACTTGTAGCCTTTGATCTGCTAGGGGCCGGTTACCCTGATATCAATGGTGGTGTATTCATACTCCTTCTGAATAACCAATAAAGGGTCAAGGAAGTTGACCAATATGTTTTCAAGTTTTATCTTATCCATCTCTGGGGCAAGCTTCTTTTCTGATAACTCCACTACTTTTGATCTCAATTTTGCCAATTTCTTCATTCTCTCATATGATACCTGAGCCTTTGCCTTTCTCTTCCCTTCTAATTCTGTAATAGTGTCATAGTGATGCCAACCAACTTCTTTAGAAAGCCTTCCTAGCACACAATACTAGGTTATGAGGGTATCATGTGTTTGTGGGTAATGCCATTATTACCATGTGTTTGTAGACTAATTAGTAAATTTTAGGAAAAACTTGCAAAATTTCTAATGATGATAATTGATGGTAACTCATGTGATTATGACCGGCTTGGAATAATGAGATGAACAAAAAAAATGTGCTAGCTAAATACTTCAGGTGGTTTAGTGGAAGTGTCACAACAAGTGTAAGAAATCAATCAAAAGAGGTTGCTTATTTTAGAACATATGGAAGATGTTGGAATATTCATAACTTGGTCCTCTAAGGGTATCCCTTGAATGAAAAACTCTATGGAAATGGATGTGGAATCATAGAGTTATCTCCATACACAAACATTATGAAAATTACTGTAAGGTCTATTTAAGGATGATTCATATAACGAAGAAAATATTGGCAATCAACTAATGAAGTTGAATAATTATGGTAATAATGAAAGTAATTTTGAAGGAACCTATAAAGTATGATGAAAGTAATTATTCTACCTAAAAATATTATATTTATTAATATTTTTTATTACTTATAAATAATAATTACAATTAATATTATAAGTAATGATTTTTATATCCAAAAATATTGATAAATTGTTTTTAAATAAAATAAAATAAGTTTATTTTGTAAAATATTACAGCAGTTTACAATAAATATATAAAATAATTTAAATAAAATAAATTATTCAGTAATGTTTGAGTGGGAAATTGTCATATGATTTCATGTCATAGTTTCAATCAATCACATAATTCCTTGGCCTACTTTCAATTAATGATATAAGTAATGATTTTTACAACCAAAAATATTGATAAATTGTTTTTAAATAAAATAAAATAAGTTTATTTTGTATAATATTACAACAGTTTACAATAAAAATATAAAACAATTTTAATTAAATTTACTAATTCATAATTAATCAATTCATACATGATTAAAGACCCCTAATTAATCGATTAATATATTTAATATATGATTAATCATAATTAATCAATTGATAGAATTAATACATGATTAAAGATCCCTAGCTTGGCCTATTTCTTTAAATTCCAACAAATTAGCCTAATTACCTTACCCACGTGCCCTATTCCACCTATTCAAATTTTCTTAATCGACCTATTCAATTTTTTTTCTCGCTCAAATTTTTTGACCTTTATGCCTTCTTTCCCATGATTCCATTCTGCCCTATGATGCTTGCTTTTTTCCAGATTCTTGTAGAAGCATGGACGCTATGAAACCCTAAAGCGGCCATAGTCCATTAACATATCGAAAGCCATAGTAGCTGGTGGAGATATTTCGAGTTCTGCTGATGTTCAGAAATCTGTGGGAGATTTGAAGAGAAATCGATTGTGGAAGAATGCTCTCTTCTTCTGGAAGAATTAGATTGGTATTTCCCTTGTTTTATCCCATTCAAATTCACTATTTTCTTCTACGCTATCTTGGTTATGAGATATAGATGGTTGTAGGTTTGAAATATATTACATTTCTCATGGAAACATTGTACACATCCTGGTTCTCATGAACTCTGAGCATGGAAAAAAATGCCCTGTGCAGCTGCGTCAATTTTCCCTTGATGATACCTCAGCAAGTGGTGGTGGTAGTAATGTAGATCAACTTCATTCCTGCCAGAAGCTTGAATCTGAATCCTCTCGGCTGGAAACCTACCCATTTTTATTAACTGATGTATTTTTGACATAACAACAGAAGGTTGGATATCTGGTAAGTGGTTTCTGCTATAAGGGTTTTACTGGATGTTTTTTTTAATATAACATTACACTTCACTTTATGGGCACATTTAGAATGTGGTTTTGGGTTTGCCTTGTATGATTGAATAGCTAACTATTAACGTGGTTCGTCAATCTCAAGAGGATCTAGTACTTGCTCCACCACCCAAAGGGGATTCTGTTGGATCTCTATCATTTGTGACCCATATTTTTGATACGATATTAGTAGAGATTGGGGGAAATGTTCCATTTGAACCTTCTAAAGTGTAGTTGATTTTGTAGGGAGAGGGGTTGTAATGTTAACTTGTCTTCTAAAGATTTGGATTACTTCAATTTCTCTTTGATATTGTCTTTTTGCATAGAATGTTGGATGACAATGCCTTTAACAAATGGTGTATTTGGAATTGGGAAGCTATAGGGATTTTTATGAATTCTTCCTAGGGTTTGGGTTTTAAGTATGTGTGCTCACTATTTAACTCCAATGTCATAGCTCAACATGTTCTTTAATTTTGTACTTGGAACATTGTTGGCTCTATTTCCTTGTGTAGTGTTGACAAGCATATTTCAACCCAAAATATCATAGTTAGGGTCACTACCCTCTTTGGTTCTCCACCCTACTTGCGAACATGTAGCCATTCGTATATTTATTTACCTAAAGGTTTGGCAAGGTTCTTATCCCTAATTGTCAACGTTATACTTCCTCTAATGAAGGTTGTGCAACATTACAACATTATGTGAATCTTATCTTTTGTTATCCTTCTGGTGTTTATGTGAATCTTATCTTTTGTTCACCTTCTGGTGTGGCATTGACAGGTACGAGGATGGAAGCCTTGCTTGGTGGGATTTAAGGAATCCAAGGAAACCTATTACTTCCACTAAATTTAATTCTGAACCGGGTTTTTCTTCTTTGAGATTTTTCATTTTGCATTTTTATGATGTTTTTTTAAAATTAAATCATGCAATTATTATATGGATATTTTTTGTATTTTGGCTGGTTTACTGCAGCAAAGTTCATTCCTTTATTCTCTAATAGTACCTTTATTCTCTAACAATAAGAGTGGGAAAACATCAACTAGCTAGTTCTAAGTGTCTATATATGTGTTTGGAGCCAATATGAAAACTGGGTGGGTGCTAGATCATGATATCTGAGTTTGATCTAATTTTCTCATTCTGTCTTGTAGATCATTCCTTTATTCTCTAACAATAAGAGTGGGAAAACATAAACTAGCTAGTTCTAAGTGTCTATATATGTGTTTGGAACTAATATGAAAACTGGGTGGGTGCTAGATCATGATATCTGAGTTTGATCTAATTTCCTCATTCCTTCTTGCAGATCCACATGTTAGAAGTTTCCCATATAGCCAGTATTGTGGCTTTAATTGGTCTCTTGGTAGGCTTTGGATTCAAATTACCTACGAAATTCATGTTTATGTCTTCATTGCAGTCATCATTTTCATAATAGAAATGCCTCATGGTTTTCTTCACTTAATGTCAATTGGTGGTGTTCCTTGGTAGGCTTACATTATCGCCTTCTCCCTGGGTATGGGAGCCATCCCATGGATTATTATGTCTGAGGTAATGTGCCTTCTCCAACTTCACTTGAGAAGCATTCTTGGAGAGGACTCTAGATTGTATGTGTATGGGGGTAATTTTCAATTGAGAAAATTTAGGCTTACAACCATAAACTATTTGTGATAATCGAAGAAGTGGACATGGTCCCATGGTAAACTGGTGGCACTTGCCAACCAGTGATCATGACTTCCATTTCTCGAGGAATCACTCACATGCAAACAAAATATGGAATGTAATCATGAGTGGATGTAACTGGTAATGTTGAACTTGGGCCTTTATGATGTTCTAAAAATCGAGCTTACTACCAAATAGATTGCGTTGTCGTTCTATTATGTGGATGTCAATCAATTAATATTTCTGATTATGCTCTATTCTCTATCAATTATAAGTTTTCTACTTTACTCTATTGCAGATACTTCCTACTAATGTCAAGGGAATCGCTGGTAGTGTGGCAAATTTGGCCAACTGGGCCCTTTCCTGGGCAGTAACAATGACTATCAATTTTCTTTTAGAGTGGATCATTGTAGGTAAAATTTGTTGCTTTTGAGAACTGGTTATATTGCAATTTTCTGTTGCGGCATCTAGAATTTTTTTTTCAACGCGTTTCGATCATCAGTTTCGGATCCCTAACTAAAGTCGATATTTTTGTTATCTATTACAAGAACATTATCACTGTATTCTCTCTTTACTATCTTTACGTTCATATTTTTGGTGCTGTTTGTGCTTGAAACCAAGGGGAAGACTCTGGAGGAAATTGAGGCATCATACAGATAAGGTTGGGCTAGCCGAGAACCTTAGATTTTATTGATGGCAGGACATATTGCTCTGAAAGGATCAAGTCCTTTCAACATGAAAAATTGGTGTATTTAGTTAAGATGCTTCATGAAGTGGTAAGATGACACTGAATCCATTACAAATCGTGTCATCGTCCTCCAAAAGTGACTGAAAAATCACCGGAAATCAAATCAGGTCACCTGTTTCAGGAACCTCATTAGTTATTTCATTGATAAGACCCCGAATTTATAACACATCTTCACTAATTAATTAATCGAGTAATCCGATTTTATAACACATCTTGAAACTATTACATCAAAGGTAATCATGTCGAATTGAATGTCGATTCTGATCAGCAGACAATCACCTTGCTTGTAAGGAATGTTACATATTTACGGGTTTAATTTTATTTTTGCCGTTCTATTATGTGGATGTCAATCAGTTACTATTTCTGATTATGCTCTATTCCCTATCAATTATAAGTTTTCTACTTTACTTTATTGCAAATACTTCCTAATAATGTCAAGGGAATCGCTGGTAGTGTGGCAACTTTGGCCAATTGGGCCCTTTCCTGGGCAGTAACAATGACTATCAATTTTCTTTTAGAGTGGATCATTGTAGGTAAAATTTTTTGCTTTTGAGAACTGGTTATATTGCAATTTTCTGTTGCAGCATCTAGAATTTTTTTTTCAACGCGTTTTGATCATCAGTTTCGGATCCCTAACTAAAGTCGATATTTTTGTTATCTGTCACAGGAACATTATCACTGTATGCTCTCTTTACTGTCTTTACGTTCATATTTGTGGTGCTGTGTGTGCTTGAAACCAAGGGGAAGACTCTAGAGGAAATTGAGGCATCATACAGATAAGGATGGGCTAGCTGAGAACCTTAGATTTTGTTGATGGCAGGACATATTGCTTTGAAAGGATCAAGTCCTTTCAACAGGAAAAATTGGTGTATTTAGTTAAGATGCTTCATGAAGTGGTAAGATGACACTAAATCCATTACAAATCATGTCGTCATCCTCCAAAAGTGACTGAAAGATCACGGGAAATCAAATCAGGTCACCTGTTTCAGGAACCTCATTAGTTATTTCATTAATAAGACCCCGATTTTATAACGCATCTTCACTAATTAAGTAATCAAGTAATCTGATTTTATAATGCATCTTGAAACTATTACATCAAAGGTAATCATTTCGAATTGAATGTTGATTTTCATCAGTGGGCAGTCACCTTACTTGTAAGGAATGTTACATCTTTATGGGTTTAATTTTTTTTTTTAAATTTTTATCATAGTGTCGGAAGACCGACGATTTCAAAGTGTCGGTAGACCGACGCTCTAGCCTTTTGCACAACATCGGTTTTGCGATGCTTTAAAAGCATGGTTAGCCAACCATGTCAGTATTGTGACTCCTCTAGCATCAGAAGAGAGCCTTTTGCACAACGTCGGTTTTGCGACGCTTTAAAAGAGAGGATATCCATAGAGTCGGTATTGTGACGCTTTACAAAATGTCAGAAGAGTGATGTTCAAAATGTCAGACCACATATCATCAGAATTGCGACAGTTTACAAACGTCGGAAGAGCGACAGTTTACAAACATCGGAAGAGTGACGTTCAAAACGTCGAACCACATATCGTTGGAATTGTGACCGTTTACAAATGTCGGAAGAGCGACGGTTTCGAAAATGTTAGAAGAGCGATGTTCGTTTGGAAACATCGAAAAAAGTGTCGGTATTGCGACACTTTATCAAAGTGTCGGAATTGCGACGTAATGGCTAACCACGTTTTGTCTGGCCTTGAACTGTCACTCTTGCGATGACTATGTGTTGGAATAGCGATGAAGTGGCCGTCAGAAATTGGGTCAAATTTTCTAGTGATATATCTATTCGAGACAATGATTTTGTTCAGTGCCCAATAGTCAATATAGAGTCTCCAAGTCCTATCGTTCTTCTGCACCAACATGATCGAGCTCCCACAGGGAGATGAACTCTATCAGCTGTGACCATTCTGTAGCAGCTCCTGAATCTGCCTCTTGATCTCTTCGTTCTCCAAAACAAAGCGCTAATAGACTGTTCCATTGGGTAGCGAGGTGCCTCGAGTCAGATTGATGGAGTGCTTGACCTGACAGTGGAAAGGCACCACTGAAGGTGAGGTGAAGATGTCCATGAACTCCTCCATGACCTTGTCCATATGTTGTTTCCATGCGGAGGATCCCTATTTGGAGGTCGTGGCCATAGTATTCTTCTTTCCCCGAGGGTGGATAATAAGGAAAAAAAAATTATCATTTTAGGAAATGAGCTTACTGCAATTTTTCGTAGTGATCAAAGAGATGGCGGTAGGCAGTACTACCTCTGGTATCCTATACAACTTATTACCGAAAGTAACAAAATAATGAGAGGTTGAGACTCATGCAAAAAAAAATTCTTCCACAAGTATGGTTGGAATAATAATACATCACAAACATCAAGAGGAGTAACATCACATAATACCTCATCCGTGAATGACTTAATGTTGTAGGGAAGACGACACTAGTCATTGATGTGGAGATCTCGTCCTTGGTGAAGCCACCCAATGGTGTATGTTTGTGGGTGTATTGTGAAAGAAAATCCCAACTACTTCACAACGTCTGCTGAAATGAGATTTTCTTGGATCCTGCTATCGACAATGAACTGTAGCAGGGAACCCTTCACCCACATCTAGGAATGGAAGAGCCACCCCCCTCCTCTGGATATTTATGTTCTTCCTTATGAATCTTCGTGGTGGAATGGTGGCATTGGATTCTACATCAACAATATGCTTCACTTTTTCATTCCCCTTATTGGGTTCTCAGTTAGAGTAGGAACATGTGTCTGATTCGGAAGCCTTCAGCTTTTCCACCAGTGACTGCTTGGCACAACACTCACTTGTGTTGAGAGTGGAGCTCTTATGGAACTCACACCAGTTTCCCTTATCCTTCTTTGGCATCATGGTGTTTCTCTTCGCTTGTGGCTTCCACAGGTTTTCCTCGGTCGCCCCGCCTTGGCCTTGTCCTTTATTCTACGGTTTTGGGGCACCTTTCCCTTGCTTCTATATTCATAGACCCAAAGTATTGCTTCCTCTATTTGAATTTCTTCTCAATATTGGCAACATACCCATATGCTGTACTAAGGGAGGAGATGTTGTAGAGATCCATTTCCTCCTGGATGTATTTGTGAAGAAAAACTTGATACTTAAGCACCAAATGTTTCTCTGAATCTTTGATACCCAAATTTGTGCATAGGGTATGGAACATATTCGTCAACCCATGCACATCTTGATCCCTTTGTTGCTGCAATGTAGTCCATTATATGTACTTGTCCTTATACCTCCCCACGGGGTAGTATTGTTTCTTGATGGTTTCTTGGAAAGAATTCCAAGTGGGTGTGACCAAGAATAGGGAGGATTCTCCCTCATCCTTTTTCTCACAGTAGGCTTCCCACTAGTCCTTGGCATGGGGGGTGGCTTTGAGGAGTGCAAAAGTAATATTTTCTAGATTGGAAAATTCATGAACTGAAAAAAATCATTCTAATAGATTCAACCATCTATCTATGATGTTTTCATCTATTTGGCCCTCAAATATGGGAATGTCAAAGTTACCTTGTACCATAAAAGGAGTGGAGCCTCCAGAGTGGCTGTCGGATGAAGATTTTCTATCGGTGGGTAGCCGTCGAAGGATCTGGAAAAAGTTATCCATCATGATCACATTATTTTGTTTCTCGAGGGCCTCCTCGAGAAATGTTTTGATAGGGTCTCATGCTCCCTTGCCTTTATTTTCCTTCGCCAAGGGAGGCTATCAAGGTTTGCGAGGCTGATCTTGTAAAGGTTCAACCAAATCAAGTCGTAACTCCTTATACCCCGACCTTGTCGGGGAGATGAAAAAAAATATCGAGAAAGAGAAAACTACTATGATACCACTGATTTGAATTTATGATGGAAAACAATAAATATATAAATAAACATAAACGCAAAGATGCAGCAAAAAATACACTTCATTTCATTAATATCAAATAACAGAAATAAGCTTATAGACAGAATGGAAATAAAATAGCTCGGGAAATGGTAGCTTATCTCTAAGAAGAGATGTGGCAGCAACTTGAATCTGCACTTAGTTACAATGAGGCTCAAGGGAATTTTTATTATTGACCAACATAGAAAAACCCTAAACAACCAGAACCCTAACCATAGGAGATGGAAGACCAATAGTTTGTGGGCCCCATTAGGGTTAGTCGGGCAACCAACTTCTCAGGGTCGTAACTTGGTCATATTATCTCTGTTTGGCGCATATGATATATCTTCAGAAATATCTCTCCAAGTACTATAGGATTTTCCACAAGCTCCTGCCTATAGCTACGAGCCTATTCCTGACCTAAAAAATCATTTGGGGGTCAAAACCACTCCTGAAGTTTAGGACCCAAAAAAATGCTAAAAATAATAAGTGTTGTTATAAACAAGGAAACTAATGAAACTAACTAGAGGTCTAGGTGGAATAGGTGGGTCACCACCAATATCCGAATCATTTTTACTCAATTAATTAATTACAACTCAAAACAAACTCAACCTAGGGTCCTATAAAGTAGGAGAGAATTTACATGACTCAAGCTAGTACCTCAAATTGAACTAACTGAACCAACTAAGCCAAGCTAACTTAGCTAACTCATTCAAGTTGTCTTGTGATGTGGAATTAAAATATTCTCATAATTAAATTCAAGGGAAAATTAAATCAGGATTTTCGTGTTGCCTTTTTTGAACATTTCTTGTTGCCATCTTCAACAAATGACAAGGGGGTTGGAAACTACTTGACTTAATATGGCATAACTGGATGCTCAACCAAATTTTTTGTTGCCTTTTACTTTTTGGAGTATGTTTCCAAATACCCTTTTCACCTTTGAGCAATATTCTTAACGATTTATTTGAGATGCTGACTTGTAGCAATTTCAAAAGCTCAAGTCCCCGAGACAATAGATCAATCTTCAAGTGTGTTTTTAATAACGTACTTAATTTGATTGATAGTATAACCATTAGATACTTTTTTTAAAATTGTACATGAGTGGGGATTCCTAACAATTTCCCAAAAAAAAAACTTTAATTCCCCTAGGACATGCTTATATATAAGCCCAACCCATCCAAGAGCATTAACAGTCATATAATCAACATAAGTGATAGTTTCCCACCATGCTAACCAATCTCTCCATATTGCGCCTATTTTCTATCCTCAAAACTACACTCCTTTCTTTTGCAAGAAGAGTAAGTGACATAGGGTATATTCCATTCTAATTAATCACAATTTTTTTTTTGTTAGTGCCATCACAAACTTTCTTCTACAAGTTAATGATATTTCAATTTTTCTCACCTATATGTCTTATTTTTGCTAAAACCATTTTCTTACTCTACTATGCATTTGAATAAAACAAAGTTTCATTTACTTCACTCTTTTTGTATTCTAGAGATAGATCACAAGTAAACATGTAGAAATTCTCCACTTGTTTCTTCATGTTTGGATGATAGGCTCCATGATTAAGAACTAGGTCTTCAATTGGATGAGAATCTATGTCAAACTCATGCCTCGTATGAATAATTTCCGCCATAGATAGATCAATAGATTCCTCTGGCCTTCGCGTAAAAATAAATGCATTCACAAAAAATGTTAGTTAATTGATATGAAAGTGCTTCAAGATATTTTTCATAAGATTTTTCCTTGCTACCATTTTTAACATCACCCTTTTAGGCACTTCCTCCATAAGAACTGGGTTATTGAAATTCTCAGGAAATTCCAATGTAGCTCTTTTTTCTATATCAAATCCATCCACTAGCATAAGCGGGTGCATTACTTCACATATGTAACTCTATGATTTTTTTCATTGGCTCCCTAATGAAAATAAATGTAGATGTGATTTCATCTCCACTAATGGCATAATTAGTAGCAACTGGGTTATGAACAAAAGTTGTGTTAAAGATTAGAATTATTTTAGAATCATTTCGGTTAGTTTAGAGTTAGTTCTATTAGTTTAACTATTTTTAACTGAATTCTATGCATATATAAATCTCATAATAAAACCTCAAAAGTGTGTACTTTCAGAAAATCATTATCTTCTCTCTTTTGTTTAACTCTGTCATGGTATCAGAGTCGATGGCTCTACAACCCTAGTTTGGGTTTCAGTTTCTTGAGAGTGTGAAATCCTTGTTTGAAGAAGGGAGTAATTTGTTGGTCTTTGTTTACTGCGTTCAAATTTTTTTGTGGCTACAGAGAAGAAGCACTGTTGGAGTAGCTTTGTGCGCTACAACTGGAGGTTGCATGTTCTGTTGGATAGAGGCTGTGTTAAAAATGTTTTTTGTTGCATGAGTTGTTTGCTTTCTTGCTGCTATCAAAGAGTCGCCAGAGAGAAAGCAGTTGTGCAGAAAGTAGTTCTACTCTACCCATGTGAAGAGGATGAGTTCTGCCACTGAGAGAAGGTTTTTGCATTCATTGTTTACTTTTCTGAGTCTTGAAGTTCTGTCGCTGTTGCCTAATTCCTGCCAGCAAATTTGGATTCTGGTTTGTGCAAAAACAAAAAAAACAAAAATAAATAAATTGTTGTTCGACCTGCCTATTTGTTGTTCTGAGCTTTTTCTTATATATATATATATATATATATATATATATATATATATATATTTGTATAGTAAAAGGATATGGTTATTATCTGCGGCCTTGATTTTCCAGAAAATGATTAAGCCTATCTAAATAATTTTCTGGTTAAGGATTTTTATGCAAAGAACTTATTTCTTTATGATAATCTTGTAAGAAAGATATCAAGTTAAGAAATAATATTTGCAGACAAAGTGTAGAGGCTTTTATAGCAGTGTAAAGGCTCTTTTTTTCTACTTCTGGTAGAGGGGAAAAGAGAGTACAAGTTTTTTAAAAAGGTGTTAGATTTCTAATTTTTTCAAACATGGCTTCGACAAGTCTATTTTCCATTCCTACGCCATTATTTAGTGGAAAGAACTATGATTTTTGGAGTCTTAAAATGCAAGCATGCTTACAAGGTTTAGGTTGTTATGAATCATTAGAATTGGGGTTCATATAACTTGACGCAAACACAATTGCTGGAATGAGTGTTGTTAAAAAAAAAAAATTGATGAACTTAAACAGAAAGAAGGTAGAGCGAAGTCATGCATTTTAAGTTCCTTAGATGACTCTATTTTTCCTAAAATCACTGCTACTAAAACTGCTAAATCAATATGGGATATACTTAAGGTTTCTTATCAAGGAAACGATAAAGTAAAAATGGTAAAATTACAGTCTCTCACAACACAATTTCAAACACTTAAAATGACTGAATCAGAAACAGTTGATCAGTTCATGACTAAAGTTATGGGTGTTGTTAATTAGCTTCGAATTAATGGTTAAGAACTTGAAGACAAAATAATTGTTGAAAAAATTCTTAGATGTTTGCCTAAAATATTTGACATGATAGTTACTGTTTTTGAGTCGAGAGAATTAACAAAATTATCTGTGGAAGAATTAACTTGTTCTTTGTTGGCTCATGAAGCAAGAATTGATTTATATGTCAGTAATTTAGAGCATGCTTTCAAATCTAAATCTTCTATGGATAGAGGTAGATGCAGAGGTTTTCGTGGCAAGAGAGGAAAAGTTAGAGCACAGTCTCAGTCTAATGATAGATCACAAGTAACTCAGACACATTCAGAGCAGTCTCAAATTGATCATGGTCGTAGGTGGATAGATAGATCAAAAATTCAATGTCACTACTGTAAAAAATATTGCCATTATAAGTCTAAATGTTGAAAATTACAGTATGTTTTAAGTAAAAACAAAGGCAATGTCACAAACAATGAATGTGAAAGATCAGATGCTTTATTTTTGGCATGCCAAGTGACTGTGAAAGTACCTAATAAAGATGTTTAGTTGGTAGACAAAGGATGTAATAATCATGTGACTGGTCATAGTGAATTTTTTTCACATCTTGATACATCTTTGGGTTCCTCTATTGGTTTGGGTGATGATCACCAGGTTAAAGCTTCAGGAAAGGGTGTTGTACCTGTCTTAACCAAACAAAATGTTGTGAAGAATATCTATGATGTTTATTATGTACCCAATTTCAAGCATAATTTGTTGAGTGTTGGTCAGCTAGATGCACATGGTTATGATGTTAGCTTTCACAACACTACTTGCAAGATTTATGATAAACATAAGTCTCTTGTTGCAAAGATTCCTATGACAAAGAATAGGTTATATCAATTACAATTAAAAAGTGAGAATTTTTATGCACGATCTATGGCATTTGTGATATGGTCATTTACCTATCAAAAGTATGAGTTTGTTGCAAAGACAGTCTATGGTGAAAGGCTTGCCTGCTTTGTCCGATCATATCTCTTCGTGTACAAGTTGTATAATGGGTAAACATAAATGAGATAGTTTTGCTTCACCCTCTAGTAGAGCCAAGGAACAACTAGAGTTAGTGCATACAAATTTGTGTGGTCCAATGCAAGAAAAATCAATTGCTGGCAGTCTCTATTTTATTGCTTTTATTGATGGATTTAGCAGGAAAATTTGGGTGTATATCATCAAATACAGATCTGAAACTTTTTCCAAGTTTAAGGAGTTCAAATTCGAGGCTAAAAAATAGAGTGGCAAGTTTATTAAAGTTATGAGGTCTGATAAAGGAGGTGAGTATGAATCTAATTAATTCGTTGATTTTTGCAAACAACATGGTATTAAAAAACAAACGAAAACTAGTTATACTCCATAGAAGAATGGAGTTGCAGAAAGAAAGAATCAGACAATTATGAATATGGCTCGAAGTTTGCTTAAAACATGAAATTTGTCTAAAGATTTACGGGCTAAAGTAGTTGATCAAGAATCAAAACCATAAGGTGTACGGGTTGAAGAAATAATTGTATGGCTTGAAGCAAGCTCCAAGAGCTTAGTACAACTGAATAGGCAATTACTTGTTGAATAATGGTTTCAGAAGGAGCGACCATGAGCCCACTTTGTATATCAAGAATGATCATCAAGTAATATTTTGATACTGTGTCTTTATGTTGACAACATAATTTATACAGGTAACATGCAGTTAGATGAATTTAAAGCTGCAATGAAAAATGAATTTGAAATGACAGATCTTGGATTAATGAGATACTTCTTAGGTATCGAAGTGAAGAAAACACACGATGGTATGTTTATGAGTCAACAGAAATATGTTGCTGACATTTTGAAAAAGCTTAAGATGGTCAGGTGTAAACTGGTGGATACTCCTATTGAAGTTGGTACAAAGTTAAGTAAAGATGATGTGGGTACTATTGTTAATGTGACTTTGTATAAGCAACTTGCTGGTAGTATTATGTATCTTACTGCTACTAGACCTGGTATAGCATTTGCAGCTAGTTATATTTCCAGGTTTATGGAATCTCCTAAAGACTATCAATGGAAAGCTAGAAAAAGGGTGTTAAGATACATTGCAGGTACATCTACTTATGGTTTATCGTTTGCAGCCTCTACAATAGTAAGCTTGTTGGTTATACAGACAGTGATTATGTAGGTTGTATTGATGATTGGAAAAGCACTTCTAGCTATGCTTTTCTATTTGGTAGAAAATTGATCTCATGTCCATCCAAAAAGCAGCCCATAGTTGCGCTATATTCAACAGAGGCCGAGTACCTTGCAGCGAATTCAGCATCATGTCAAGTAGTGTGGCTAAAGGGACTTCTCTATGACTTTGGATATATAGAAAATGAATCTATTTCATTCCTTTGTGACAACACTTTCGGTATTTCATTATTGAAGAACAATGTCTTTCATCAAAAGAGAAAACATATCGACACTCGTTTTCACTTCATTGGTGAACTCGTCAAGAATGGTAATATTTTTCTCAAATTTTGTGATTCCAAGGTTTAGTTAGGGCATACTTTCACCAAATCTCTAGAAAAAGTTAATTTTGAATTTCAATGTCAAAAGTTACAAATAAAACAATGTAACCCTAAAAATTAAGAAGAAGTGTTAAAAATTATAATTAATTCAGAATCAGTTCAGTTAGTTTAAAGTTACTTCTATTAGTTTAACTGTTTTTAACTGAAATCTATGCATATATTAATTTTATAATAAAACATTCAGAGTGTGCGCTTTCAGAAAATCGTATTCTTCTCTCTTTTGTTTAAGAGTGTCAAGTTGAACTTGGTTTGCCTTGCATGTGCATTGAGTGCACTCCAATTTCTTTTTCTCACAATTTTCCGCTTTGTTTATGATTAGTCGTCTTCTATAGGCTCTTCATAATTTGATATCAATGTAGCTATATGTAACACAACTCAACGAATATGCATTGAAAAAAAAATTGGCGTGCCAAGGGGCTCAATGAGACAAACGACTCCATACATAGTATTTGGTGTGCCAAGTGGCTTAGTCGAAGTAGAACACATTCAAGGATGATACTAGGGCATAAAAACCTAATGAAAATAGAATAACCCCAACAAAAATATAACATATTAATCCTGCTATATAATTCCATCAAACTATTAGAATACCGATATCATATAACACCTTCTTAAAACCAATCAATTATCTTATAATGCCAACGCCAAAGTAAACACGCAATTGATATCAATAAGGACATGAATTTGAAGGAAGGTTCCTAAGCCCTATCCATGTGGCCTCTTCTTACGTGTAGTGAAATTCAAAACATCAGACAACAATGGCTAATTGTGTGAATCATCCCACCTTGGCTTCTGAAAGATGAATGAATTGCAGTGTCAAAGTGCACTCATCCATTATTCAAAGCTTCGAAAACCCAAGACATGAAAAAACCGATCAAGACATTAGAAGTTTAGAAGCAACCTTTTACGTAAGAAAATATTCTCATTTGTAGCTCCCTGATATACCAAAGTAACTTTTAACTTATCTGCATATCTGTTAAGGAGAGAACCTTTAACCTGACGCTTCTTACATGGTACTCCACACCAAATGATCAGAATATTATATTAAAAAAAATTGTCTAGTAAGAATCATTTGACTATGGACATAACAGAAGTTTATGGTACTGCACTATGTTCTCCATAATTTCTAAAGGTGATGGACTTCTTGAATTTCCCCTGTTCAGGTTCTCTTGTATTTCGTCTTTAATTGTTGTTTCAATCATATGACACCCCTCTTCAAAATTTTCTAAAAAACCAGCTACCCAATGATTGCCATTCTCAACCCATTCACCATGATGCATGCTAGCTCTCTTGGGGACAATATGTTACTTTTTTCCATTTTCCCTAGTGTACTTTCACCTCGTGAGACAGTTTTGTTATTCCCATGTTGACCCTCAATTGTTTCTTTCACATAGCTAACTCCAAGGTATTTCCTTGTGTACCCACGATCAAGGTGGCCCATTACATATTCATTGTAGCCTTTAATTATCCTCATCATGACATCCGATGTAGAGATACAATCGATCCACTTTGTTTCCTTAAATTTTCCTGTTGAATTGAAAAATTCATAGAAATCTTTGCCAACTCCACCAGTATCTACATACGGGAATGCATCATGGGCTACATAGTCAACATATGCTTGTTTATGAATTATTGATTAATCACCTATCGAGCATCTGGGATGAATTTATCAACCCACCTGCAATGGTGATGGGATTCATAATGCTCAAATTCGGTCATTACAATATTACCATTATATCTACAAGCGACTTCATCATTACAGCAAGCCACAATGAGGTATATGTTTGGAAATAGTTTCTTGGCTTGTTCTAGTGATCGCACAGTGGAATAAATAAAAAATTCCACCTGCACAGACCATGATAGGCTTCTCAGTCCACTTGAACACCTGTTGACCCGTCACCAACAACAAATATGCTAACAAGAAGGAGGTTTCATAGACTCCATTTTATGAGTAGCACATACACCTCAATGACAATGAACATTAGATTCCACAAAGCGCTGCAAAACTGGCCCTGTAACAAGATAACATAGTATGGTGACAAATAAATATTAAATGAATGCCATAGCTTCTTCATCAAGTTGAGGCACTTCTTCTAGGAGAAGGCACAAGATCGTATCGCGTCACTTCATATCATAATTCAGTTTTCTATTTCCAAATGGATTTATGCTAGTTGTTGCCACTACTCATGCGCTCGAGCCTATAAACATGCAGGAAAAAATGACCCCTCCATCATTTATGCGAGTCGTTGTTACCACTCTCCAAGAGAAGCAGGAGAGATATTATGGTGTTGAAGGTGATGAGAGCAGAGTAGAATTTTGTTGTTTTGGTTTTGTAATGCTAGTTGTTGCCACTACTCATGCGCTCAAGCCTATAAACATGCAGGAAAAAATGACCCCTCCATCATTTATGCGAGTCGTTGTTACCACTCTCCAAGAGAAGTAGGAGAGATATTATGGTGTTGAAGGTGATGAGAGCAGAGAAGAATTTTGTTGTTTTGGTTTTGTAATGAAGACCTAAAGAAATCTCATGATACTTTTAATAGTTGGAAATAATCAACAAAGTTAGTCACGGTCTGGAATGTGGCCAAAAGAAAAAAACTTTGAAGTTTTGAAACTGATATATCATTGGAGCATTCATCAACGCTGAATATACTCTCTCCATGTATAGTTGAAGCATTAAACATATAATTTTGAGTTTATATCATTGATATGTGCGAAAGTATTAGATACCGGAGTCGCTTCATGAGAATAGTATGCACTCAAATAATATAAATTCTCTCTAAATTATGGTATAAAACCCTAATTGTTGCTCCATTCAACATTGCATGTATTTAAAGCTATTGCCAAATTCTGCAAACGTTATGGCATATATCAAATGAAATAAATTCGAAACCTGTGAATGAAATATGGGCCATATTGATCGTTGTGTATGGCGGTTACAATGTTCCAGCACATATGCATGAAAATAAATTCTCCATATATAAAGCAACATTGCTCCATGTAAACGCTTCCACTATGCATATAGTAACGCTAATCCATGTAAATGATTCCATGTTACATATAATAACGTTGCTCCATCATATAGTAACCCTGCTGGATGTGACTGTTGTCATATGGCATGAACGGTTATCCTTTTGGAATTTCTAATAATTCCAGAACAATATAGAGAGAATAATACTCTCCTTCTAACACAGAGAATAAGTGGAATGAGATTTTCAGAATAAAAATTTTCTTTCTATTTCATCAACAAAACTAAAACTATTACAAATTTCTTCCTCACTGGAGGGATTCAAAAAACACTTGATTGCTACAGACGCAGTTCTCTCAAAATTACTTCTCTCTGTCTCTCAAAACAAAATGCACAAAACAGTGCTCTGTTGGTCTTACTATGTTTTCTCTTCCTGTGGGCTATTTCTCAATACACAGTGATACAACAATACAATCATTCTCTCACAATACTATGGGCCTTTCACTTTTTATATGGCGTGGTGGAAAATAAAAACATAAAACAAATTACCAAGAAATACATTGCCAAAACCTAACTTTAACATAAAAAATTTATATGTGCGATGTACGAGTGGAGCCCACTTCGCAATCGGAAATCGGCGATTGGCGGATTGGCTTAACAATAAAAAACATGCAATGTGACAATTCCAATTTTCGATTTGTGATTGAGCGATGATGAAACAATTGCAATCGGCGATAAAACAAAAAATTGGCGGAATGAACCTCTTGAACTTTGCGATTGCGATCGTGCGATGGCGCGACAATCGCATCGTGACTTGACAATCGACAGATAACATATGTGACATGCGATTGCGATTGCAGTTGTGGTGGAACCACATCGCATTGCATCACGATACTCTTATTACTACAGAACATGTGTGGTACTCCGTTCCTTTGCGATTGCGATGATCGCATCGCATCGGAACAATCCATATCAACAAGACACTGCAAGTAAAACTTGCGATTGCGATTAGCGCTTAAGAAGTGGGGACCACTTGATGTGTCTCATTCAAAAACTTAAAGTACTTCGCCGTTTAAGCACACTTTCTTCAATTTTGGTTGTTGAGGGCTTAAAATCCCGAAAAGACTATCTTTAAATAAAACTTTGTTCTTCTGTTCTTTTAACCATCAAAGTATTCATTCTCTGAAAGAACAGTTACGCACATACAAACATGACTTATCCTCTGCAATGGTGGCTGCTGCCCATCAAACATTAATTCCTCCTTACAATTTTCTCCATTTGACTTGAATGCGCGGTGTTGTACACGCAAGCTCCTCTGCTGCCCCTGTACTCTATTTCTTCCTACTCTCAAGGCACGCATATGACTTTAATATTTTCAGCACTCCCCCTTAAAGTCAGCTGCTGGGTTATCAATCATACCCAAGCATTTTCTTAAAAAGTCAAATGTCTTCTACCCCAATGGCTTTGTCAAAATATCTACAAATTTCTCCTCTGTTCTACAATGCTATAAAACAATTTCTCCGTTGCTCACTAATTCTCTGATATAGTGATACTTGGCATCAATGTGTTTCATTCTCTTATGAAACACTGAATTCTTTGACAATGTAATAGCTGAGCTATTGTCACAATAAATCACAGTTCCCTTTGTCTGCTCTTGGCACAAACTTCTTAGCATCCTTCTCATCCAAACTGCTTGACATGCTGCTGCTGTAGCTGCCACATACTCTGCCTCTGCTATAGATAATGCCACAATCGACTGTTTCTTAGAAGACCATGAAATGGCTCTTGAACCTGTATGAAATACATAACCGGATGTGCTTTTCCAATCATCTACACTTCCATCCCAATCACTGTCAGTGTATCCAACTAAATCTGAATTTTCCAAAGTAGTATATAAAATAACAAACCTTTTAATACCTTTAACATATCTCAGAATTATCTTTGCTGCCTGCCAATGTGCTTCTTTTGGCTTCTCCATGAATCTGGAAATAAAACTAACAACATGCATAATATCCGGCCTAGTTGCAGTCAAATACATGAGGCTGCCAACTATGCTTTTATACAAACTTGGATCAAAATCCTTGCTGCTGTCATTTTTACTCAACTTTAATCCCATTACTGTAGGAGTAATTGCAGCTTTGCACTCCTGCATATTAAATATTTCTAAAAGTTGATTCACGTACTTTTCTTGAGATATAAAAATCCCTTTTCACTTTGCTCTACTTCTATTCCTAAGAAGTATCTCAAAAATCCAATGTCAGTCATTTCAAATTCTTCTTTCATCACTGTTTTAAAATTTTCAACAAGGTAATCATCATTACTTGTAAATATTAGATCATCAACATATAACACAACAATGAGAATTTTACCATCATTTTCTTTGATGTACAATCTGGGTTCTCCATCACATTTCTCAAACCCATTTTCTAGTAGATAGGAATCTATCCTACTGTACCATGCTCCTTGTGCTTGCTTCAACCCATAAAGAGATTTCTTCAATCTGCACACTTTGTGTTCTTGGCCTTTCTTCTCATAGCCAAGAGGTTGTTCAACATATACCTCCTCCATTAAAACTCCATTTAAAAATGCTGATTTTACATCCATCTGGTATACTTTCCATTTGTTTTGTGCTGCTATGGACAACACTACTCTTACTATCTCCATTCTTGCAACTGGTGAAAAAGTTTCCTCATAGTCTCTTCCATGCTGCTGCTTATATCCCTTCACAACAAGTCTGGCCTTGTGCCTTTATATCTTTCCTTGAGCATTACTTTTGGTCTTGTAGACCCATTTAACTCCATTGACTTCTTTACCTTTTGGGAGTTCAACCAAATCCCATGTTTTATTTTTCTCTATGGCATTAATTTCATCATCCATAACTTCTATCCATTTTCTATCTTTTATGGCATCTTCAAAATGAATAGGATCATCAACTTGACAATACAAAGAAAATAAGGAATTCATACTTTCATTTTCCGCTTCCTGCTCATAAATTTCATTAATATTTCTGAACTTTGTTCCTCTTTCATCTGGTGTTGTTGTGCTTGAAGAAGCACTCAATTCTGCTCCATGTGATGTGCTTGGAGATGCACTCCCATTTCTTCTCAAGGGTGTTCTCGCTGTTGCTTGAGGTGTCCCTTGCTGTCCTTGTGTTGGTGGAGGTTCTGCTACCGATGAGGTGTTATTTTCAATCACATCTTCCTCATCTTCATCATGAGATAAAAAAATTTTAACATTAAATTTTTTCTCAATGCTTCCATCCCATGCTTCCTCTTCAATAAACTGTACATCTCTGCTTATCACAAACTTCTTTGAGGATGGGTTATACAATCTGTATCCTTTGGAATCTTCACAATATCCAAGGAAGATGCACTTCTCCCCCTTACTATCCAACTTCTTCCTCAACTTGTCTGGAATGTGTGCATATGCCACACATCCAAAAACTCTCATGTGGGTGACTCCTTGTTTTCTGCCACTCCACGCTTCTTCTGGAACTCTGTTCATTACAACTTTTGTAGGGCATCTATTCAAAACATACATAACACAATTTGCTGCTTCTGCCCAATACTCATTTGGCAAGTGTTTTTCCTTCAGCATACTTCTCACCATTTCCATTATGGTTCGATTCTTCCCTTCAGAAACCCCATTCTGTTGCGGTGTGTACCTGGTGGTAAACTACTTATGTATGTCGTTCTCTCTGCAAAAACGTAGAAATTATTTTGATATATATTCTCCTCCTCTATCAGTTCTAAGTACTTTTATATGCAGCCCGCTCTGTTTCTCTACAAGAGCTTTAAAATGGAAAAATTTCTGAAAGACTTCACTCTTATATTTCAAGAAATAAACCCACACTTTCCTTGTGAAATCATCTATGAAGGTCAACATGTAATTGGTTCCTGAAACTGATGTTGTTTGCATCGACCCACATAAATCTGAGTGAATGATCTCTAAGGGTGCTTTCGCCCTTATACTTTTCCCCGATGGAAAATTTTCTTTGTGTTGCTTTCCCAAGATGTAACCTTCACATAGGATGCCAGGCTTCTCAATCAATGGAAAACCTCTTACCATTCCTTTTCTGTGCAACAAATTTAATCCTCCGATATTGAGATGTCCAAATCTCAGGTGCCATAACCAGTTTTCATCTTTCTCTTCCTTCTGAAAGACTTCTTGTGTTACAGCTGCTACACTCTTCCCTTTTCCCTTCAAGTCAGTGTTGAGCTTGAGTGGAAACATTCTATTGCTGGTCATTTGTATTTTAGCAATAAATTTCTTGCTTGGAGGTATATATTTAATTGTGCACACATCATCCTTGAAAATTACTTTGTAACCTTTGTTTATGAGCTGCCCAATGCTCAAAATATTACACTTCAAACCAGGAACATAATACACATCTGGAACAAATTTTTGTTCACCATTTCTTGCTCGAATACTAACTCTGCCTTTTCCCTTGACAGAGATCTTAGTATCAGTCCTTGTGGTTACTTCTGATTTAACTTCTTCATCTAGATTGGCAAACATTGCTTTGTTTCCAGTCATATGATTACTACATCCTGAATCTAGAACCAAACATCATCTTCTCTATCTTGTGCTACATTACATGTTAACAACAAATTACTTGGGTTCTTTTCTTCTTTTGCTACATTATCATTCTGCCTATTTTTCATGTCATTTTGCTTCTTTCTACGTTCATTAGCATAGTGCCCATATTTCTTGCAATAATGACATTGGACATTGGATTTGTCATACCTTTGTCCATGCGCATGCTGGTGTCCACCTTGCTGGTTTTTGCATTGGCCATGACTCTGATTTTGACTGTTTCTCCTTCCATGTGAATGTGAAGGGCTGTCCCTTCCACCTCTGTTTTGGCTTCTACCTCTTCCTCTTCCTCTTCCTTGACCTCTTCCTCTTCCTGAAGACATCTGGGTCTTGAAGGCATGCTCTAGAGATGAGTTTTCATTTCTACTCAACCTTTGTTCATGTGTCATCAGTGATGCATGAAGCTCATCCACTGTGAACTTTGAGAGATCCTTGGTCTCTTCTATGGTGGTAACAATCACATCAAACCCTAAGGGTAAGCTCCTCAAAAGTTTCTCCGCAATCCTCTTGTCTTCAAGAGTTTCTCCATGGGACCTTATCTGGTTTACCATCCCAATAACATGTGTGAAAAATGAGTCTATATTATCTGACTCTTTCATGCAGAGAGTTTCAAAATATCTCCTCAGTAACTGAATTTTTGTTGTCTTCACTTTCTCCATGCCTTGATAGGCTGTCTTGAGATTTTCCCATGCTTCTCTGGATCTCTTGGCTGCTTCTATCCTTGGAAAGTGGAAAATAAAAACATAAAACAAATTACCAAGAAATACAGTGTTGAAACCTAACTTTAACATAAAAACTTTATATGCACGACGTACGAGTGGAGCCCACTTCGCAATCGGCAATCACTGATCGACGGATCGGTTTGACAATAAAAAACATGCAATGTGACAATTGCGTTCTGCGATTTGCGATTGAGCGATGATGCGAAAATCACAATCGGCGATCAAACAAAAACTTGGTGGAATGAACCTCTTGAACTTTGTGATTGCGATTGTGCGATGGAGCAACAATCACATCACGACTTTACAATCGACGGATAACATATGTGACATGCGATTGTGATTGCGATTGTGGTGGACCACATTGCATCGCATCGGGATACTCTTATTATTGCGAAACATGTGTGGTACTCCGTTCCTTTGCGATTACAATGATCGCATCGCATCAGAACAATCCATATCAACAAGACACTGCAAGTAAAACTTGCGATTGCGATTAGTGCTTAAGTGGTGGGGACCACTTGACGTGTCTCATTCAAAAACTTAAAGTACTTCGCTGTTTAAGCACATTTTCTTCAATTTTGGTTGTTGAGGGCTTAAAAGCCCAAAAAGACTATCTTTAAATAAAACTCTATTCTTCCGTTCTTTTAACCACGAAAGTCTTCATTCTCTGCAAAGAACGACTATGCACATACAAACATGACTTATCCTCTGCAATGGTGGCTGCTGCCCATCAAACATTAATTCCTCCTTACGATTTTCTCCATTCGACTTGAATGCGCAATGCTGTACACGCAAGTTCCTCTGCTGCCCCTGTACTTTATTTCTTCCTGCTCTCAAGGCACGCAGATGCCTTTAATATTTTCAACATATCAAAATATTACTGAATATCATCTGAATATTATAATAATATGCTGCATTTGTATTGAATGAGATATTGATGGCACAAAATGCATTATTTTTAGACATAGTCATTTCCAAAATTGAGGATGTGTCTGTTGCATTTCAACATGTATTTAACGTAGGCCTTTACTCCCCCAACTTCTACAGTTGTTATGGAATATCGATTATTGCTTTAGTAACACATACAAGTGTCTCCAATGAATTCTTCCTGTCCACTTACATGATAAGGCAACATATAAAAATATACTTTGTGAAAATTATAAGAAGGTTGCGCTCTGCATTATTATCATGTATTTATGTAGCCACACCATAATATTCCATATCGCACCATAAATAATTCAATCAAGAATATTAATTCATATTGTACCATATTTAAATCATTAACACTATAATAGTTTTCAATGCATACATGTAACACATATCATAGATAACTTTGGAAACCCTCTTAATGTTATATTCTATGAAAAAAAAGCCATGTAACAATTTATTCTTCATCTTTATTAGAACTCTCACTAAATACTGGACGAATGGTGTTCTTCAAGTATCTTTCCTAGTATTTACCAAAAAATTTAATATCACTATTATTGTTATTGAGAAAGAAAATATTCACTCATTCCACTCATTTGAAAACTCATATAGTTCCTCTGATTAGAAAGTTCATGCATTTTTCTCCTCTACTTGGCCTCATTTTTATTTTCATGTTTTCAAACATTTTTCCCTTTCTTTGTTGCACAAACCTTAATGAGAGTCACTTTTTCCAAAATGCATCGGTCATTTTTCTCAGTTTCATGGTGTGGAACAAATATCATTAGAGATGGTTCCCAATTATTTTGATCTCTGTCATTGTGTGGACAACATTACCTAGAACTTTAACTAAAGGTCTACTTGGCAACTTTACTTGGCCACTTTGTCATCCATAGATAGAGGTATTTTTGCTTCGTGCATTCAAATAAAAAGCAGCGTGAGCACTTCCTAAGGTCCACAAACTCGTTCAAAGTTGTAACTTTCTTTTCTCAAATTTGACTTCATTGTCTTCCTTTTTTTTTAACTTTTTTTGGGCCAGCAATACAATGATTTACTGCACCTATGCGTTCACCTTTATTTATTGTACATTAGAAAAAGTTAGTTTGAGTGCAAATTGCAGCACACCTCCCTCCAAGATCTCAACCACCTTGGATCATACTCAAATGAAACTTTTAAAATATTTGAACGGTGCTATGAAATGTTGAAGAATCACCTACTTCTATGATTGGAAGATTATTTTATCCAATTCTTCAAGATTGGAATTTAAATTGCAGTCAAGTTGTCTTGTTGTTTCTAAATATAGTGGTTGCCTTTACTATTTGTCTATCGAACATTATATACTACGCAAGTTCATGAGGCTGAGCATTGCCAATAACAAAACTTGCTACCAATATGTTCATTTTTTTTTTGCTACCTACAATGACAATCATATAATATGCCGATGATGAAATATATTCAATAATATTATCTACAATAATTTTCACTATTCTGAAACAACCACCACATCTACATAATCTTTCCTCAAAATATTAATGTTTCTGACAGTTTCTATCTCCTATGAACCATTAGCAATTAGTGCAAACAAACAAGGATTTTTATAGCAATTGAAGATCCATTTATTTGTCACTTGGTCCATTATTACGATTGAGGTTGAGGTTAGATGTTGAATTTATTCCAAGGCTTCACAAAGCCCCCTGACTTTCTTTCAATCCAACATTTCTAGCATCCACTTTTTTATTCCTTTTCTTTTGTCATTTCAATTTTTTTTTTCAATTTTTTCTTGGGTTTTATATCCCCCTAAAATGGTGTTACTCTGATATCGAACAAGTTCCTCATTACTTCCATGAGTATGTCCCTATGAGATGATATGATTATATTATGTCATTGAAATCATAACCTAATTTTTTTTTTTACTTTTCCACTCTTTAGTAGGTTTCCTTTTGTTATCTACATATCCTTCATTGTTTGGGATGCTTGTAGTTGTTTTCCTCTTCTGTTTACAATTCTTTAGAGTATATGGATTCTTGAAATCGTTGGCTTTGTTGCTAGGATTGCTAACACCTTTTGTCCCCAAGAAATGAAAGAAAATATTTGTACTTTCTATTTTTCTTTTCAAAATGTTTGCAATCATTAGCCTTGTGTCCAAATTCATAGCACACGAAACAATAGCCATAGAAGAAATTTGAGTTCCTAATAACTAATGGTCTTCTAGTAGATAGAAGTCTCCATCAATTTCTTACTTGAGACAACTTCTTTGTCTGTTGCATCTTTTATTGATTAATTTTTATTTTCTTTCTCTTACATTCTAGTGCAGGATGTCCAGGTTCATGGAAAGAAAAAAAATTGGTATTCTTCAAAGGAGGGAAAAATATCCTTTGTGACCTTCCAAATTTCAACTCATTTTTAGGAGAAAATGATCTTCTTGTACTGAATCCTTTATTCATCTCATTCTTTGGATTTTGATATTTCTGCTTGTTTTTGTTCTCTTCCTTACTAATCATGTTGTTTTTACCTTATCCTATAGCTATTTTTAGGGATGCTTCATTATCATATTTAATGGCTTCCTTTTTTGAGTTCTTCATGGAGGAAACCTCTTCTTGAATTCTTTTACGTAATCTATTCTTTTCACCTAACTCACTTCTAGTTGAATCAATCTCAAGTTCTAATTGTTAAAATTGTTGGTCTCTCTCCTTGAATTTACTTGTCACCACCTCTTTTATTATCCTTGCTTCTTCAGGTTGTGTCTACCGAATGGCAATTTCCTCCATGTACTTATGCTATCTCTCATCACATATTTTCACCAGTTGCTTGAGATATTTGTGTTCATTCTTTAATCTTTCTATTTTAGTAAAGTATATGTTAAGCTTGGCTTGTTCTTCATTGTCTTCTCTTCATGGAAATAATTTACATTCACGCTATCATAGACCTCATTTTACTAAACACTTTACTTTTGAGTGAGAGTTTTCTTCTTCCAATTTTCTTCTCATTTTTGACAATGCAACTACTAGTGTCTCCTTCATGCATGAGTTGAAATCTATCCCAGATTTCTTTTGCATAATTTAAGTCTATTATTGTATCAATATATTCATTATGAAGTTTTTTATACACAACACATTTTTCCTTATCATTCCACTATTTTTATTGCATATATGGAGAGTCTTTGCAAAAACCATCGCATACAAACCTCCATACACCAAGTCTTTAAGCCATTAAATATATTTTAACCTTATCTCTCCATTAATGAAATTTTGATGCACTAAGAATAGGTACATTTTATAGTCCATGGATCAACCATATCTCCTTCAAGCTATTATGCTTACACAAAAGGAAACTCTTTTGATATCAATTGGTGAAGACTTGACTAAAATGAGGGGGAGGGGGAGGGGGCGAAGGGTGGGGTGGTCAATCGTTTAGTACATTCATGGACATTGATTTTATTTTCTTTAAACCCATTAAATAAGCACATTGACATAGAACGACCAACAAAGTTAATATGAAAACAAATTTAAAAGATGTTCCATATCCTCCACATTGGCTTCACAGATACTGCAAAGTGACAATCCAAGTATCACCCGTTTTTGAAGTTGATACCATGTAAGAATTCCTCTTCAACATACGAACCAAAAGTAGGATACATTTGGGAAATATTTTCTTGTCCATATTTTCCTCCATATTCTATTGAGATGATCCATTGGTTCGTCGGCTACTAGTTTGTAAGCTTACTTGATTGTAGACATCCCTCTAGTAGAATAGCCCCATCTGAGAATGTTCAGTCCTTCTAGAATTACCAACGTCCTAGAATTAATCTCTTTTACTAGTGCGTCCCATTGATTTGATTATGGGGGGTTTTGCTAGTCGTGTTTCTCTTTCCATTGCTTCCAGGCTGAGTTCATCTCAGGCTTCCAATATTGTTTAACAAAGTACAAATTTTACTATTGGTGTAAATGAAGATTTCTGATAGATCTTGTCCACTGAAGATATTTTCCATTTGTTGCCATGAATCTTTCCAAAAGAATGCTTGTCGCCCATTTCAGATTTCTCAAAAAGTATGGGGTTGAATTAGATCTTTGTTTGCCACTGTTAGATTCCATATTGAGGATCATGTCTTGGTATTCTAAAGTCGTAAAATGTCTTTGGATGAGGAGGGAATTTGGTATTTGTGAGTTCATATCCCCCCCCCATATCGAGCTCAACCAAAGTTTCACACCCATTACTTGATCAAGGATGTAAGGATCACACAACCCTAGAGCCCAAATATATTAGGTTTAGCGATATTTGTCCAAGCTACAAGCACCCACCTTTTAGCTTCTTGAGCTCCTCTCCACATAAATTTATTTAAAATATCAACCATGTTGGCACATGAGGTTTTAAGGGAAGGTAGCCCTGAAAGCTGATATATGGGCATAGATTGCACCACTGCCTTCAAAAGAACCACCCAACCAACTATGTTTAGGGCTCTGATGGACCATTAATGAAGTCTTGAATTAATTTTATCCAAAAGATCTTTCTAGTAAGAGGTTCAGAGGGAATTAACCACCATAGGGATTCCCAAATACTTAGAAGGGAGAGATATGATATTAAAACCTAGAATCCACGCAAGGAAAGTTCATGAGGTTTATTTAAAAAATAATAATGCTTTTATTTTATTAAATAGATAGATTAATAAAATTATAATTATAATTACGTATATTTATTGTATTCATTTTTTTATATGAAAATAGAGTTTTACATGAGATATTTTTATGTGTTACTTGTCTCCATTTCCAAATATTATCGAAATAAAAGGAAATGAAAATATTGAGATTATATATACCCTTTTCAATAATTTGTCGAATAGAAAGAAAAAATTTCCACACTAAAGATGGTGTTGCAAGAGAGAAAAAAATATAGAAGCTTTCTTCTATTGAGACATTTTGGCCGAACCATAGCAAAAATGGACTTCCCATTGATAATTAAAATAGTGCAGTAACCCGGAGGAACCATGGAGTAAGCCAATGGTGTTAGACGACGTGTAGAAGCTCTACCTACGGACCATAAGCGAACCACGACCCTCGAAAAACACGACGAGCCACCACGGATCTACCACAACAAACCACAATGGAGCATCCCGACTGTGCCAGGATGGAGCATTCCCAGTGAACCACGACGACACCTCTCAGGCGAAAACATGAACTGAGCCAATTAAGGCCTGAAACCTCCGAGGAAGGCCTTCAATCCCCGCGAAATACATAGCCAAGCATGTAATGTTAAGTATCGAATAGTATATAAGAGGCCACTAATGTCCCAATAGAGAGCGACCATAGAACGAAGGTGAAATTAAAATTCTCTAATTACCGAGAGGAAGCAGAGCACCAATATTAAGAGTCGAACCATCACAGACAGCCTTGAAGGTCATTTGAGACCCCAAATCCACAATGCTCGCATAGGAGGATGAAAATTTTTAAACCAAAGAAGGATGGTGACGTTGTCTCTCGAATTTTGTGAAGACTAGTTCAGACCAATATATGGGCCATACAAGGAATGGGTGGATATCATACACGGAGTGGGTGCATATAATAAGGAAGGTGGGCATGGCGACCATGAACCAGTCCAAGGGAGACACAAATTACTGCTGACATCAATAATGAATTTGTAGAGCGATACACCAGGTCCTAAATTAGGCTTAAAGAAGTATTCAGGCTAGCCATGATGCCACCCTTAGGCGTCCTCAATTGGAGATCTCCATGTAATAATGAGGCCACATGTTGAAACTACGAGCCAAGGGAAGGATCTCGTACGATAACTTAAAGCAAGTGACTATATCTATCACACTGGAATTAATTTGATTGTACCGACCTACAGGACGAGTTTTTAATTTTTAGTGTGATTTTTTGAAGTTTTAGGTGCTGCGAATTTGATGAAAAAAATTGAAGTAAAATTTTGATTTCTGTTATTTAAACCGCATTTTTTGACAGTATATACGGATTCAGCACTCTAAAAAAAATTTAGGACACTTGAATTGTGCAAAGTTACCCATCAAACTTCAGTTTTCAATAAATTTTTACCGGATTTTAAAGAAATTAAACCTAAAAAACCACCATTAGAACCTTAAAAAAGTAACACTAAAGACTAATACACATGCCTTTAGCATTGTTGTGATAGATGGTTAGAATAAATATAAAATATTTAAATTACAAATAAAATTAATTTGTGTATAATTATTTCAATTAATTTAGTAAACAATAATCATCATAATAATAAAATATATTTATATTAAAAAATTGTCAATAAAATAAAATTATAAATAAAATAAAATAATTTTAATTTAGGGATAGTTATTTTAATTAATTTATAACATTTTATATTAAAGAATATCCAATAACGCATCTGATTCTTGTGGGAGCCTTTTTTTTCCTTATAATACTTTGGTAAAAGTATACTTGTGGTAACAAAAGGTTTGTTATTAATTTAAAAAAAAACACAGATTCTAATCTTCATAATGAGATTAAATAATAATAATAGTTATTCTTATATATTAAGATTCTAAGTTGTGTTTGTCATTGAAAAATTCCAAGATTCTAAGGAAAAATTGTTCGTGTGGTTTTTAATGATTTTGAATTGTTAGAAATTTAAATTGAAAATGTGTATGAGCAGTTAATTAGAATTATAATATGGAAAATATAAATAAATAATGATAATGAATATAAGAATGTTATTATAATATTTTCAAGGGATAGTTTAGTTGATTGAGTTTTCGTTGCTAAGTAATTCGTTAGTTGGGAGGTCAGGGCATGGGATCAAATTTCTTCTACGTCTTTGGGGTTAGGCTCGGCTTGCTGTGCCAATTGGGTTTTAAAAAAAAGTGTGCCATTTTCCACACTCTATAATCATAGTAATGTTATTTCTGGACATCTTTACTATGTATTTAAGTTTGTGTACAATATTTCTCATCCTCGGGGACCATACAGGGCATAATGAGTAGAAAATAATGCAAATATGGGTAGATCTCTTCGAGTTAATCTCCATAAATGTAGAAAAACCCTTATAGTTTAAAAAAAAAAGATATGCGATTTTCCACAATCCATAATCATAGTAATGTTATTTCTAGAAATCTTTACTCTGTATTTAAGATTGTGTACAATATTTCTCATCCCCATGGACCATACAAGGCATAATGAAATCTTTATATGTATTTAAGATTGTGTACAACCATTTCAGGTATAATGATTAGAAAATAATGCAAATACAAGACCCAAACAAGACATAATGATTAGAAAATAATGCAAATATGATTATATAAACGTTCATAAATAGAGAAACTTTAAATTTTATATGCAAATCCAAACCAGGCATAATGATTAGAAAATAATGCAAAGACACCCAAACGAATCATAATGATTATAAAATAATACAAATATGATTATATAAACACTCGTAAAGAAATGAGAAACTTTAGATTTTATATGCAAATGCAGGACCCAAACGAGGCATAATGATTAGAAAATAATGCAAATATGATTATATAGACGCTCATAAAGAAGTGAGAAACCTTAGTTTTTATAGCTCCAAAAGGAAGTTAAAATTCAAAAGTAAAAGGCCAATCGACTTACTCAAAATGACTATTTGGGAAAAAAATTAAGAATAAATAAATAGTGAATTTGAATTATGAATTAAAAATTAAAAATAATATTTTTCTAATTAAATATTAAGAATAATTAAATAATAAATTAAATTTTGAAAATTGAAAATAATTTCAAACTAGAAATCAATAATAATTAAACGATAATTTTAAATATAAACACCTAAATCATGAATATGGCTATGGTAATTTATCCAGAATAATTAAATTGAAAATAATAATTGTTTTTGTAAGTTTACTTAATCATGTCCAATATATCATTCTGATGAGGGGGAATTGAATCGATGACTTTACATCAGGAATTTTCTTTAAAAAATCTAAATTACCCATCTATCCAAAACCCAGTGGAATAAATTTAAAATAATTTTAAATTACAAATTAAGAATAATTAAATAATAAATTTTAAAAAAATAAAAATATTATATACTTTAGCTAAGAAAAAATTATTACCTCAATACCTTGCCAAAACTTCAAAATACAAAAACATATATGGTTAAAAGTTACAATATTTGTTGAAGCCTCTCATTCAAAACCTGAATCCCTTATCTTCCATTTTTTTATCACAAAATTAATTAATATATATTTTCCCCACATTCTTAGGACTATTAATTCATTGATATAATATTATGGTCCCTTACCTCATTCCTAGTCTTACCCTTTTTTTTTTATTGTCCTCTAACCTCTCTATTAACCTAATCCTCAATTTTTTTTAGTATTTTTTTTTTAATTTACTATTTAATTAAAAATTATCTCACTAGGAAGATCATTTAAGATCATGAAGTATTATGTGAATTGTGAGTTTTAAGGTTCAAATCCTATAAAGATTTTTTATCCCAAAAAGAGAAAAAATTAAAATTAATTTCATTTTTTAATTTAAAATTTAAAATTCATTATTTATTTATTCTTAATTTTTCTTTTTCTTCTTCTACTTCTTCTTCTGAGGATTGAGTTTTGTGCTTTCAGTTCTAACGTTACTTTTGAACTATGAACTCTGGCATTCCTCTCTCCTTTCCTAACACTCATATAATCCTATTTACACTATTTTCTAATCATTCTACTTTGTTTGGTCCTTGAAAATGGATGAAGTGTCCACCCACAATGACACTACACACAATCCTCATACCACAAACACAACAAATATCTCTAGAAATAACATTACTAAAATTCATTTTCCTGCTTAGAAATTTGGTGTTCTTTGCACTCTTGGTACTCGTGCTCTAAGAATATCTGATGATAGCCACTTAGAGTCGGAGAAATCTCATCTTCTTGAAATGTTTGAGAATAATGGTTTTGGTAGATCTCAGGGCCTTAAGGCCTTTCAAAAATCCTATAAAGGGTTAAAAGGCAAATCGTCTCGAGATGATCCTATCTCCAAAGTTCATCTGTCATTTATCTAGGGGACTTCTGACAAAATTTATCATGTCCTTAAGCGGAATAATGTCTCCTCGTTGTTTAAGCCTCTCTGTACTATTAGAAACTCGCTTGGTTTCGTAAAAGACCCTATTGACCCATAGGACATGAAGGGTGTTTATTTGGTTCCTTGCTACTATGGTACTCCCTATATTGGGGAAACATGTCTGTATATTAGACAAAGAATCTAGGAGCATACGACAGACATCAGACAAAATCGATCCTGCACTTCAGCTCTAGCCGAGCATGCAGAAAATTCATGTCACCATTTTTGCATTGAGGACTCCAAAGTTATTGTGAGGGTTTGTCACTTCCACCATAGGAAGCTCATGGAAGCCATTGAGATTCAGAGACACGCTAAGAATCTCAATAAGGATTATGGGTGGAAATTGACTAAGAGATGGACTCCAGCTCTCTCTAACATGTGTGTTTATGGTTAGGTCCTTGTATTTATTTTTTATTTTTTCTTCTCTTTAGTTTTTCTTTTTCTTATATTCTACATTTTATTTTATCTTATGGTTTTTACATTCTCGATTTTTAAATAAAAGTTCATTATAAAATTTTATTAAATCAAATTATAAATTAAGAAAACCTTATTAGAATAATAATTTATATTTACATATTATAATATTATATAATCTTCTTTTGATTTTATTTATTATTAAGTTAGATTTTACCTTTGTATTTTCTTATGACTTATAATCTTGAATTATTAATGACTGTTTATAAATTTTGTTAAAATAAAATAAATTCCAAAATAAATTAATAAACCATTTTTTATTTAACTATTATAATATTGATAATTTTATAAATATTTTTAATTGATAAAAATAATATATTGTAATTAAAATTTCTAAACTAACCTACTAATTAAAGTCTAGTTTTTAACAATTAGCTTTTAACGGCTATTTATGGGCAATGATGCATTCTCACTATTTAATCTTTAAGATCGATCTTATTTTGTCACCTTGTCTTGAGGATGAACCACATTATATGGTTCAAAACTTCGACCAAATCCTAAAGATGTGATTAATCTGAAAGACATTTATCTAAATTATGGATCACAAAAGTCTTAGATCTAACATAAAAAAAATCATTTTTAAGAATTTAAATTGCTATCAAAGTCTATTCCCATGTCTTTTCTTTTAAATTTAAAAGTATATTAGCTTGAATTGTTTTGTGAATAGCTAGTTAAAAGTAACATTGTTTGGTGATAATTTAATTATTAGTAAGCATTAAGTGGATAGTAGAGATTTAACTTCCATGGAATATGTCTGGATATTCATAGTAGTTTTCAAAAATCAAGGGTTAATATTTAACACTAGTTATGCCCTTTTAATGAATTCATCTCAAATTAATTAATTAAAGAAAATGTCATATCAACGTATATTATATTAAAAAAAGTTAGTACATGTTAATGGTTAAGAACAAGTTAGTAATTTCCATGTTAATGGTAAAGAATATGGTTTAACTCAACTTGGAAATCAAGGATAAATATAGTTAGTTCTATATTAATTCATTATTAGTGACTTGTTTTAGAGCGTTAAGTTTGTGTTATGATATTTAGGATTCAGATTCTATTTTTTAGGGAATTATTCAAACTCCACAACAAACTTGTAATGAGATTTTTTTGCTGATTAATAGAAATGCCCTATTCAGGTACTCTCATGGTGAGCTAACCTCACCTTAGAGCTAATTATTTATTCCATGTTTTTCCTTCCGTGATTTTTTTTTTGGTATAAGAATCAAGCAAGAGTTGAGTTTGTACTGGTGCAGTGAGTGTGGACTAGTGCTGTGAGAGAATACAATGTATAGATCTATTATGTGTAGAGTTAGCCTCACTTCACGAGGCCGCTACTTCAAAAAATTATGGGTTATCTGTTCGTGTCATAGTTGCGGTCAAGTCGACTACAGCTAGTGTGTAAAGCAGTGTGTGACCATCGTTTGTGGTGTGAGTGGCCACATTGGAGCTTTGTGCTACTGCCTGTCAGTATTGCGTCCAAGCAAAGTGGTTTGTATGCCAGCGTGAGAGGCTCGTTGTTCTCACACCTCCAGTCTATGTATTTGCAATTCACACCGGGAGTGGAATCTGTATGAGTTAAACTAGCTTGAGTAAATTCAAGGCCCAAACTGCACATTGCAGACTTGGAAACGTTGTGAGTGTGTACTTGTGCGATGTTTTTTTTTTTTTTTTCAAACGCAAGAGTAACTTGTAGCGGTTTGTCGTAATTTTTCAAATGGTGTGTCACTGTGTGGAGTAGCCATTGTCACGGGCAAGGTGTTGTGTATTGAAATCCTGTAGAGTAGTTGCAAGGCTCTGGAAAGAGCTGTGTGGGAGACTGATTAGACCTCCAAAGTGTCCTAGTAAAGATAAAGTGGTGCACTGATAATAAGCATTTATATTTATTTATTCAAGTTGTAGAAAATAGGAGGAGCTTGAATTTTAGAGATGGGTCAGCAAAAGAGATTCAGAGAGTTCTAGAGAGAACTCAAACGTAACAAGAGAGAATTTAGAAGCAGAGGTAGAATATGAAATTCCAAATATATATCTTGAATTCCAAATATATATCTTGAACCATCTTGATGAATTTAAAGAAACCTGTGCAATATTGAAAAAATTAACGCCATTTCTACTCTCTTTCTCACTTAAAAAATTTAAATTTTGGGAAATGAAAATGGAAAGATTATTTGGTTCGGTATATTTATGGGAATTTGTTCAAAAAATTTCTAAAGATCCCCAAGATAAGAGTAGAGGTGTAGTGTCATTGCTTCTCATTATATCAATTTTGGATGAAAATAAATTTTCAGTATTTTGCATGATGCTGATCAAGATGATGGTGGATCTTTAGTAGCAAATTTACAGAAAGACACAAAGATTGTAGAGAGAAACGTCATGGAGGACATAGAAGCAACTAATTAATGGAGGACTTAGCAACAACTAATGAATTGAAGAATGTGAATAGTCTCTTTAAAGTAGAGGTGATGAATCCAACAACTATGGTTGCTCATGATAAAGAGAAAATTGTAATAACAATAAAATTTGATGATGGATATTTTTTTGCCTTCCAAAATTTTAATTTAATTATTAGTAATCATGTAGTGGACAGTAGAGATTTAACATCCATGAAATATATCTAGATATTCATAGTAGTTTTAAAAAACCAAGGGTTAATATTTACAGTAGCTATACTTTTTTAATGAATTTATCTGAAATTAATTAATTAAATAAAATGTCACATCAAATTAAAAGTTTCCATGTTAATGATTAAGAATATTGTTTAACTCATCTATTAATTATTTTTATAATCAATAATGATTATTATTTAAAAAAATGTTATAATTAAGTTAATATTTATGGTTTTCTTTTCTTCACGCAATATGAGATGTCTAGTGGAATAACTGTTTTGATTCTTATCATGTATTCATGCTTATAAGCATTTATAAAATATTTAATTTAGATAGTATTACTAAATATTAAATACTTATATATAAACTATAGACATAGTTTCTCTTGCGCACTGTCCAACTTGAAGGATTTTGAGTTCTTCTAATCCTTTAGGAACATCTTAGATTTGGATTCGGTTGCAAGTAATGATTTACAACCTCCTCAACATGTGCATTACAATATCCTACAACTAGGAAATGTTTTCCAAATTAAAATTCTTTATGAGCAAAGTTTCCAGTTTGGAAAATGCAGCATTAGATTATCCAAAAACCCTTTCGAATATATCTTCCATATTTGTTTCCAGAGAATTGTAACATTATAATATTAGAAATGGTTTCTACTCCTTATGATGCATCTATTATTTCGCTCAAATTTATCATTTATAGACACTTCAACTTGGACATTGCATTCTCCTATAATGAGGGGAAATTTTCCAAAGTGTTAAAATAATTTGTAATTAGCTCTTTTAATTTTGGAAATGAGTTAGGATTTCCAAATTCAAGGATTTTTAGTACTTATAATCCTCTGGGAACAACTTTGATTCCGTTGAATATAATGATTGCATATTTTTCAACATATGCATTACATTATCCTGCAACGAGGGAAATATTTTCAAAGAAGTAAAATTTCTATGATCAAAGTTTCTAGTTTGGAAAACGCATTAGGTTGTCGAAAACCCTTTAGAATATCAATTTTTTTCTATTCCTTAGGGTACATCTTTCATTTTTTTTCAAATATATAATTTACGAACTCCGACATTGCATTATCGCGCAAAGAGGGGAAATTTTCCAAAGTATTAAAATAATTTGTAACTAACCCTTCTAGTTTTGGAAATGAGTTAGGATATCCAATTTTGTTTGAAAACTTACACATTCTTTGTTTTTAGATGAGTGTAGATTTCTCGGACTAAGAATGCTTCCGAAGCCTTTATAACCACCAACGCTAAATCTGTTATCACCATATAATACCAACACCATGAAATATCATTGTTGTGCAATACTAAGACCATAAGGTTATCAAGAACAATCTCCATAATATTTTTTTCCATCTTGTTAAATGGATCAACTTGATAGATCATTCATCACTCCAGAGGTATCCGGCATAGCGATCCTCTATCTCCATTTCTTTTTATTCTATTTATGGAAAGTCTCAAGATAATGTTTCAAAAAGAAGGGGAGTCTGGTTATATACATGGCCTTCGATTGTATGTGATGGATTTTCTAATCAACCATCTTCAATTTTTCGATGATGTAATGTTATATGTCTACCCACTAGGAGAGAGGTGGCAAGGATGTAGAGTATTCTCCAAATTTTCATGTCTGCTTTTGGGACTATGGTGAATATATATATATATATATATATATATATATATATATATATATATATATATATATATATATATATTTCAACTTCCTGAAATTGGCGCAACAAAGGCTTTGACATTCAATGGAATACAATAGAGGTAGGCTTCCAACTAAGTACTTAGGAGTATCGATAGTTTTGAAATATCATCGGGTCTCCACATGGGTAGAGATATTGGAAAAGATGTGTCACAAAGTGAACAATTTGGTGTTTATATCCCTAAATTTTGCTAGCCATCTTGTTTTGCTAAAAGTATTTCTTTAAGCACTTTGGAACTATAACCTATCACTAATGGAAATTCCAAGGAATTCATATGAGATTCTCATAACTCTTTGGCCATTTTTTTATGAAAATGTTCGACCAAAACACGAAATTGGGCCTTAGTTGGATGGGATAATCTTAGTTTACCTAAATTGAATGGATGTTTGGGACTCATGGGTCCCTCTTTGACCAACAAAGCTTATGAAATGAAGTTGTGGTGGTCATGGGTTAAGAGTGGTAAAAAAGTTTGGAGAAATATTTCGTGAATGAAATATTTGGCCCTTAATACACAGGTTAACAGGTTATATTCTTAAGACCTTATAAAATGTTCATAAATTTAGAACTGGGCCTATGAGGCAAAGGAAAAGATAAAAAAATTCTCTTTTTGGGAGATAAGAGATGTTAAAAATGCCTCCTTTTGGGAGGATACATGGTAACAAAATCCACCCCTAGTTGAAAGAGGGAATCTTCTCAATATAAAAACATGGATACAATCTATTGGATCTCTTAAAGTAGCAGAGTATTGGAGTCATAGGAACTCACCTCACGGATGGAGAAAGTGGAAAAAAAAAATAGATTGGGAAAACTTGAATAATTCTTTTTGTTGGGTGGAATTTGAAAATTTCCTTCAAGGTATACATATAAGATGCTCTTTCAAAAATGAAGTATTGCATTGGGGAAAAAGGAAATCAAGAACCTTTTCCTTGAAGTGTATTTTTTATTACTAGGACTGCAAGCTCAGGTGGATAATTGAATATGTGGTGTTTTTTGGAATAACTACAGATGGCCAAAACTCTCCACTTTTCTTTGGTTGATATCATGGGGATGCACGTTAACTTGGCACCTCCTATAAAGAAAAGGCTTCAGAGATCCATCAACTTGATGTTTGTTATGTATACGGGAAGCGAAGGATGTAAATAATTTATTTATCTCTTACAGTTATTCGTAGTGAATGTTGTCATTTTTTCATGTTTTATTTAACTGAGTTTTTCCAAATTCAATGGATATCAAGGCTTGGTTGATTGAGTGGTTTCGAGAGAATTTTAAGCACCCATGGATATTGAAAGTGTGGTGTCTAATTTTTGGTTTCCCTTTATCAAATTTATGGAAGGAGAAAAATGGGAGGGTGTTTTAAGGAAAAAACATACCTTCTGATATGGTAAAAAAAATATGTACAAATGTCAGAGAAAACCTATTAGCATATCCACCGAATTTGTGAGATGGGAGGATGCATGAAGAAAAACTATTTTTCAAAAACTAAATCTAAAGATAGACTCTGGCTCTTCTCTTCATAATTCTCATAGTACAAAGCATAATGCAGAAATATTTTTTCAACCTCCTCCATAATCCTTTATTGCTTTGAGTTTTTATGGAGCCTAAAGAGGAAACCCAGGTGTGGCTTTATTTAAAGGGATCTTGAGAGATGAAAATTTAAATCCTATTTACATTTATCTTTTATCTTGTAGAGAAACCACCAAAAACTTAGCAGAATTTTGGGCACTAGAGAAATGTCTTCAAATGGAAGCAAGGAAAGGAATAATTTTGTTCCAGGTCCATGGGGACTCTTAAATCACAATTAACATGGTGAAAAAACTTTTATCAGATCATCCTCCAGATAAATTTACCACTAGTTGGCACCTTTAGGAAGATGAAAATAACATTAGGGAATTACTGCTAACTTTTGAATATGTTATCCTTGTACACACTAAGAGGGAAGGTAATCCCGCAGTCGACTATTTAGCTAAATGTGGAACATGTGCGTACAATATAGTTGTGGAAGAGGACTAGTTGGAATGGTTGTGACATGACTATATACTGGAACTGAAGCAATGTGTTGAACAGGATAGGAAATGAGTTAAGAGGAGGATCCCCGATGGGGGTGCTTTACCTAAATATTCTCACCAGATATACAATGGTTGCCACTTTTCCAGTAATAAGTGGAACGCATAATTATTGTATGGCTAAGCTCGAGGTGGTCCTTGGAGAGAGATCCATGACCTCCACTTGGATTACATCCTAAAATGTGTGGCTTGGTGGTGTGTTACGTGATTTAGTTGTATTGTCAATGGTTTTTCACATTACATCCACAAGGGTGGGTAAATGTGTAATTGTGATTGATAACACAATAAAAGATTCTCTTTGTGCTCTTGACACAAGAATGGAGGTGTAAGAATACAAGATATTTGATGTTGCTATGATTTTCTGTGACAAGCTATCACACTTCATTAATGATCACACTATCATGCAAGCTCTTGGGATGGTGGAACCCTGCGAGAAGTATTACACTTGGCGCCAATTGGGAGTATGGTTTCAACCTCGTTTTGAGACTAGGAAATTCATAATTCTTCCTATAATTTTAGATAACAGTCTAGTTGATGTTCCACGGTAGAGAAAATCATTGGCGTGTTAAGGTTGCGCCTCCTAGTTATACTCCTCTCAGGTTATGCTCTCGACTTTTTTTTCTTCCTCCGTAATATTATCTTACAAGATAGCTTCATTATCCTTAACAGACAAAGTGAAATGTTGCTTTATTTTCCAAGAATGTGAGGTCTAGGCCATTTTAAGTATTAATGCTAATTGTAGAAATTATATGCACTATGCATGCATATGTCCAAGATTCTCCTGATCACACACTATTTTATCTTCATGCACAATACAGAATCTATTCCACTATTGATAATCACATGTGGAAATTAAATCAATTATGGCAAAACACATGAAGCAATAAAAATTCACACACATTAACACAGTTGTTTTAACGGGAAAGCCTGAAGCTAAAAACCCCAACTATCTGTATATAATATATTTCATAGAGATCATGTAACAATACTCATACAAAGCTTCTCACAGAACACTGTTACATGATCAACCATCAAAAAATAGGATCCTGCAACTCATAGAATATGATCGACATGTCTAAAAATAGACATAGTCTAAAAATAGACTTTGCGCCAAAAATCACGTGTGTGGGTCCCACCTAGTTTAGGTGATTATTTTCCAACTAGGATCAGGAATGATGTTTAAGGATGCCTCCTTCACTATTTCTTGTTGCAATCTTCAACACTCCCTCTCAACAAGAAAGGACTGTCTTTGCATGTGACATGCAACTCCATGCATTCGCCTTGCAACTCTTGCTGCAACACTTCCAAAACTGAAAGGCTCCAAACAACTCAATCAGTCTAATGCATCTATCATCAAAGTATTCGACTTCTGCTTAGCTACTGCACATGTCTTCAGGAACCACTACGCTGTTGAACTCTTCACCCATGCACTCTGTACTTGCTATCAACTTTGAACCACGCTCCATTATCCGACACTGTCACTTTGATCTTCCTACATCAATCCAACTGATCATGCTACTGCTGCTCTATGGGCACCTCGTAGCCAGGTTTGATTCATGAGATCCACGCCATCTCAATGAATCCTGCCCAGAACTCTCCTCTTGGGATTACTCATGCATGTCGCCCGACCTCTCACCTGGTGGTATAGTTGCATGCACTCCCTCTGCCCATCTGGCATGAAATTTCTCTGCATGAGTGGTTTCTTCCACTCCATGATCCTCATCTTGTGGCTGCTCCACATCCCGAGGTTCACTCTTACCTGCATGCAAATATTTCTCCCTCTCAAGCTTCAATTGCATGGCTTTCTTGCACTTCCCAACAGTAGGAAGCTCAGTAGAAATCCCATCTACTGCAAGTCTGTAGATATTCTTAGCTCGAATCCCAACCTTCTTGACTTGTCCTGTTGCTTTTTTCCAAAGGAAAAATTTTCCTTCACTAAAGACAACATCATAGCCTTTATCCTCTAACATTGCGACTGAGATTAAATTCTTCTTTAAACCTGGAACATGCACTACATCTTGTAAAATAATGAGTTTATCTGACTCCCTCTGAAAGGTAATGGTACAAATGTTGGTCGCATTGTATCATCCATTGTTTCCCAACTCAACATGCAACTGGAGATATTTCTCCACCAAGTCACTGAAAAGATTCACATCTCCCATCATGTGAAAGGAAGCGCCACTATCAAAATACCACCCCGATCCCAATGCACTAGACACCATTCACGCGATCAATGAAAAGTCCAGCTCAAATTGCGAGGCAAGAGCCTCACCAGCTGCAGCTCCAACAACCTGATTGTTATTCTTCTTTTGTGGACAATTTGTGGCGAAATTCCCATGCTCGTGACAGTGAAAACACTCCACTTTAGACATGTCATGCTCTTTTCCATCTGCACCGGATTGAGAAGGATTTTTCTTCCCCTTACCTTTCCTTGCTTTGACAGCCAAAGCACAGTCCACTTCATCATCATTATATGATGAAGAGCCATCCTTGGTACTCTGCCTTATCTCCTCCTGTACAAGATCCAACCAAAGTCGCTCCCATCCTGACAGTTTCTCCCGACCATTGACAGAGTCCTCGTAGCTATGCCAAATCTTCGGAATCCCAAGGAGAGCCAAGCTCACCAACTCTTCTTCATCCACACTAACTCCTACACTCCCAAGCTCATCCCTGCAGTGGAAAAACTTTGTCAAGTATACTAGAATAGTGTCATTCTTCTCCATTTTTATTTTCCTGAGCTTGTCTTTAAGTGCCAACTTCCTCTGGTCACTTCTGATTTGGAAAAATTCTGTCAAATCCTTCCACATCAAGAATGGAGTGGCTTTATTGTGAAGGCTGGACACAATGAGATCCTTCACTCCTTCCAACAGAATCCTTCGACACCTTGCTACCTTATTTTTCCATGCGTCAAGTGTGGCTGCATCGCTAGAACCCGATTTAGGAATATCAACATCTATGAAATCCTTCAACCCATTATCCTCTAGCACCGCCTCCATCATGTCCTTCCATGAAATATAATTCAAGCTGCCCTCAAGGGCATACTCCAATCACAATCCGTTGAAATACATTTCAATGAATGCTCAACTTCGACACAAGGAAAACACTACAGCAAATTCGAATTCCACCAGCACAAAACTCAACTGTTTCAATAATTTCAATCTGCTCCAATGATCAACGCTCTGATACCATGTAGAAATTATATGCACTACGCATGCATATGTCCAAGATTCTCCTGATCACACACTATTTTATCTTCATGCACAATACAGAATCTATTCCACTATTGATCATCACATGCGGAAATTAAATCAATTATTGCAAAACACATGAAGCAATAAAAAATCACACACATTAACACAGTTGTTTTAACGGGAAAGCCTGTAGCTAAAAACCCTGACTATATGTATATAATATATGTCATAGAGATCATGTCACAATCCTCATACAAAGCTTCTCACAAGCTCTCAGTACAATCCAATTTCTACACACTAATCAAGCCCGATCTTGCAAATCCATGCACCGATCTTTGCCACCTACTAGCCTGCCTCTACTGCACAATCCCTGCTGAAGAATGGCTCTGGATGAAATCGAATTTCCCCAGCCTTGCTCACGCAATCCTTAAAGGAATCTCCACTAAATTTGTGGTGCAAACAATGCAACACTATAGTCACAGTTTCTCTTTCACCTACCTCTCCACTAGTCTCCACTGAAACTGTCCATGCACTGTAGTTAACTGATGTATTCTTCAGTTGATTAATGAGTTAATATTTAGTGAATTAATTATTAATTAATTCACACCACTCTCACTAGTGTATCAATCAGTTAGACTATATATAACTAGCTCAACTATGTCTAACTGAGTTAAACTGAACACAACTCCACCAACTACTTCTACAACTCCATCAAACTCTGTCACATGAGTTCTAACTGAAGTCCTCCATGCAATAGCTCTAGTTAACCCTTAGGAATAATAATTCAACCACAATAGTTCAGCATCTTGTGCCATAGCTGCGAAGTGCTCCAAGAGAATAAGATAATGTTTAGAGTCCAAATATTATTAAGAGCTAATAATATTCGACATATCTATTTTTAGGCTGGTAATCTAAAAATAGATTCTGCCCAATATGTCTAAAAATATAAGTCCATATATTTTTCCAACTTTACCAACCATCCACAAATAGCATCTCGCAACTCATAGAATATGATCGACATGTCTAAAAATAGACATAGTCTAAAAAAAGACTTTGCGCCAAAAATCACCTGTGTCGGCCCCACCTAGTTTAGGTGATTATTTTCCAACTAGGATCAGGAATGATGTTTCAGGATGCCTCCTTCACTGTTTCTTGTTGCAATATTCAAAAAAACCCAATTCTACATATTCCAATGTTTAGGGTGTTTCAAATTTCTTTTTTTTCATTTGTTACTGGTATTTTTGTGTTTTCGGCTTAGGTCAGTTAAAGGCACACTATTGGCCCCCACTCTCTATTATTTGAGGTGCAAGCGATTCCAATTCTCGTTTTTTGGCATTGTTAGAGTTGGGTCATATATTTTGTGGCTATTTCTCCTTTGTAGTTCTCTCACAAGAAATATTAACATGAGTGTCTTAGGTCAAGTGTAGGAAGCCAATGTTATTCGTGTGTTTTTTGCACAACTCATCATCTGGGCGTTCATTAGAATTGGTTTTTTTAATCAATACCATAGAATTTCAATCCCTTTAGCCCTTTGGCATGTCATTCAATTTCCCTGTCTTAGTCACCGAAGTTTGGTATAGTGGGTATTTTTCAATATGGTTCTAATTGCATTTGTAGTCGAGCCTTCTAGGGTATATATCAGAAACCATAGGGGGTTAATCTGTATTTCATTTTGCACCACAATTTTTTTCATGAACATTCAGGTATCAAACCATGTTATCATAGGTTCTTGGACGATGTCTATATTCTGTCTAGAACAACGTATTCAAAGGTCCAAGTTACTTTCAATTTGGTAATTTCACTCACACTCATTTTGTCTTATCTATTCGTTCACCAGAGTCATTTCAGTGGGTCATCCAAAAGATATTTGTGAAGTTTATTTGAAGTTTTTAGATTCACATGGTGCCCCATCAACATTTTATCAGTCGCGGGGGAGGCACACAAAGGGTTTCCCCTTACAGACATTGACAACTACTTGGATGGGAGTTGGTTGTAAATTTCTCTAATGTTGTGCTTATGGAGGTGCAAAAGGAAATTCACACCCTGGAAGGAAAATAATTTGGCAAATGAATGTACCATTCATAATCTGATGTCTATGTTGGTAAAACCAAATAGGTACCAGATCCAGGAAAACTGAGGAAGAGAAGGTTATCTTTTCTACACTCATTATCTACACACAGACAGACGGAGACTCTTCTTCACATGGTGCTACAAGATAAACAGGTGGATAATTACAAAATCTTTTATAGATAGGAGGAATTCAAGAGGATACTGAGAGATATCCGCTATTATATGTACAACATTGCAGTTGATTTAAAAAAAAAAGAATATTACATAATCTTAGATTCAGACACTGACTCAATTGCACCTCAGAATGGAGAAGTGGTTATAAATGCTACCCCATTTAACATGGTTAGTGAAAATTCCTCTCCAAATCAAATGGTGATCATTTTGGATGAATGAATCCATATTTTATTATCTTCTTATAAGAGTTTCACTTATGTTCTTTTGGTCTTTTAGTTCGTGACTTTTCTTATTTCCTCGTGTTATCCTCTTTATCCTTATATGGTGTTTGATGTGTAATGGGTAAAACACTAATTATAAGAATCTATGGTTTTTTTACATTAGTGGAAAATCATCATGTATATATGTTCTCAATAGGGTGGTTACTCTTTTTTTATTATTTCATCAGTTTTTTGGTTTATTTCCTAGGGTAACACTGTGCTCCAAAGAAAATCAAATGTAATTTTTTCTTATATCAAATATCAATAGAAATTAATGGTTGGATGTTACCAAGAAAAAAATGTTACCAAGAACAAATAACCATGTAGGACAAGGAACTAGCACCTTTAAAAATGGTTAGTTAATGGATTTCAATAATTTCCATTATACACATCCCCTCTGCAATAGGCAACATTTGCCAATGATCCTTTATTTCCACTCTAAGTGAGCTCCACCAGTGTGAAGAATCATCATATTGTACGAATATTCCCATGGGTCTCTAAAGTGCATCCAAATATATTGATAGGCATCAAATGTTTGGGAAATGTTGCAATTCCCTCTAAGTAAATGTACGAGCTACTTGTTTCCTATTTAATGGAACTCCTTTCAACTTCAACCTTTGTAAAGAGTAGAGATTTGAAATTCATGAAGGAAGAAACTCCAATTTTATGTAGCAGATTTAATCTCGAACTTAGTCTAATTATTATTATTTTTTTTCACTTGGTAATATTAGAAAGAAAAAGAAAAATATGAAAACAGTATTAGAAAACAAAATGACGATATTTTTAATTTTTAAATAATATATATATATATATATATATATATATATATATATATATATATATATATATATATATATATATATATATATATATATATTTAATCATAAAAAATAATTAAATTGTAAATTTAGATTTTAGGCTTATGTGGTTATCATTTATCCATGGTGTAAGATGAATTATGTCATAATTCATCTTACACTGTGGATAATCCGAGAAGCTATGTTACAAATTGTAAATTTATTTTAAATCACTATTTTAATGTCAATGGACATGTCTATTTCAGAATAGGATTTCTAGAATTTTAATTCAATTATGAGATTTAAACTCTATGGAATATGCTATAGTATTCATATTGGTATACACATATCAAGGGTTAAGATTTCTCTCCAAGTTAATTGTATTATTTTAATTGTTTTATCTCAAATTAATTAATTAAATAAAATTTCATATCAACATGTGTCATATTATGTATTTGTGGTATTTATAGGCCATGGTATTGTGTCAAAATATATTTACAAGTTAAGAATTTCCATCGTAAAATAGGGGTCAATCTCCATGGTTAAGAATATTGTTTAACTCTTATATTAATTATTTTTATAATTAATAATAATAATAAATTAAAATAAAGTTATAATTTATTTTTATTTTTATGAATTTTTTTAATATGGAAAATGTGAGATGAATCATAGCAGACATATTTTGATGCTTATCATGGAGTGATGCCTATAGAAATTTACCATCCATTTAATTTATATGGCTATGCTAGTTATTAATGAGTTGAACATATATACATTTTATAATCATGTAACAATATTCTTAACCATGGAGATTCACTCCACTTTACGATGAAATTTTTTAATTTCGAAATAGCATTTGTTGCAATACTATGTACAAATATCACATGCCCAATATGATACATGTTGATATGACATTTTTTAATTAATTAAATTGAGATAAATTAATTAAAAGGGAATAAATAAACTGGAGATGAATATTGATCTTTGATTTATGACTATTACTAAGAGTATTCCAACATATTTTGTGGAGATTAAATATACAGATAGAAATTGTGGAAGAAAAATGATTGAAATATGAGTTGCATCCCTTAGTTGAGACAATGCTTCACAGTTATATTCACCAAGAAAAAATTCAAGTGTTTATAAAGGATTACAATATAGTGAACATAATCCTAAAATATAAGATCTGAAAACTAACGAGTATTAATTAGGACAACTAGTCCTAATAAGTTTATTAAAAAATAAAAATCTCTAATAATAAATAATTCTATAATTCTCCATTATTTTGACACCCACCTTAATGGATAAATATGTTCTCTTTGACACCTAAATTATTACTACCTTTTTCAAAATTTCTCTTTCCAAGAGGCTTTGAAAATGTGCCAACCACATTTTTGTTGGCATTACAATAAATTAAATCAATATCCTTAGACTGCATCTTTTAATTGACAAAATGATAATAACTTTCAGTGTGTTTTTTTCTTGCATAATATATAGGATTGTTGGTTAGTTTGATGGAGCTTTGTTTATCACATTTGATACTTTTTTGTTTTTTCTATTCTTATCCCACATATTCAAAAAATTTCCTGGACTATATTGCTTCGCACGTAGCACTACACAAATATTTATACCCATCTTCAGTTGATGAAAAAGAAACATTTGGTTTTTTTTTTTTGCTCCATGCCATCATTCTAGATCCAATGTTTAATTCATATCCCAAGGTTTATCTTTTGTCATTAGGATTTCTGGCTCAGTCTGAATTAGAATATATTTCCAAATCAACATCAACATCAATAGTATATTTAGTACCAAAATTAATAGTCCGTTTTAGATACTGAAGGGATTTATTAATTTCTTTGAAATGTTTTTCAAGAGTTTTGACTATGAAACAACTTAGAATGTTGATTGAATATGCTATGTCTAGTCTAGTTGTAGTGTGATAGTTTTGAATTCCCACTAGCTAATAATAAAATGTACCATCCACCTCTCTTGTCCCATCATCATTTTATAGTTTTAATTTTGTTCTAAAGATTTTGATATTGCCATACATTGATCCATTTTCAACCTTTTGAGTATCCCTCTTGTATATTTTCTTTGTGTAAAAAATGTCGCACCTACTTTTCTCCATATTTTAATACCTAGTCAATAATGAAATTCACCAAGGTATTTCATTTCAAAATATTGTGAAGACTATATTTTAACTTCATCAATCTACGAATCGTTTACTGTTATGATAAGATCATCAAAATAGGGGGAAATCATAGCAACATTTCCCTTTTTATCTGACTTGATATACATCTTAAGGTCACTCTTACTTTTCATAAAACCTATCCAATGAAAGAAAGAGTAAACCTTCGCATACCAAGACATTCGTGCTCGTTTTAATCCATATAAATATTCCTTTAACTTACAAACAATATTATCTTGACTCTTCTTTATAAATCCTTTTGGAAATACAAGATATACTTATTACTTTAGCTCCGCATTTAAAAAATCATATTTAACATCCAGTTCATGTTACTTCCAATTACATGATGTAGCTAATGAAATTATTTTTCTAATTTTGTTTATCTTATATATAGGTGAAAATGTTTCTTTATGATCAATCGTTTCTTTATGTGAGTATCCTTTTGCAACCTACCTAGATTTATATTTATCTATATTTCCATCAACATTAAATTTGGGTTTGAAAAAGCATTTGAATACTATGGGTGCTTTATTTTCAGGTGATTTGGTTGATTCTAAAACATTTTTCATTATGGTATCACATTATTCCTTCATTATGTATCTCCATTCTTTATTCTCGTTATCTTGTTTGAAATTAAAAGGTTCTATGACATTCATTACTTTTTCCACTAAAGAATAATCTTTAAATATTATTGGTGGTTGCGATTTTGACGATGACCTCCCTGGTTATTCACTAGTTTCATCTCTTCTCCTACTTTGTGGTGAATCATCTCCTCCTCTTGGTGCGTTGTGGTTTCTATAGGGGTCAATGTCACTAGATTATTCTTACTCTTTCCATTTATAATTACCATCCACCTCTTCTTTAACGTCATCATAATCATAAGTGATATGCCATGCATCATAATTTTCGTCATTATGGCCTTCATTTACATCATCACAAAATAGCACATCTCTTCTTGCGAAAAAATTGTATGTAGGAATTAAAAAATTATATGTCTTATGATTAGAACAATATTCAATTAGATTTAGTGTGATGACCTCTTTGGTGCTTCACTAATTTAATATCTTCTCCTACTTTGTGGTCAATCATCTCCTCGTCTTGATGTGTTGTGGTTGCTAGAGGTGGAAATGTCACTAGATTCTTCCTACTCGTTTAGTTTCTGCTTACCATACACTTATTCTTTAGCATCATCATAATCATAAGGAATATTATATGCATCATAAATGTCTTCATTATGGCCTTCATGTGCATGCTCATGAAATAACACATCTCTTCTTGTAAAAAAAATATCTTTATGGATTAAATAACTTATATGCTATATGATCAGAAAAATAACCAATGAAAATACACTTGATAGCTTTTGCGTCAATTTTTCTGCTATCTTATTTCAAAGAATGAGATAATGTTTTTTTTCAAAATATTATTAAATTTCTTACTGTTGTTTTATAGCCATAAATATTTTCCAAAATTTTCTTATGATCTAAACTTTTAAATGGACTTATATTTTTCAAATAAATAGCAATGTTAACACCTTTAGACTAGAATATATTGGTAAGGTTTTTATCTTTTAACATGCTCCATGCACAGTATACTAGGCTTATGCTATTCTTTTTAGTTACTCCACTTTGTTTTGGAATATGTGGTACCATGTATTTTTGTACAATTCGATGGGATTTGTAGTACTTGGTGAATTCACTTGAAGTATATTCTTACCCTTGATATTTTTGGAGGATATTGATGTATTTTCTTGTTTTATTCTCAACAAGATTTTATACTCTTTAAAATATTCAAATAAATCATTTTTGTTTCTCATGAAGTAAAATCATGTATGGTTTGTAAAATCATTAATAAAGATCAACAAATAATATTCTCCCTTAATGATGTTGTTTTCATAGGACCACACACATATGTATGAAAAAGTTCAAGAATATCCCTTTTTCTTCTATTTGTATGAGTAGGTAACTCTTCCATATGCATCTTCCCTAATGCACACCCTTCACATACAAAACATCTATTCTTAATCATTGGAATTCCTCATACCATTCCTTATTTTTGAGGTAACAACAAATAAAGATGATTAATGTGGCCACACCATTGGTGCCAAAGAGGTTTTGTTATGAAGTTGTGGATGAAAATGCTTAATAAACATCCAAATCTAACTCCTATTGTAATGAACTTGAAGTGATCCTATATGTATTTCACCACAAAATGTAAATTTTCAAATTTTACCTTCAAACCATGATTACTTATGGTGGAAAATGACATTAGATTTTTCGTGATACTAATCACATACATCACATTGTGAATATATTTAACAAAACAATTTCATAATGTCATAGATACATCACCATACCCTTTAATTTGGTGTGAATAGTCATCTCCAAGGCATATCTTTACGCTATTATTATTTTCATGAAAATTTTCAAATCAATTTTTATTACAAGACATATGGATAGATGCTCCACAATAAAAAAACCCGTGTATTTGAGTAATCTATTTTAGTGGACAATGCAAACTTGGAAAGAAATAGCCTAAGATGTTTCTTTTCATCATTCATTTGTTTTCCTCTATTAAAAAAATGATCAGTGTAGCTTATGTTGCTATGTTTGGAATCATGATGCTTCCTTTTTCATGCAATCTCTAAAATAATGTATGTTGGGAAAAATATATGTATTCTAATTCCAACATCTAATTATAAACTCATGTATTTTAATACTTCAAAATAATAGAAAAATATATGTAGGATTAAAAATCCTAATATACTCTAATATATTTTAATCTCATTCCAACAACCATTTCAAGAATTAAACAACAAAATAACAGATAGATTGGAGGTTTTCATGGTGTATATTTTTAGATATAGATATCGAAATCTCCAAAGTCATCATTTTTCTGTCGACAGAAAAATGATGACTTTGGAGATTCCGATATATATATATATATATATATATATATATATATATATATATATATATATATATAATAAAATAACATGTTAATAAAAGGAAAGGAAATATTCAATGTAAATGATCACAATATAAAACTAAATATTGTGTGAGAATTCCTTGATTCAAATCCCCCAACATGGTCCTAGAATACAACTTTCAGTTCTCCCAAGAAAGTGTTAATGCATTCAATAGTGGGTTGGATCTAAATAAAAAAAATCTAGTTTGGTAAATTAGCCTCATGAAATCAATATTGGAATTTAAAGACTAAAAGTAAAGACAAGGCATTCAAAGTAACACTATGGAATCCATCATTATTGTTATCACTGGAAAATCATACAAGCAAAGATGACATTATTTAATGTCAGGAAGAAGGATTTACAGGGCTGAGGCACATTAGAGGATTTGAAATTTTTAAAAAATATCTAAGGTCAAGAGGAAAAACTCAAATTGCACACCAACAACACAGGTGAAATACGCCTTTACGCACCGTTTCCTTCAATAAGCATGCTGGTCTGCACGACTTTCCCTCAAATAACCGTGTGATCCTCGGAGTGGCAGAAGTCACTTTCTGGGACAACTTGACACAATTCAGGAAATGATCCTACACTTGAGGCCACCCAAGGACAACCACCTAATCCACCTTGGGACCTCAAGGGAGCACACAAAGGAATCAAGTGGCACACAAAGGAATAAAACCTCTCTCTTGGGTCACCATTCACCAATGTACCAAGAGAGGGAAGGAGAATTTGAATTCACCTATAAATGGCCACCAAGAGATGAGAAAAATGAGATCACATTGTTACGCTAGCTAAATTTCCCATGAGAAATCAAGTAGTGTGCAATCCAGAGTAGTAGTAGAGAGAGGATTTGGTTGTTGGCCATCCAACAACTTCAATCCTTTGGAGTAGAGAGAGATACCTTGCGACAACAGCTAAAGGGTAAAAACGTCCTTGCACTGGGTCTTATAACTCCATATTTCTAAGGGTCCTTTGGCAAGAGTGTAACGTAGTATCTTTATTCGTAACAAAAAGCAATAAGAGGGGACTTTAATTCCACCGTTTGCATTATTGTTACGTTTGACTCTTTATGAGATTTTGTTTTTATGTTTAGTTTAGTTGTGTTTTCTCTCTATATATGCATACTATACAATGATTTAGTGTGTTCAATATTTTATAGCATGTGTTCACTAACCTGCTAACCATATTTTTCTGCCTATAACCATAGCTTGGAGGTAGTGACCACTCCTCCTAAGCACCGGTGGATTGGTTAACTTGTGCACCAAAACCACAACCATAGGATTGGCGACTCCACTAGCCTTAATTTTTTAGCTAAGTGGTTGTGCTTGTTGTAGGGACCTTCTGTCTGCTCTGGAGTGTTGATGGGAAAACTCCCCTTCCTTTCTTCACTGCTCATTCACCCACAGTGAATGTCCGAAGTTCAGAAGTTCCAGAAATTTCATTTACAGGAAAATTGCACATTGTTTTCTCAGACAGACGCAACGAGTTGCACGGGTTCACCTTTGACCTGCATGCAGAGTCGTGTGCCTGTGTGAAGATTTTCTGCTTTGAAACCAGAGACCAAAATTCTCTGTTATTTTCCTTAATTTCCCAATTGTAAAGTGGCTAGCAGCCTAGAGAAAAAATACCAACACTATGTGTGCTGTCCCATGATATTATGGAACCAGCTCGAAAAATAAAATAAAAGAGAGATAAACACCTTAGAAATAAGCCACTTCAAGGGGGAAACCTCCTTTACATTACATAAATAAATAATTATTGGATGATACAAATGATAAAACCTCCTTCTATAGATAGGAGTCATGGGGTCACAATGTAATCCTATCTGACCTAACAATAATAATGTAAGGGCACAATAATAACAATATTGGGGTTACAAGCGTACAAAAATAACAATAAGGGGGTTGCACTAACAATAATAAGGGACTAAACTAGTAGTATAGGGACCTAACATTCCCCTCTCCTTCAAAAAAATGTTGTACTCAACGTTTGAATAGCTTTGGATGCTTCTGTATAAAATTATCATCCTCCCATGTAGAATATTCAGTGGGTAAGTTCTTCCACTTGATGAGACACTCTGAAATTGAAGGATTTCGTAGTTGCCGAGTTCTTGTTTCCGTGACTACTTCAGGTTCCAATATGATTTTTCCTTCCTCATCAAGTTCTGGAAATAATGTTTGAACTGGAATTTTGTCACCTATAACCTTCTTTAAGCATGCAACACGTAAAACTGGATGCACTTGCGAAGAATTAGGAAGCTCCAATTTGTATGCCATAGTACCAATATTTTGAAACACCTTGTAAGGACCATTGTACTTTGGTGATAATTTAATATCCTTCTTAGCTTGCTTGAGGGACATTTGTTTGTGTGGTTGTAGTCGTAAAAATACCCAGTCTCCTAAATGAAAACTTCTCTCGCTGTGATGTTGATCAGTCTGTTGTTTCATTCGATTTTGCGCCAAATTTAGGTTATCCTTTAAGAGTTGGAGAACTTTTTGTTGATGCTCGATGTGATCTTCCACTGCTTGAACCTTAGAATTTTCTCTTAAATATGATGTGATGGATGGTGCATGATATCCATAAAGTGCCATAAATGGGGTCATTTTTACTGTAGTATGGAAGTGTTATACCAACATTCAGCCAGAGGTAACCACTTGACCCATTATGTTTGTGTACCAGATACAAAACAACGAAGATATCCTTCCAAACATTTGTTCACTATCTCAGTTTCACCATTGGATTGAGGATGATAAGATAAGATATGAGCTAGTTGAGTACCCGAACAAGAAAATAATTCCGTCCAAAAATTTCCAGTAAAATGGGATCTCTGTCGCTTATAATAATCTTTGGGTTTCCATGTAGCTTTTGAATTGTTTCCGTAAATGTAGTAGCAACTGTACTATCTTTAAATGGATGAGATAATGCACAAAAGTGCGCATACTTGGTAAGTCTATCAACCACAACCATGATGACACTCTTTCCTTTGGGCTTTGGTAAACCTATGATAAAATCCATTGAAATCTCCTCCCAACATTGACTTGGAATGCATAAATTTTGTAGAAGACCTAGGGTCTTAATTGTCTCAACTTTGTTTTTCTGGCAAACAAAAAATTCCGCCACAAACTTTTGAATATTAGATTTAAGGCGATCCCAAAAAGATTCTTTCTTCACCCCGTGGTAAGTTTTTAAAAATCCTGCGTGTCCTCTTGAAGGAGAAGTGTGCAATTCCAAAAGGATATTTTGTTTTAGTTGGGAATTCTTAAAAAGATATAAGTGATCTTTGTACTAGAAAAAATATTTTTTCCAACTAAATATATCAGATGTACTAGGATCGTGCTGCAAATTTTGAATGAGTGTCCACACTTCTTTGTCTTTCTTCCATTCATCCCTTGCTTCGGTTATCCAATCTGGTTGGATAATAAAAATGGCACTGAGCAATGATTCCACCTCTTCATCCTTTCTTCAGAGTGCATCTGCAACAACATTTAGCTTCCATTTTTTGTAGATGATTTCAAAGTCATAACCCAACATCTTTGTGACCCATTTTTGCTGCTCTTCTGAATATAGTCTTTGTTCCAAAAAGTGTTTAAGGCTTTCATCATCATTTTTTACCTTGTAGTGTCTTCCCATTAGGTAAGGTTGCCATTTCTTTAGTGCATGTAGTATTTCCAACATTTCCTTCCCATAAATAGCTTTATGTAAATACTTTTCTTTGATTTGACGATTTTTAAAAGCAATGTGTCTTCCTTCTTCCATTGAAACTGCACTAATTCCATTTCCCGAGGCATCACATTCAACAATAAAGGTTTTTGTAAAGTCTGTCGTTGCTAAGACAGGTGCTAAGCACATTGCATCTTTACGATGTTAAAATGCCTTACTTGCTTCAAGAGCCCATGAAAATGCATGCTTTTTCAATAATGTTGTTAGAGGTGCTGCTATTCTCCCAGAATTCTTAACAAACTTGCGATAATACCCTGTTAATGTGAGAAATCCTTGCAACTGCTTTATGGTTGTGGGGACTTTCCATTCCTTAATGGATTTAATTTTGTTAGGGTCTACCTTAACGCCCTCGTGAGATACAATATGACCCAAATATTCCACCTCTTGTACTCCAAAGAAACATTTGGAGGTTTTTGCATATAATTGTTTCTCCTCCAGTAGCTTGAGGACCCTGTCAACATGTTGAACATCATCCTTCCAAGACCTGTTGTAGATTAGCATATCATCAAAAAATACTAACACAAATTTTCTAAGGAAGGGTTTGAAAATGGAATTCATCAACCCTTGAAATGTAGAAGGTGCATTGCTAAGGCCAAAAGGCATGAGAATAAATTCATAATGACCCTCATGACTTCGAAATGCTGTTTTTGGAAGATCTTCAGTCTTCATTCAAATTTGATGATATCCTGAACGAATATCCAACTTGGTAAAACAAATTTCTCCATGTAATTAATCCAATAATTCATCAATCATAGGAATGGGAAATTTATCTCTAATAGTGAGCTTATTTCGCTCCCTATAATCCAGACACATGTGCCATGATCCATCCTTCTTGTGTAGAAATACTATTGGAGTAGAGAAATAAGTTTTACTAGGTTGAATTATACTAGCCTCTAACATTTCTGCAATCATACATTCAATTTCTCTCTTTTGGACATAAGGATATATTTAAGGCCTGATGTTTGGAGTAACACTTCCTGGAATAAAATGAATAACTTGATCATGATCATGAATATGTGGGATTCCTTTGGGAGTTTCAAACACCTTGGAATGATTGTCCAAGACTTTTTGGAGATCTAGAGAAATAGATGATTTTGATGTTGGAACTTCTAGTGAGCATAATTGTGAAATTATGCATCATTGTTCTTTCTTCAGAAGATTTTTCATGACATTAGAGCTTATTATATTTCTTGGCTTCCCTGCGATACCCCTTAATTCGAATTCGTTTCCTTCCAAAAAAAAATTCAAGAAAAGTTCTTGAAGATTAAAAGCTACCATCCCCAAATATTGTAACCATTGTAATCCTAGTACAACATCAGCACCTCCCATTGGAAAGGAAAGCATTGGAATATTCAATACATATTCCCCCATAGTTAGCTTGATATTACGGCATTTTCCGGAGCAATTTATAGTTCCTCCATTTTCAACCATCACTTGAAATTCTGGTGCTGGGTATAGGAAGAAATTCAATTCCTTGGCTATCTTACAATGAGTAAAATTATGGTTACTACCTGACTCAATCAACACTATTACATTTTTCTTCTTGATATGTCCTTCTATCTTGAGAGTTTGAGGAGTGGTAATTCCTGCCAATGCATTACACGATATGTTCGGGCTCACTTATTCTTTCTCTAGGGTTGGTTCCTAGTGTATATCCTCTTCTTTTGAAGTTTCTTGTTCATTTTCTTCCTCCTCTTCACAATATATGTAAAATAATTTCTTCTCAGCACACTTATGACCTTTAGTGTATTTGCTATCACAACTGTAGCAAAGCCCTTTTGCTCTTTTTTCTTCCAATTTTTGTACTGTCAACCTTGTAGGTTGTGGAAGTCTAGGAGTAGCAACACTTCCATCTTTATAGATGTGAGTGGTAGGTGTCCTTGTCGCCATAAGTTTACATTCAAATTTTCTTGCCAACCTGAATGCCTTCTCCAATGAATCACGTTCCGAAATGCGAACCTCATGTTGGATGTTATCTTTTAAAGTTCCTATGAAGAGATCAATCCTGTGTTCCTCTGGAATATCAGTTACCCTTATATTCAATTTTTGGAAGTCCTCAATGTGCTCCACCACTAAAACCTTTTGTTTAAGATTTATCAACTGGATAAAGAAGGTGTTTCTCTTTGTATCCTCATAATGTGTTATCATTTCCTCCATAAAAATTGGCCAAGTGACAATAGTTTTACAGGAGCAAAGCCATCGATACCATATAAATGTAATTTGTTCTAAATATAAAATTGCAATGCATAGATTTTTTGTGTTTTGCACATTATTGAGATCAAAATATTGCTCCATCTATATTATCCATGTTACGGGATCCTTTCCATCAAGCTTCCTCATATCGATCTTTGGAATATGGTGGGTCTTCCATCCAACGTTCGAGTTTATGAAATCATGTTTAACATTTATTTTGTTCTCATCATGAGTTTCCTCTACTATCTTTTCACCCTTAGTAATACTTTCCTGTATCAACTTTTTCAAAGCTTCCTTCAAACCTTTTATGTCTGTTTTTAGATCATTCTTCATGTATTCCATGTTTTCTTTTAATTTTTCTTCGATCTTAGATTCCATGTCTTCCATGCCCTTTTTCAAACCATCCATCTTAGCTTCCATTCCCTTCTTCAAACCATCCATCTTAGCTTCCAAACCTTTCTTCGAAACTTCCATTTCAGTTTTTTTTGCTCTTTGCGAGAGTAAAATTTTGTGCACTTGCTCTTGTATTTTTGATATATCATGTTGCACTTCTTCATCTTCATAAGTTATAGTAGAGTATTATAAGGTCTTAATAGGTGTTGAATTATTTTTAGAGGGAGTTACAGAACCCAATACTGATATCTGTGCTTCAATATGCCCTTGGAATCACTTCAAACTGATTTTTCAAACGAAGACCTATGCAATTTCAAAACAAAATACACACGTTTTTCTTGTTTTTGAGGAGTTCGATATTGAAACTAAATTATGTTTGTGATTTTGGATCTTCAAAATCTAAAAATTGACCATGTAGTATCCCCGTGAATCTTCTTTCGAATGCCACAATTCTGATCTGATTTGGATGCTTCAAGAAAAAGTTATGCCCAATCTCCCACAATGACCTAATTATGGACTCGTTCAGTAGAGCGCACTTGTATGGAGTGCCACGTGTCACTGGTTCCTCCTTCGGCTCTGAAATTGATACAAAGGACACTAAAGTCCATGAAATTTCGACCAATTTTTACAAAATTCCAATCCGATGCTGAGAGAGAGAGAGTTATGACGCTTTTCCAAAGGTCACCTATTTTAGATGAAATTCGGGATTCTGTAAAAACCCTAACTTCCACAGATCATATTTCTGAATATATTGCGAACCAAGATCTGAATTTTTTACACGACTTCCCTCATGATTTCGCCTTCATGTGATAAAAATTTCAGCTTCTGAACCTTCGTAGAAAAAAATTATCCTGAGAATGCCACGATGACCTGTTTGGAGCAGCAAAACCCTATAATCCAAAGATCTAATACCAAATGCTATGAAACTAGCTCCAAAAATAGAAGAAAAGAGAGATCAACACCTTAGAAATAATCCACTTCGAGGGGGAACACTCCTTTACATCACATAAATGAACAATTCTTGGATGGTACAAATGACAAAACCTCCTTCTATATATAGGAGTCCATGGGGTCACAATATAATCATAGCCGACCTAACAATAATAATGTAAGGGCACAATGATAACAATATGGGGGCTACAAGGGTACAAAAATAACAATAAGGGGGCTGAATTAACAATAATAACGGACTACAATAGTAATATAGGGACCTATCACACGACTATTTAGAACTTGCTTTTAGCTGTGTTTTAGTATTGATAGTTGCTAGTTTTAAATTTTAAAGTTTGTCTTCACAAAAAACCACATAGTTTAAGTAGGGGGAAATTTACTTGCAATTTGAAATAGCTTATTTTTGTGAAAATGGACACCAAAAACACATATATAATTAGGTGGATTAAGTTTCCCTAATCCACATATGCTTAGCTAATTTTCATTTTTCCTAGTTAGATCATCAATTTTAGTTTAATTTTTTGCACTAGGAGTTGGGACCAGGAATTAATTATCTTAAGAGAAGCAAGTAATATCTGCTACCTTTTCACCTTTTGGTGACCCTAGGAAACCATATTAAAGCTCTCTTCTTATAATTTTCCATCTCCCTTTAGTTAATCACTTAGATAAATTAGGAAAATTTGTAAGCGGCGCACTATCCGCACATGATTTTCTTATAGCAAGGAACAATCAAACATAGATTAATAGGGGACCTGTAAAGGATCAACGCATATCCACATCTTAAAACTATTTATTTTTCACTTTTTTCTCACACACTTCCACACCATAAGTGAAGTAAAGACTCAAAACTAACCTAATTGAAATCTCTAAATTTCCCCACAGGGGCCACAAGAAAAATTAGAGTTCAGGTTAGGACCATGGGGGTAGGCATCCAATAAGACGTCATGGTCAGTTTACATCTCGAGACATATAAGTTGACTGAATAGGGATCTTTAAAATCCCTCTATCTGCACATGGAAAAGAAAACCTGAGCGCCACATAGACCTGATTTAGAGGGGGTTAAGCTTAGGCCTAGTGCATGTTGTATTATTTGGGGCTACCTAACCCATATAATGCTCGGTACTGGTAGCTGATTTATCAAGAAGCTCAAGACTCGAACACTCACATGGGACGACAATACTTAGTGGTAAAATCTAGGGCATCCTTCCCTATGGGTGACAATGCATGCAGCAATAGATCCTCGACCCATTACCTTGGTCAATTCTTCAGCTGCTAGAAGGCGTCGCTAGTTATTTCGAGAGGTTAGCCCAGTACCCACCAAAAGATATCTTCACAAGGACTAGTTACAATTGAGAGTGTGAGGACGTTTTAGGTCTCTAGGATTTTGAGTATCACGTGCAAAAACAACCAAAACCACTTTTTGATTGATTGATCACATAGAGTTAATTTAAAGGAACATTAAATTTTGTTTTCGATTTGTTTTATGTATGTGGTTACCATTTTTTCTTTGATACTTCACCTCTCATAGAACTGAAGTTTTTTTCCAAAACCATACCTATTCGACACCATAACAAACCCAATGGGACCTCGTCGATCTAGACGTCTTTTGGACCTCCCCCCATTACCGCGAGGATTTCTAGGTCTTTTGCCATTTAGGCATCAAAGACAGAAAAATGCCACCCTTGTTAGTTCATCCTTTATCGAGGCATATTTAGTTGGAAACCCTCGAGGGTCACCCAATGCCACACCAGTGGAAACCGCCATAGGGTCACCACATACCACTCCTCCCACAACCCCTAGGGGGCAGAGGAGTGCTACCTATTCGAGGATCCAAGTGAACACACAACCAGGTACATCACAGACAAACCCCATATCTAACTAGAACATTGTGTCTTCACCATCTGCAATGGCTCTCAACCCACAGTCACCGTTCTTAGCATTGTTGAACTTACCTGACCTAACCAAGTTAACAAATGATCCTATTTCACACAACCCAACATGGTCCCCCATGCTCACGAAGCTTCCTGCGGACATTTTAAAGTTCAAAGAGAAGAAAGAAGAAGAACCAGGGAATCACATAATGAATTTCCACTTATGGTGTTCATTGAACAACATCATTGATGATACTATTTGGTTGAGACCATTTCAGTGCACCCTAAATAGACCAGCTATGAAATGGTATGTGGAGCAACCTTCTGCTATACATTGAACCTTTAGCACCCTTTCTACCGTACTCCTCACATATTTTCAGTTACCCATCCACCATGGTTCCAGGATGGAATTACTCACACATTTTAGATAGACACCAACCGTCCATATCTCAGACCATCTCCATGAATGGCGGCGACATCGCAGTTTGTGCAAAGCCAAACTTGACGATCGAGTCCTACTGTACCTATTCCTAAAAACTCTCACTACAGAGATTTCAAAAGATGTAGCAACACAAAAAACTACATCCGAAGAGGATCCCATCAGTAAATCCCAACAACTTGAACTGATTTATACACAGTCAGGATACATTTATAACATCCTATGTAATGTCCTGTGCCTACAAACTTATAAAAAATTTCCAGGTGCGTTGAACACTGCAGATGGATTGATTGGGTCACTGACCCAAAATAACCTAGGTAATAGTAGTCAGTACCCCGGTTATGTGTATGATCCTAAACAGAAAATCCTGTAACCCGGCTACCAAATTCATCATGCACCTTTGCAGAACATGACCAATAAGGCCTAGTTGTACCATCATCAACAAGGATGACCATACCCTCCAGCTGAGGGGACCCAGTACGCAGCTAGAAATGCTGACGGAAGAGCTCCTTCTTAGCAACCATTCAAAAACTAGGGATAGGAACCCCAATATTCCCAATCCCCAGCATAAAACCCACCCATGAAAAATAATGCGGAAGTGAACTTTGTGCAACCTTCCCAGGCACAACCGTGCTAATCATATTATCAGGAGAATCCTAGCTATCCTCCCAACGTAACAAGGAAAAAAAAAACAAACAAACAAAAGGGAAATCCTGGAAAAGGGGCCAACAATCAACAACACCCTCTGCGATCTTAGGCTGGAGGCAACTCCAACCAAAATCAAAGCTAGGAGCCAAATAACTCCCAAGGGAAAAACAACAGGGCGAATCTTTGGACCAACCACTCTTGCACAATCTGTGGTGAATATGGCCATTACACTCACCATTGTCCCAGTCTCCCTGAGCTGAATAAGATTCAAGGTAACTGAGGACAAGGGGTATCCTCACAACAGACAACTGTTATGCAGGAACCCTTCCCCCACCAAGGGACAGTTAGCACCCAACAATAGCAAAAAACTCCTGATGATTATGGAAAAAGCAGCCATGAAAGCTACACGACTGGCGAATAAATGTTTTTTCAGACACGGAACCAAAATTACAATATCCCACCAGACACCAATTCATGAGGGGCTAGCATGAGTGCACCAACAGCACTGTTGACTATATCGAAGCTACCTATTAAAACTTTGCTAAAGATGGCTACGGGACCAACTAGGCGAGCAGAAAAACATTCCAAAGCGGCCCATAAATATAGCATTTTTGACGATCTAGCGCAATCTCCTGTCGTCGTGTTAGCTTTGGAGGTATTAAAATCATGCCCAAAGCAAAGGAAAGCCTTACTTTCCATGTTAGGTGCCATGGACCCTGCCGATTCATGCTTAATTTCTTCCGATTTAGATAAAGCCACCCCTAGGCTTCCTTAATTGGTCACCTTCCACATATCAGTGTCAGCCCAAAAAATCACCATTATGACGAGGGTGCATCCACATGCATCATGTCAAAGAACGTCTGGCAGAAATTAGTGTCTCCCGAACTAAACCCATCAGACATCACACTCAGAGCATACGACGGGTGCCCATCTTCTCCCGTCGGTCTCTACAAAAATATCCCAATCTGCTTGGTCGGAAAGATAGTCCTTATGGAAATTGAAGTCATTGATTCTCAACTGGATTACAATATACTCCTTGGGCGGAGTTATATGTACGCCTTTCAGCCATAGCCTCCTCCGTATTCCGAACTATGATGTTCCCCCATAAGGATCTCATCAGTACTATCGACCAATTGACATACCATGACAAGCGATCCATAAAAAATGTTGATGTCATTCTACCCTATGTAGACCCATCTGCTGAGATGCTTACACGGTACCAAGAATATGGCCCTGACTAGTTCAAACCGTCAGCTATCCTCGGGTCATTTCTAGGAGATCCCCATGTTATACCAGAATCATCATCTGATATCATAGAGGATCCGATGTACATGATGTCTACATCAATCAATGAAGCCAGCTAGGAGACGGAGACGATCAGTAAAGACACTGAGACCTCAGCCATGACAACCTCTCTAGCCTACGCCGCCTCCCAAAATCCTTTCCGCTACCCCCCGTCTAGTTTTGTATCACAACAAGTCTTGGCCATAATGGTGTTGCCAAACTTATCATTTTCAATTCCATTTTTGTACCTGGTCCCACTGACCATGATGAGAGTCACAAAAGTCACCTCTACAGGGTTAATACACCTCAGTCTTAAGGAGGCCCCATATATTAAGGAGAATGTTGCAACCATCCCATCTAAGGAAATTTCCATCGCAAAACTGATGGTTACGACAAACAAAACCAGTAAAAAAGGGAAGAAGGTTGAAAATATCGCCATGCAACGAGAATTAAAATTTTGCGCCATATGCGACATGGTCAGCCACCCTACCCACATCTACCAAGAGCTAAACGAGCTAAAAATGCTCCTTAGCTCTGTGATAAATATCATGGCAACAAGTTCCTGTAAAAAGGAACCAGCCACCAAAAATAAAGGCAAAGCATTGTGTACCAACCATGTAGGCCCTATCTGTGACCATTATGGAATTACACCCATCATTGCCAAGAAATTCTGCGAGACAGGGTCCCCTTACATGCCATCAAGCAATCCTATCAAGAGGATCCCTCCATCTAGTCAACTGGAGAAGAAGCTCACGTAATTTTATACCTACAGGAGGCATGAAAATCACCAGAAATACTCCCATTAATCTTCCCTCCTCCTATCATATGTTGTGCACTGTCTGATGAATGTGAACACTTTATCGATGAATGTGCAGCCCTGCAACTCATCCAAAGGTGGTATCTAGTTGAATGAATGTATTATGTTGGCTTGCGAGCAACACAATTTTCATGTCCAATATGTTCTGGAAAGCACACTTTTGAACAGTGCCATTACATCCATTGGTTTCGCTTAGCGCTAACTAGTTTACACATGGCCATAGTACACCTCTCCCTTAAAGACAACTCTGGTACGGAATCCATGGATAGCTCGACGACCCAAGAGGACATGACAAGTAGATTCATCCTCTTCCTGTCAGCTGAAAATAATCCAGTCAGGGAACCCGTAGTCACCCCCAACTTCCCTCCACAAAGAAGACCAACATATGCATTATGTAACACACATAATCACGTGGTCGCCACATGCCCAGAGCTATAAGCACTACACCGCTGGCACCCGATCACATCATCAAACAAGCAGGATGAGAACAACCAAGAATGACGTTCTTGTCTAGTATGATAAGGCAACCATCACGATCAGTGCTGCACTTATATCCCTCGGGTGCTCCCATTAATAGACATCATACATACATTAGAAATGAACTGCTAGGATATCAGCAATCCAAAGCTTAGACAACATAATGGAAGTGAGATTTCCCCCAGGCATCTTACCCCATTTCCACATCGACACATCGGGCAAGTTAGAAAGGAGCATCGACCTAGCATGACTGATGTTTAAACTAGGCCGGCATGCAGACTATTAGACAAAAAATACCAGGAAAACCAGTGCAAAGAACTGAAGCACCTGACGAAAAACTTTCACATGGTCTTCTCCCTCCCTTAGAGGCACCTCTCTAACCAGGAGAAAATCACAGACTATTATTATCGGATCTGCTCAAAATTTAGCCATACTATGAAATTTGAACACCTCCCCAAGCTTCGAGCAACGAGAGAAGCATAAGTCTACACTCCCCAAAAGATTTAGACATACCCAAGCCAACAACTTAGAAATGGAAGCATAGGACCCTCTCTGCTATGCCTGATCTCTTCTGAGTGTCCACTTCAGGGACGAAGAGTAGTGTTGGTTCCCACAAAATTTACTCAGTTGACATAGTGGTAACGTGCACCATTTGCACCTGCCATAACCAAAAACTAGAGGCATGCCCATTAATTGAAATATTCAGGCACCTCTACACCGGGCACAACTTCCAACTCCCGGAATGTGCTCAGCCTAATGAGGAACCTAGCCTTGCTCTCACGCAAGCTCCCATGATGGAAATTCCTCCCCCACCAAACGTCGACAACACGATACACCATATACGATTCATATCATCATGTATAGGAACCATGACTCGGGTTGTCTGCTCATTAGTCATAGGTGTCAAGTCAGCTGCAACTACGAGAGTAGATGTACCAATGATGGTACAAACCCAATTCATACGCACCCTGTCAACCACGTACGGTTTCGCCACATCGATGATGGAATCCTTTTCATGTATGTCGACCAACTCCATTAGGAATAAACCTCTTCCTCACGACCTTGCCCAACCTCATCCCCCCTTAGGATCCTTATTTCATTCAAATGAGGATATCCTTGAGGCCATGATGGAGCTAGATTATCCAGATGAAATGCATCACCACTCATTTTTTCTCCCTGAAAAAACATTCAACTTTGACAAGACATGAAACGAAGATATTTATGTGATTGAATCAAAATATTTTCTTCAATCATGGAAATTTTATTGGTTCAAGAACCCCATTCTGGCACCCGATGCATTCAAGGAAGGGAACACGTCAAACATTTCACCTACCATCAAGGTGAATATCTCTCAAAATCTTGAAAAAGTCGAATAAATCTCACTTGGGGAAGTGCGTTGACCAGAAGAGATAACCTCTTACACCCACTTGCTGCAAGAGTATCGAGATATCTTTGCGTAGGACTACTCGGAAATGCCCGGGCTTAGCCCCACTATTTTAGAGCACCATATTGTGCCTTGGCCTGACGTACCACCAATACGCCAAAAACAACATCAACTACACCCATCCAAGGTAGAAGACATAAAACAAGAAATCCACAAGCTTCACAAAGTCATATTTATCTAACCCATCGCTTACATTTCTTGGGTTTCTATCCCTATTCTTGTCATGAAAAAATAGGGCACCATACGCATTTGCACCGATTTTTGCGATTTCAACAAAGCGTGTCATAAGGACAGTTACCATACCCCATTCTATGACCAAGTCATCAATGCTTGTGTAGGTCACAAAGCCTGCCCTTTGATGGATGATTTCCCTGGGTATAATCAAATTCAAATCTGTCACACTAACCAGTACAAGAACGCATTCACTACCCCCTAGGGCACATTCACATATCGGGTAATGCCATTTAACCTAAATAATGTTGGATCCACCTTCCAGAGGGCCATGAATTATATCTTTCATGACTTGGCACACCTTATCCTTGCCTACTTGGATGACCTCACAGTCCGATCCAAGAAGCGATCAGACCAACTCAAGGATCTATGACTGGTATTCCAACGATGTTGGTAATACAACCTACACTTGAACACCCTCAAGTGCATATTTTGCATCATAGCAGGAAGGCTTTTAGGGTTTATCGTGTCATAAAAATGAATTAGAGTGGACCCCCTCAAAGTCCAAGCTATCAAAGAGGTACCTCCACCTCGAACCCTCAGGCAACTACAAAGCTTGCAGGGAAAGGCCAACTTTCTAACATGTTTTGTCCTAGGTTACGCCACTTTCTTTCAAGGATTCTTGCTTCTCCTTCGTCAGGACATCCCGTTCAAATGGGATGACCAAGCTCAATAGGCATTTAACGCCGTGAAAGACACATTGTCTTCATCATAGCTGATCAGTCCCCCAGACTACATCTTGTATCTATCAGCATCCGATACCGCTTTGGCTGGAGTATTGATACGGGAGGGCCTGAATGGGAAGGAGAACATAATATATTACGTTAGAAAAACCTTGTCAGGTCCTGCATTAAGATATGAGCCCAAAATAAAGACTGCCCTAGCACTAATTCACGCAGTCCAAAAATTTTGCCACTACATCATCTTAAAGACCACAACAGTCATCGCAAATATTAATCCCATAAATTATATGCTCACTCGTCATTTAATGAACCACAAATATGCCCACTGCATAGTCAATCTTGAAGAATATTACTTACAATTTCGCTCCCCCAAGAGAGGAAAGGCATTAATCTTAGTAGAGTTCATTATAGACCTCCCAAGTCATACCAAAGGATCACCAACCAACGATTTGCTACCGGACGAACATCTCTTCCTCGTAGCAACCGACGACCCTTGGTACATATATATCCTCCTCTTTTTACGAAGCTAAAAGTTCAAACCCCATCTCACTTGTGATGATCATCAGCGCATTTTCCAGTAGAGCCCCTCATACCTCCTTATCGGAGATGTCTTATGCCAAAGGGGCATCGACACCATCTTACCTCGATGCCTCACCCACGACCAAGTAGAGCAAGCCCTTAATGACTACCACAGCAAAGCTTACGGTGGCCACCTCTTCGGAATAGTCACCACCCAAAAAGTCCTATGGGCATGATATTTTTGGTTTGCTTTATTTCGTTATTGCATTTCAACAGTCAAGAGGTGCGATTGATGTCAACACTTCACTCACAAGGCAAGACCCCCTCCCGCTCCTCTACACCCTGTCATCGTTGCTGGTCCCTTTTTGAAATTGGGGATTGACTTCATGACCTGCAACCCAACATCGTTGGGAAATCACAAATACATTATTGTAGTTGTTGATTATTTCACCAAGTGGGTAGAGGCTATGCCCACATATTACAACACCGCAGAAACCATTGCACGATTTATTTATAACCATGTCATTGCCCGTTTCGGCGTACCAAAGGAGTTAGTCTCCGACCACGGAAAACACTACGAAAAAGAAGTTTTCTAGGAGCTATCTCACCATATTGAATTCAAACATGAATTCACATCACCATACTACCCCCAATCCAATGGATAGGTAGAGGTTGTGAACAAAGTACTCAAAACAATGTTACAACATATGGTGAATAAGCACAAAACAAATTGGCACCACATGCTTTTTTCCACCTTGTGGGCATACCGCACGGTAGTGAAAACATTAATAGGGTTCACACCCTTCGACCTGGTGTACCGAGTTGAAGCCGTGATTCCTATAGAACGCGAAATCCTGAATTTACACGCCACCATCAAACTCCTCGATGACACCCAGTGTCTAGAGAAACACTTGGTATAACTACAGTTCATCAAAGAAATTCGATGACAATCACTTCATCACAACCATGCCTATAAGAAGCGAGTGAAAGCATTGTTCGATTACAAAATCAACCCTCGTTCACTTACCGAGGGAGAGGCAGTCCTTCGCTACGATGTCACAAAAGAATCCCAAGGGCTAAGAAAGTTCAAAACCTTGTGGAAAGGATCCTACATCATAAAGCATTGTCTCCTAAAGGGGGCATACATCTTGACAGAGCCGGATGGAACATGCTTGAGAAACCCTGTCAACGGTATTTACCTCAAGAAATTCTACCCATAAGTGCCAAGAGGGCTCAGCCCTAGAGTCAACGTACACACACCAAAAATTTAATTTTTTATCAAATACTTGTCACAAAAAGGCTCTAGTGTCACAAATGGAGTTTCAACCCAACCATTAATTTAGATTCGATGATGGAGCATCATGATGGTCTCAAAGTTTAGCAGTAGCTGTCTGGGTCATATACCACCCTGATTGATCACCATTCTTCACCAATGGAGTATGCATCGGCTTAGCAACAAAAAATTAGTCAGAATATGGCGTCGTCAGGCTCATTTGCGACACCTTCAATCAAGGCATTCACCACTTGCATATCTACCTAGATTCCCAGTTAGTGGTGTCGCAGTAAAACCAAGAATTTGAGGTACAGGATTCACATATGTTTGGAAAATATTTGCATGAAAAAATTTTAAGCCTTCAATTTGATCACATTACATTCACACATGTGCTAAGAAATCAACACCAGATAGCAAATCGCATTGCTAACCATATCCAAAACTGGAATGCATATTGGATAAACCATCATGCATAAAAATAAAAAGCATAAAAAACATAGGTATCCATAAGCACAACACATTATCCATAAACAAATATCAACAGGGGACACACCATATAGAGCTGCAAAATATATCTCTCTCATATATATATATCAAAAAATGTATGTTTGAGTACAAAGGAGGAGTCATGTATCTGACTCATAAGTCAGCCAGAAAATACATATGTCCAAGTCGATAAAAAATAGGGGAAGCATCCTCATAACAAGTGCTTTCCCTATGTATAAGAAGCCTCTAGGGTTGTGCCCCTCCAATTTGGGCACCTGGACCCACCTCTGCTCCTAGTACCAGCACTCGGGAAACTGTCAAGACTGAGGTCGCCACCCGGCGCAAAGTTAGCCAATAGCTCCTCTCTCGGGCCATCAGTGTCTCTAACCATATTTCATTTAGATCATCCAAAAACCCACGGGTAGGCATACTCTGGGTAAGGCGGTCCACGTGGCCCCATGCATCCTCCAAATTTGCAGCCTGGACCTCCTTAGTAGCCATCTGCTCTGTCATCACTGCCATACGAGCCTCTGTCGCCTTGGCATGAGAAATTGCAACAACATACTCTGTAGCAGTCAAACTTCTACCCTCTCCAGACGGGCTGACCTCGGCACCTAGAGCTCCACCCTTGGGTTGCTTCAAAACCCCTCCCTACCCCCAGCTAGGAGCGAAGGCCCTCAAAATATTTGGGGTAGATGATGTCCTACCAATCATGTGATAGGATGCCCAACCTCACCAACATTGGCAAGAGTAGCAAAAACTATGTCAGTATCACCATAATACACATATAAACCATAAATACTCAACAAATGCAGAATAAAACACAAAGATCATACCTGATGGCCTCATAGATATCCAGTAGAAAGACCTATGTCCGAGTCTGCTTGAAATTACATCCCAGCATACAGGTAGGGAAGGAACATCTGAGGGTTGGCCTGAAATGAAGCCTCGGTAGTGGTGTTCCAGTAACACCCTACCCAACCTCCCCCACCCTGAGGCATAACAACAGCCCACCTCCTCATGTGAGGGTCCCGAGGATCCCATGCAAGCACAGCCACCACAGGTCGAAGTAGCACCACCCTCTCATACATGATGTTGTAGAGGATGTTGGCGTAAGAAAATAAATTAGATCCGCCACTGACCTTTGATAGCTAAGTCATCATCCCATCATAACAGTGACAAGAAAAGTCGAAGAAATCCTCGTCCCTTAGCCGGTGCAGGACACCTAGCTACGAACCCGATGCCCTATGTGGTGACAATGACCTCATCACCTGAACAATCATGGAAAGAGCACATCCCTCAAAAAAATCAGTCACTGACTCAATCAAGATGCATCCCTCCGTGAGAGGCACCCCTCCATAGTAAATCTCAGCAAATCGCCGGAGGTCGGCCTTCCTTGGAGGAAGCGGGTATGGAAGCACCTCACCCTAAGGTAGTAGCCCCATCATGAAGTATATATCCATCTATAGATGGATAGTCAAGTCGCTCCCCCTCAAAACCATAACTCTGCATTTCCTATTCCAACAACGGACTAGGTAACGCAGTAGTTGATCCTGTGATCGCAGGATGTCATTCTCAAGAAACTTGAGAAGACCCCATCTCGCCAACTGCTCGCTGGCGTTGGAGTTTTGTTCCACAAATACCCGAAGGTCGGGCCAGTTCCTCTTTCTCCACAACATCCTGTCACTAAACAGACACACATTAGTGACAGAAAAAACACCAAAAAATTGAAAAATCTCCCAAAAAAAATTTAAAAAATGCTTTGGCCTTTTTGCGCACTTTTTTCTCAGACATGCGCACTAACTGTGTGCCTGTTTATCACAGAGGTGTTTAGGCCACATGCACAAAGACTTTATAGACGCTACATTTACGCGCAAAACCTCATTTATGCGGGAAAATTTCACACCTGTGACTTGATCTCCCACACGGTCAATTATAAATTTGCCTGGGTTCCATACAAATGTAGTTTGTATGAACCCTGACCCAATCATGCTGAAAAAAATTAAATGCAGGATGTTATGGGGCCTAGTTGGCTCAATTAGAGTGAGTCCCGGGTGCATGGTCTAACTACAACGACAAGAAAAGCTCTGCAATAGTCTCTGACCTCTCACAACTCTCAAACACTCAGATGTCACAAATGAGCTGAAATGAACCATATTGGCCTATATGTCGCCCTTTTCAGATTGTTTGGAGGACCATAACGAGAGATCAGAGGGCCCAATTGAAGAGCCGAAGGAAACACAGTGATCACCACCTCATAACATCTAAAGGAGGCTCCACACATTCACACTTCTGAAAAAATAAAATTTCAGTGCCGACATGTATGTCCTCTCTTATCTTCTGTTCATTCAGCAGATGTTTTCAATAATATTCAAATGAGAAGATTCTTTCACTTGGGGTATTTTGTTGCAGGTATTGTACAAACCATCCATCATCCCATGTACTGAAGGTTCCAGTGCAGGTATCATTCTACCCTCAACATGATAGACTCCAAGAATTTCTCCACAAGAAATTAAACATAGGTTCTAGACACCCGACTATGTTTATCATCTCCGCACCTTTCACATGATACCTTTCACATGACAAACATCCTTGTTGGCCGCAGAGCTCCCCCCCCCCCCCCCCTCCCCCCCATGGCATCCGTCACTCAAAGTAGACCGCACATCAAAAATCATGACTCCATGACCATACCGCTTTTGTCAAGGAAGCACTTCATGCCCATTCATCCACCATGCATCAAGTCAAGTTTTACCATATCGAAATAAAACCCCTTTCCTAGACTAAAATTTTCTGCAAGCATATAGAAAGCGCACCACGGTGTCTTTCACTTGGCCTACCATCCACCCCATCAACATAGCCCATCTGCGACATTCTCCATCCGCTTCATCACCCTCAAACAAGAGACCAACGAATGGTGCCCCTACCCTCAGCAAAAACACCCTCCTTGCATCATCAGTGAGCAAGAACTTTCATGTTTTGGGGCACCCGTCTTTGTGTTTTGTATAATCCAATCCCATTGTTTCATTCTTTTGGTAAGTGTAAAAAGACCTCAAACGATGAACAATCCCCCACTCATCCATCCATTTTTTCTCCCACGGTAGCAATCTCTACTCACCCTTGTTCGGAGCATCACACCAGTCACGCAAAGCCATCACAACATTCATAACCAACATATACCCACACTGTACATCCTATTGACTCGAGGGATTCCCTCATCAGAAATAGTTATGACTGCTGCCAAGATTCCTTTTTATGCTCCGACCTTGGGCCATTGAATCCCCATCATCAGTTTTCAGTCACCCCTCGTCATCATGCCTATGTTAAACCTATCAAATACGAGAACCTGGTCCCTTGCATCAGTTTCTCTCTCGTTCAGTTGAGGCTTCCTTTTTGTCAACTTCAACTCACATTCTCCATAAAGGAAGCAGTACCTTGGATGTCTCCTCACAACAATAGGGGCATTCTTGGGGGGCACTGTGGGAATCATCATTTCCCACAGTTGTCATCGATCCTCCTGAAATTCGACTACGACACAAGCTTTCATGTCAAGATGGTATCGTACTTTAAAACCATTTCACTTTGCACAAATTCGTCGAAGACCCATGCCATTATAAGCATCTCTATTAACAATTCTTACATGGGAAGGTTGCAGTCATACACCCATGCGTAAAATGAGTGTTTATATGCCATACCAAGATTACACATGTGGGCACCACATTCCACCTATTTTCAAATAAAAAACTCCCTAGAGGGTGTCACAAATCATTGTCATCAACCAAGTCAGCAGATAACTACCATACCAGTGACATAGACAGAACATTTATCTGTCATATAGATTTGTTTATCTAGTCAAAGCATCACGAGCATAGGACATGTTCGCCTAGTAGAAAAATTGTATTTGTTGTATCATACTATTTCTTGCAGGGTTCCTACAAAACATGGTCACTCTTCTACCCATTGTAAGGGGTTTCCAAACTTCAGTTGTATGCGGGTCTCTCTCTCTCTTCACACAATACACAGAAAAGAAAATATAATGTATTTTGGCCATATAGTTCTTCCTAGACCTCACATATTAGGGGGGAAATTTTATCACTGGAAAATCAGACAAGAAAATATGACATTATTTAATGTCAGGTAGAAGGATTTACAGGGCTGAGGCACATTAGAGGATCAGAAATTTTTTAAAAATCTCTAAGGTCAAGAGGGAAAAATCAAAATTTTCACCAAGCACACAGGTGAAATACACCTTCGCACAGTTTCCTTCGATAGGGACATTGTTCTGCGTGGCTTTCCCTAAAAAATATGCGTGGTCTTGGGGGTGGTGGAAGTCACTTTTCAGGACCACTTGACACACTTCAAGAAATGATCCTACACTTGAGGCTGCCCAAGGACAGCTGCTTAAGCCACGTTGGCACCTCAAGGGATCACAAAAAGGAACCAAGGGGCACACAAAGGAATCAACCCTCTCTCTTGGGTCACCATCCACCAATGTACCAAGAGAGGAAGGATAATTTGAATTCATCTATAAAATGCCACCAAGAGATGAAGAAAGGGAGAGAAAATTGTTATGTTGGTGAAATTTCCCATGAGGAATCGAGCAGTGTGCAATCCAGAGCAGAATTAGAGAGAGTATTCGGTTGTTGGCCATCCAACAACTTCAACTTTTTGGAGTAGAGAGAGAGACCTTGCACCAACGTCTAAAAGGTGAGAACTTCCTTTCATTGGATCTTAGAACTCCATACTTCTAAGGGCCCTTGGAAAGAGTGTAAACGCAGTATCTTTCCTCCTAACAACAAGAAATAAGAGGGGACTTTGATGCCACAAACTTTTCATTATTCATTAGGAATTTTGAGGTCTAAAATGGGCCTCCTAAGGAAATTATAAAATAATAGTGGAAAAAATCAAATAAGATTCGATGACATCATCAAATTTTAGAGGGAAAAATGAAAAAACTACTTTTTCAACTCATATTTTCAACTTATCTCCCAAAGTTTTTACTCAAATTTCGAGCGGGAGTACTCGTTGGATGTGAAATTTAATTCCCCATCCAAGGAGTACCCATGTTGCATACTTTAGATGGGTCCTACTACACGAAAAATGAGAAATACATAAAAAAACGTGATTACAATCATGTTTTTTATGTATTTCTCATTTTTCGTGTAGTAGAGTTCATCGAAAGTATGCAACATGGGTATTCCTTGGATGAGGAATTAAATTTCGCATCCAACAAGTACTCCCGCTCGAAATTTGAGTAAAAATTTTGGGAGATAAGTTGAAAATACGAGTTGAAAAAGTAGTTTTATTATTTTATTATTTTTTAATATTTTTACCTTTTTATTTAAAAAATGGTAAATCATCCCCCATGGTTGACATCATCATCTTGAATCCTATTGGTGGTTATAAAGTTTATTTTTGTTGTACATTTTTCTTAGGAGGCCCATTTTAGACCTCAAAATTCCCCTAATGGTTACGTTTTTATCTTTATGATTTTTTATTTTTATTTTTTATTTTATTTTTTATTTTTTTTTTTATGTTTATTTTAGTTGTGTTTTCTCTCTATATATGTATACTATACCATGATTTAGTGTGTTCAATATTTTATAGCATGTGTTCGCTAACCTGCTAACCATATTTTTTTTCCCATGACCATAGCTTGGAGGCAGCGACAACTCCTCCTAAGCACCGATGGATTGGTACACATGCACCAAAAACACAACCACAATTAGGTTAGAGGACAGAAAATTCCATAAAGGTTCTAAGCTACAATATTGATACAAAATATATTCATTCAAGATTAGCTCCTTGTCATCATGATTTTCTTCAATGACCCTTTCCTATAGTGGATCTCCTACATCAAAACATAAAACCATTAGATCTGAACTAAACTATTCTTGAAAAAAGAAAGAGGAAAATCATAAGTAAAAGTGATGTAAGAATATGAACGAAAAAATATAATGTATCTAAGCTAAACTCATAATGTAAAAAGGTAAGGCATCACCCAACATTAAGGGATCCTTGTAAACATGAGTGAGACTACCATGAGCACTCAGATAATATAATAATGATCCACAAAGTATGAAGAAAAAACAACTCCCATTGATGAAGAACTCAACATGATTACAAAGAAGAGAAAAGCTTAGATTGTTGCAATAAGCCGCCTTTTATGAGATACTTACCATCCTATTACATGATTGAATTATTAAGAAACTTGAGATATGTTTTCAATCTCATTACTTTTACAGAGATAAGTATTGGGTGGATCAAAACGAATCCCCCAATCACTGATTTTATTAACTACATATTACACATAAATTAGCAAATAATGATTTTACAAGGTAGATTTGGGTAATTTTTCTCCCCAAAATAAAAATGAGATATTAAGTTGTTATTTTTGGACTTTGAAAATAGTTTATATTCATTTCCAATGTTGTTTGAATAACTAAGTTTACATTTTCCCCAAATCTGAGCATAATTGCACATTTTTTATAAATTGGGCTCAAAGAACTACACATATCTTCTAAAACATTATGAATCTATAGAAATGATTCAAGACTTGAACTAATTACCTATGGTGGGAAGAAAACCCATGCCTTGGAATCTTCAAATTCGCTTCTATTTCCTCAAGAACATGCCCAAATTTGGCACTCAAGAAACTTTGAACTATAAAAATATTTCAATGATGGCGGATCATATGTGTGACATGGGTGCAATATGAACATTCTAGAATAGATTTGACACACCAAGCTATAAAAATCATGTGCTTAAATTCCTTCTAGAGGGTCACAAATATGCCAACCATGATTGGGTACTGCAACTGCAATACAAGTACTGAGGCAAAGCTAGGCAATTCATTATTAGTAAAAATCTTAAAATTCAATTAATCTATTAAAAATTAGGAATCAATATAAATAATATTTTTTTTTTACCTTGTTATGCATGTTAAACGGTTTAATATTCAAGAAGTGGAAAATTCACAACAAAAATATGATATATAGTTACATGTCTAGGGTTTGACGGGTAAAAAGGTTAACTATATGTTTGAAAATCATGACAATTGAGGCTTACAATGTCCAAACTTTCCACAGTAATTAAATTTAACTCTAACAACAACCTTTGGAGATCTCATGCCTTTTTGTGACTTTTCCAATGGTGGCTTTCCATATGATTTCCTTCGATATGGCGACTTTCCTCCATTACTTCCTTCCCATGTCTTTCCTTTGGTAGGATTTTCCCCTTTCGCCATCAACACCAAAATAAAAGTTTTAGGTCTAAGTTTATTTAAAATTATTCCTCCTACATGAGTATACCTAGTAATTCATCAAAAGTGGGATCCTTCTCACTTGATGTAAGACATGTGATGAACATTTGATACTCATCTAACATTCTATTTAAGGTTATAGTGACTAGCTCAATCCTAGATACCATTGTTGGAAACAGTTGAGTGATAGAGAGAGGGGGGGTGAAAAATTAGTTTGATCTATATATGATTTTTTCCTTTTATTAACTTCATTTACTCAATAACACATATATGCACCCAAAAAAAATTAGATTATCCATGCATATAAAAATATTAGAAGCTAAAACAAGATAACCATTAGAGAAACAAAAGTATCAAACACAACCATAAAATGCATCACACATGAGACACAATATATTTGGTGGAAAACCCTTCACCGATTAAAAAACCACCTTTGTTGCTACTGCATTGCTCTAAATTTCTAATAGTCAATAAATTGGTCTTTTACATAGCTTGCAGACTCCAATCAACTTTGAGACTCGACCTAATATACAAAATCCCAACACCCATCAGCTAGGAGACTCGATACTACTGATAAGCTCCTCTACAGATCTACAAACTATCATCCATTGAAGGCCACCACGATCAATGATCCTTGCCAAAATACCATTGGACTATCCAAAATCCATTGCATGAGAAACTATTCCTTTCACTAAAACTTTGCTATCCCTACTCCTCCCTTATGAAGTCATTTCCATGGAAAATTTTAGGGGCTAATATTCAGAAGTGGGCTAATTTTACATGGTTTTTCCCAAAAAAATATTCGCTAATTTCCATTCTTCTCTAAAATGATTCGCCCAAATTTTATAGTATAAAATTATTTTACCTTAAAGATTGCCAAGATTACATAGCTAATTTATATAAAATCATTATAAATTTGAATATTTTTACAAATATATGACCAAATATTTTATAATTTTCATGTTAGGGACTAGTAAGATTCGCCAAGCTTTCTAAAGTTTAATATACATCTATATCCTTAAAATTTTCCCTGGTCATTTCTCCTCTACCACTATGTGGATCTCATTTCATGTATTTTCAAACTGGATCCAAGACACTATTCTCAATAAGGAATAATATCTGCATACATGCTCTCAGCAACAATATCTCATCATAAAATTTAAAATAACAAGTAAAATTGTGGCCACATAAAATCTAAATACAATGAGACCGTCGGAACAAAATAATGTTGAATAATGAAATCAACAATAAGAGACATTATGGCTATGTGCCAAATGCATCAGCAACTCCTTCATAAAACAAGTGTGAGAATCATCAACATAAACACATTCCAACAACATACATGAACTCTCCAAATAATATTTACTCCAGCAACATCAAATTTGAACTATTCTTAATCATGCTTCATATCTGCTCATTATTTAGTCACTAACACTCAAATACTGAAGCATCTATGCTCTCCAATAGATCTGAAGCATATACTACTTTACTACAACCTTCTCATCCACATACATCCATCATCAATAAATCCACAACTCCATGGTCAACTATATAAAACATATAGGTAAAAATCGAGCTTGGGGCTAGGGTCAAAGGTGCATAAATTGGACCAAATCAATCCACTAAGGTCACTACTAGTGCACTAAATTCATCCACATCATGAGAGGACATTTTCAAACCATTTCGCACTGTTTTCACTTTTTTTCTGGAAGCCTCTGGGAATTTATAAACTAATTTTCTTCCGAACAACGCAAGGAATGAAAATAAAATATCATGAAATCCCTTAGATATTAACTTAATGTAATATTCCAAATCTGGAACAGCTAGCAAGGCATGATTGGAAAACACATTTTCCAGGAATGGCTGCTATAGGATTTGAAACCAGGACCTGGATCCCTTAGATCAATGTATCTAAGTGCTAAATCCAAGAGAAGGCTCCAAATAAATCCTTCTAAGTGGGTTAAACAGATCTCCCACACTTAGATGTCCTCAGAAATTGCGTGATGAGGGGATTGCAACAATATTTGAACAAGAATTGAATACACAACGTTATTTTAATGAGCCATGACACATGAAGATGTAAATAGCTGATCAATGTATAATATGGTAGCAAGAGAGTACAATGCTTTGAGGAATCACTCACTGAAGCTTGGCAATGAAAGCCTCAATAAGACATGTACATCAAATAGAACAAAACACTGTTGCATAAATATGCCCTGGCTATGACTGCACAGTTTATATGGAGACACTGCAACATAATAATATAAAATACAAGGATATGTCAATATCAGCTCAAGAAAGGTGGGGGAGCAAGCTCTCAACCCCTAAAAAAAACTATACAACAATTCTTAAGAGGATTGGCTGAATTATAAGTACAAATGGAAAATCTGCAGAAATGCTGGAGTTGCTGGGTAGTAGATGCAACTGATAAATAACTGGAGATGGCTAAAGATGATGATCAATCTGAAATGAACCTCCTCCAACATATCTCTCAAGTGATAGGCTGATCCTAACACTGAAGATCTTTCCTTCCAAAATGGTGGTGCAAACCCCCACTACAGGTACTCACTGAAATAACGTAGTATGGAGAATGGAATGCGTTTTCTATGATGGGAGATGCTTGGCCTTGCTTCCAAGATATGCAAATAAGCTTTGAAACCTTCCTTCTAACCTTTTCGAGGAATAGAGACTCCCTCCTCTGAAAGATGAGACAAGGAATGGTGTTGTGGAACCCCTCCACTGCAACACCCAACAACACTTCGTCATACTTCAGCAGAAATAACACAGTGACTCAATAATGGCTTTGGCCTTGAGCCAAGATGTGGAGAAAATGAAGTAAAATCCTTCAATAGGCCTCTCAAGAAGGAGAGAAAATCCTAAACAGGAATCCCTCGTGCTAAGCAACACTGCAACTCAGCTGAACAGCCGGAGAATGCAAAATAGTCTTCAGAATAAAATAATATGCTCAAAGATGTCTCACTATGGCTGCCTCTTCCTCCTTTTATGCAAGTGAATTCCTCTTTGCCCTGGACCCCACACATTAGGGTTTCTTCCACAAAGAATATTCCTCCCTCCAAAACTGCGTTGTCTTCTCATGCAAGCTACACCTCTAGGCATCATTGTTGACTTGGTCAAACTTGACCTTGTCCTCATGCATTTGCCGCTTTTCACACTAGAAGGTCCAAAATAAAGTTTCTCCATTGATCCCTTTCATACTATGAGGGATTTTATTCCTACTCATGGGCCTTTTACCCATTTTATTCATCTCCTAGATGACATAAGAAAAAAATAATATTCCAATTTGCTCCTTGCAAATTTTGGAATATTACAGTCCTCCCCTCTCAAGGATTGCTTGTCCTCAAGAAAGTGCAAGGATAGACTGAATTATTTCCTCCTCTCCTTGTAGCATCCATGTATGATGATCTCCTCCAAGTGAAGTGATGCTAACTCATCAATCAAGTCTCCACAATGCTCCTCCTCAGTATGTAAGTCAGCTATCAAGCCCTCATCATGTAAAGGTGAGATACACAAGAGTATAACAGAGTGATGTCTAGAGGTCCCTTTGAAGAATGGGATCTAAAATATAGTGGGAACTATCTTTCCCGTATGGATCCCCCATTTCCAATCTATAAGCCATGAAAAATGAGCCACCTCCCAACTAGGCAACTCCTGAAAACTGTCTTCCACCTCTAGCTCCAGCAAAGTAGGTGGGCCGAAATTCTGCACATGGTAGACAATGTAGCCTACCCCACATTGTCCAGCTCTCCACTTATGATAAGTGTAGAGTGCTGGCTGATCATGGGCTGCAATAAGTTTTCCCTTAGGTGGCAAGATGAGAACTAGATCTCTAAAGATCTCTCCTCCAACGTTGAAAATCATGCTAGCCCAAATATCCCCATATATGATGAGTTGGAAGTCATCAACATATGGCATCTCATCCATCATATGGCTCACCTCATAAAGTGACAACTGTGTTGTTAAGGTAACCATATCATATCTCATTCTCCCCTTAGAACATGTAGTGCAAATAGTATGAGAGGATTCTCCCTCAACAGACACATTCACCCAATGTGTCTCTCTCCCAAGCATGCTCCTCATAAGGACAGAAAAAATAGAGCCATAGGGAGAAAATATGAGAATCATGCTTGCTTTCATATGCAACAAATGTGAAGGAAAATGGTCCCTCAAGTGCAACCAACACAGCTTTACCCTCAACTGCAATAGAGACTAATAAAATGATTGGCTTCTCAACCACTTGCCTGTTGCTCCAATCTTCTCATAAGTATGGAGGAAGTGAATAATGTAAGGTTTACAATGAGAATTTCCTCCACAATATATCTCTTCCCCAATTCCTCTTAGAGAATGGCCATCAATCATGCTTATGGCCTCATATAAACCATGTGGTCTAGAAAAAAGAATGATCCTCCTTGGAGCACCATCTTGCACATGTATGGTTAAGGGATGCATACATACGTCATACAAATAATCATGTAAACAATAATGAATACCCTTACCATATCTCCTGCTCATAGAAGTGGAGTGGCTCATAAGTGAGTCTCCTCTCATCTCCAAAGGGAAAAGAGGTGGTTGTGCTAACTCTCTCAAAGAGTCATGTCTATCCTCCATCTCTATCTGATCCATGCACCTGCTCATATGATGATATATCTCCTCCTCAATGCCCATCCAAAAATACCCCTCCATGATGGTTTGGTTAGCTCTCATAAAACAAGCGGGGCTGAAAAGGAAATCCTCATAAGCTGCTTGTAGCAACTTCTCCATAAGTTGGGAAGCTCTAGGAAAGAAGATCCTACCATGATAGAAGATGACCCCATATCGGACTGAATATCCCTCCTCATGCAACTGGTCATCCAAGATCATGCAAGTGAAAAGATCCTTGGAATACTCCACCAACAACTGGGAGTTCCAATATGGATATATCCTCCATAGTGACAACGCTGATGAAATATCATGAACAACATATGTCATATGGCTTCCCTCTCCTTTGACATCTCCCATGTCAAATATGCAAGTTGGAAGGTTGCTATCCTTCCTCTGCTGCTTCTGCCACAACGCAGAATATGAAATGGAAGTGGGTGAAGATGATGTTGAGGGAATTCTCCCTCTCTCCTTGAGTCTACCCAAGACTCCCAGCACTGTATCAAGCTCTACCAAGGTCTCCACCCTCCTGAAATCAATGAGTGGTGCCCCAACATGTGAAGCATCCATCCTCCTCTGTTGATCCAGTGGTCTTCCCGGAAAACTTTCTCCATGTAATGAGACATCATCATCAAGAGATGACTGAATAGATGAATGGAGATAACTCTCCATACTTCCACTGCGTAATCCAATCACCTTCTTAGGTGCATCAACCTCCAGAAATGAATAGGGATGTGTACTCCTCATCTCATGATGCTGGGTCTTCTCCCTACCTTCTCCTTGTGTCTCCATAGTTCCACACCTCCTCAACAATGGCATAGGTAAAACATGAGTTGTGCCTTGATCTCCACACATCAGATCCTGGGGACTTCCTTGCAAAGATGCAATCATCCCTCTGATTGGAGCAGGAGATCCTCCTTCCTCTGCATGAGGTGCTAGATCAACTCTAGATCTGACAACACTGTTGCCCTCAATCTCTGCAACATGAGTGGGAAACTCTCCAATGATTGGATCCCCTTTTGAAAAAGAGATCTCCATGCTCCTTTGCTCAAAGGTGTGATCTGGAAGCTTCTCTTCCGGCAAAGTATGGTGCAAGTTTTCATGCAAGGGTTTTGCTTGAGTTTTCTTGTTTACTCCCACCATGTGTGTCTCATGAATTTTTTTATGAAATATTTTCACTAATGCCTTAGTGAAATTTTCATAAGATGCAATGTTTATATTTCTCAAAGAAAAATATTCAAAGATCCACCAGAAAAAAGCCTTACCTCTCAAATGTAGCACTGCAACTTTGATGGCTTCATCTTCAGGAATGTGGTGCTGCTGCAAGAAGGTATATAACTCCTCCACCCAAGCTTTGGTTGAACATACAGATGAACCCTCAAAGGTATAAAGATGAAATCTATCCTGCTACTCTCTTCCTTTGACCTTCATCTTGCAAAACTATGAAAAACTAAGATGATCTCAGAATTTCTTAGTTTGAGACTCATACTCTTTCAAGAAATCACTAAGGGTTTCTCTCCTAGAAACCTCTTCTTCTATTTCCCTCTCTCTTCCAGCAATCCTAAGCATGTGACTGTGCTGAGTATTAGGATGTGTAGCTGCTTGTTCACACTCCTCATGTAATAATCTAGAGTTTGCTTTTGAATCAAACCCTCTAGGATATTCTCCATAATTCTTCCTCCTGATCTCCTTGAATTCTTCATGAATCATATGTACAGATTTAGGAAGAAGCTTTGTAAGCTTATCCCATTTTCCTTCTCCAAAAGATGGAGTCTTTTTCCTGCTTATTTCTTTGTCTCCTTGATGAGAATAGGAAGTGCAGGGTTCTTCCTCTTCCTTCTGTTTATCCTCCTTGGGGAGGTTCTTCATGGATTTGAAATATGATGAGATAAAACCCATCCTCTTCAATCTTCTGATCTTCTTGGGCTTAGACTCACAGGCTGAGCCAAGAAAGTTGCTTTGATACCACTGTAATATTCCAAATCTGGAATAGCTAGCAAGGCATTACTGGAAAACGCATTTTCCAGGAATGGCTGCTGGATTTGGAACCAGGACCTGGATCCCTTAGATCAATGTATCTAAGTGTTGAATCCAAGAGGAGGCTCCAAAGAAATCCTTCTAAGTGGGTTAAACAGATCTCCCACACTTAGATGTCCTCAGAAATTGCCCGATGAGGGGACTGCAACAATATTTGAAAAATAATTGAATACACAGTGTTATTTTAATGAGCCATGAGACATGAAGATGTAAATGGTTGATCAATGTATAGTATGGCAGAAAGGGAGTACAATGATTTGAGGAATCACTCACTGAAGCTTGGCAATGAAAGCCTCAATAATTCATGTACATCAAATAGAACAAAACACTGCTGCATAAATATGCCCTAGCTATGACTGCGCAGTTTATATGGAGACATTGCAACATAATAATAGAAAATACAAGGATATGTCTATATCAGCTCAAGAAAGGTGGGGGACAAAGCTCTAAACCCCTAAAAACAAATATACAACAATCCGTAAGAGAATTGACTGAATTACAAGTACAAATGGAAAATATGCAGAAATGTCGGAGTTGTTGGGTAGCAGTTGCAACTCAGAAATAACTGGAGATGGTTGAGATGATGATCAATCTAAAATGAACCTCCTCCAACAAATATCTCAAGTGATAGGCTAATCCTTACACTGAAGATCTTGCCTTCCAAAATGGTGGTGCAAACCCCCACTGCAGGTACTCACTGAAATAATGTAGTATGGAGAATGGACCACACTGTATATTATGGGAGATGCTTGGCCTTGCTGCCAAGATATGAAAATCAGCTCTGAAACCTTCATTCTAACCTTTCCGGGGAATAGAGACTCCCTTCTCTAAAAGATGAGACAAGGAATGGTGTTGTGGAACCCCTCCACTGCAACACCTAGCAACACTACGTTATAATTCAGCAGAAATAACGCAGTGACTCAATAATGGATTTGGCCTTGAGCCAAGATGTGGAGAAAATGAAGTGCAATCCTTCAATAGGCCTCTCAAGAAGGAGAGGAAATCCTAAACAGGAATCCCTCATGCTAAGCAACACTGCAACTCAGTTGAACAGTCAGAGAATGCAAAATAGTCTTCAAACTAAAATCATATTCTCAAATATGTCTCACTATGGCTACTTCTTCCTCCTTTTATACTAGTGAATGCCTCTTTGCCTTGGACCCCACACATTAGGGTTTCTTCTAAAAAGAATATTCCTCCCTCCAAAACTACACTGTCTTCTCATGCAAGCTACACCTCTAGGCAGCACTGTTGACTTGGTCAAACTTGACCTTGTCCTCATGCATTTGCCCCTTTTCACACTGGAAGGTGCAAAATAAAGCTGCTCCATTGATCCCTTTTATACTATGAGGGATTTTATTTCTACTCATGGGTCTTTTACCCATTTTATTCATCTCCTAGATGACATAAGAAAAAATTAATATTCCAATTTGCTGCTTGCAAATTTTGGAATATTACACTTAACATTGTCCCAATGCGACTGCAGCTGTAACCGCTCCCACAGGCTTGCATTTCAGTGTCCATCTTCTCCCATAGGCTTATATTCATGTGACTATGGCTAAAATGAAGGGAAAACATCATTCCTTCAGCTCAACACTTATGCCACCAGTTGGATGCTCTTTTTTAGCTCTTGTACATGCCTCCAAACTTCTTACATGGCCTATGATGGATTTGCAAGTGAAACAAACATGCCTCGAGAGTGTCACTTCCAAGTTGACCTAAAACAAGGTTGACAAGTGTGCCAACAAGTGGTCCAATCTCAATCAGACCTTTTAAAAAGTAGTAACACATATGAAAATACATGGAAACCTCTATAGAACCTTTGAAACATCAACACCATCATTATGAATCCATCACAGAGAAACAACTCATCTCCGTGAAGCATAAGCATGAACACCTAGTTGAAAAACTAGTTGACAACTCAACTAGTGTGCCATCAACCATCACCATCACATCTAGATCTGATCATCATCCAAGAATTCCATCTCTAATACCATGCCATCAAGTGTGTCAGCATCAATATGATCAATGCCAACACATACCAACACAAACCATGGTCCATTAATCTACATCATCATGTCGTTGACATAAGTGCATGACCTCAAGAGTTGACATCAATTCCAACACAACCATATCATTGTCGATACATCAATTTCAACCAGTAGGATCATAAAGTTAAACATCCATCACACATGCATATGACAAGTATAACCATGACTATGACCTTGTTCACATCAATGCCAGCAAAATCATGAACAAACCTGCCAATAATAAAGCAACCAAGCAACCCTTAGGTAAGGTATAATAAAATTAAATGAAGGCCCGAAATTTTTTTCCCACTTCCATGAAACAAATCCACTTGTTTTCTCTCAAATTGGCAAGCCAATTCCGTCACTCCATATCCCACGAGAGAGGCATAGAAATAGAAGATCTTCTCAATAACATTATAGTGGTATTAGTGTTCCTCACACGACACTGGTAGTAAGTGGAATACAATCCATGGAGGTATGAGTACAACACGTCTCGTCCTTTGAAGCTAAGATTCTTCAGACCAGACAGATGGCTAGGTTTTTGGATTAGTTTTAAATGGGAATTAGCTTGCAAATCTAAATATTTAACTTTAAAATACAACTTGAGTGGGCCTAATGGTTAAGAGCATGTGTTTCCTCCTAAGAGGTCACACGTTCAAAACCAGAGTGGGGTAGAGTATGTATGCCTTTGTAGACTTAGCAGTCAAATCATTGTGAGGAGGTGGGACCATTGTTTTACAAACAAGGGGGTCTCATGCACCAATATAGTGTGTGGCTTGGCTATGACCTTAAAATTGGATAATAATAATAATATATATAAACCTATATTCTTATAAAAAAACATAATCATTTTAATATTTTTATTTTATAATAATTTTCATCAAATTCCTTTTGATATTTTTGATATTTAAAAGTTATATTACATGGATCAAATGTGTAAAAATATATGTTTTTTGAAATTTTAGTTTTATATTTCATTTTGATAAAGTTGAGAGTGGATAATATTATCATAGATACATTCTTTAAAAAATATCGAGGACATTCCATTTTGATGAAAGCAAATCTCGTTTTCATATATATATATATATATATATACCCGCTTAAACGGAATCTAATACCAATATTAAAGTTAATCTCAACATTAAAGCTAATTCCACGTTTAACACATAGGTATAATTTTTATTAACAAATTCAGGATTCTTTCTGCCATTTCAGGTTTTTTATGCATTTTCAGGCTTCTTTATCATGCAATCGTGTCGATTTGGCATAAACATGCAATTATAATTGTGCTTAACTCTACGACTTTTCTGGTATGTCGTATGATGATGTGTCATGTCATTGGTTAGGTGGTTTATTGGTCCAAATAGTTTCCTTGATCTGGTTTTTTTCATTTGCTCTTGGGTTATAAACCTTATTTACCTAATCATAAAATGTGTTTAATATTTGGACTTGAAAACGAAAAGCCCAGCGAATATATTCAATGCCATTTAATGCCATTCAGAGTAGGTAAGGATAAAATTCAAACTACCAATCAATTGCGTTAATTGATAGGAAGTTCACTGCTCTAAGTAACCGCAGTTTAGAACAAACATTTCGTCAGCCCAGGAGTCCATCAACGTCTATGCGATACAGCACTTTCTTCGCCAACGTAGTAGGTTATTCAATCTTGAATGATAATGATAGGAAGTTCACTGCTCTAAGTAACCGCAGTTTAGAACAAACATTTCGTCAGCCCAGGAGTCCATCAACGTCTATGCGATACAGCACTTTCTTCGCCAACGATTGCAGCAAATGCGGCCTGTGAAGATAATTTTGCCAGATGGTTGAATAGTCCAAAGTCACACCACAGCAGTAAGAAATGGCTGTAGCATCATTAAAGCAAAGATAACTATACATAACTATACCATTTGTACGTTACAAACAAAAATATGGAGATAACACATTAAACAAGCATATCCGTAAGGTCACCAACCGAAAGTGTCTAGATGCTTATCTGTGAATTACATTTCAAATTAATTGAGCTTGGATTTCACGTGACTTGTTATTTTAGTGTAACTGTAGCGGTGGACATACATCATTGTTTTGTTGAAAGTCCATGCAAAATTTGGAGAGTTGGATCCAAATGGGCACTCGATGCCATGCATGATCTTCTTGCTTACATGACTTCTTCACTCAGCGTTGAGAAACGACATTTCCACCAAATTCATGATTGCTTAATTTCCGCCATCATCACTTGATTTCCGCCCTCGCCATTACATAACCATGTGCGAAATTATATATATGGAATGTAATATAATTATAATTAGAAGACAATTATAAGTAGTTTAGATTTATCTTAACTCTAGATTTATCAAGTGTTGAGAGGGATTAAATTTCTCGAGGTGCAAACTTATTTTTTAAGTGCAAAACTCGAGGAAATGTTGGCATCTCATGAGATTTTATCCCTCTCCACACTTGATAGATCGAGAGTTTAATATTAATCTATTGGGTTTATTATTTCTTTTGGTTTATAATATTAATCATGGTAAGTCACGATCAACTATGGTCAACCATGTTTCATAAAATCACTTATGGTCATTGATGCTCCAACGCCGCATTGCCATGAAAGATTGTCTCAATATAAAAATCAACCATGTTCAACCATGTTTATTTTATGATTTATAATATTTATTTTAAGGTTTATATAACTTGGGTTTATAATATTAATCCCTTGGGTTTGATATTATTGCATTGGGTTCATAATCCCTTCGGGTTTTAGTATTAATCCATTGGGTTTATTAATCAAAGGGTTCATATTCATAGGGCTTAATATTATTCCCTTGGGTTTATTAATCTAAGGGTTCATATTCCTATAGCTTAACATTATTTCCTTTGGTTTAATATCATTCCTTTGGGTTTATAATCACTTGGATTTTTAGTATTAATCCATTGGGTTTATAATATCCATCATGATAAACCATGGACAATTATGGTCAATCGTGATCAAACACGGTGAGTTATACCCAACCATGGTCAACCATATTTTATAAAATCAATCATGATCAACCATGGGAAATCATGGTCCAACATCGCATTGTGACAAAGATTGTCTCAATATGAAATTCAACCATGGTCCAACGTCACATTGTCACAAGAATGTTCTCAATATGAAAATCAACCATCTTCAACCATGTTTATTTTAGTGTTTATAATATTTTTCTTAGGGTTTATAAACTATTGGGTTATAATATTAGTGCCTTGGGTTTAATATTATTCATTTTAATCCATAATCCCTTGGAGTTTTATTATTAATCCCTTGGGTTTATCATTTTGTTGGATTTATAATATCAATATCTTAGGTTTATTAATCTAACAGCTCAACTATGGTTGGGTGTGATCCAACGTTTCATTGTGGAAAAGATTATCTCATTATGAAAATCAACTATGGTCAAGCATGTTTATTTAAGGGTTTATAATATTTATCTTAAGGTTTATATACCTTGACTTTATATTTTTCCCTTGGGTTTTATATTATTTCCTCATGTTTAATATTATTCCATTGGGTTAATAATGTCTCACATTTTTTATATTAATCCCTTCGGTTTATTATTCCTTTGGGTTTATAATATCAAATGTGATCAATCATGATCCAACATCGCATTGTGACAAAGATTGTCTCAATATTAAAATCAACCATGGTTAATAAAAGTTGAATGTCTCATTGTGACAAATATTGTCTTGATATGAAAATCACTCATGGTCAAGCATGGTCCAACATTGCATTGTGATAAGGATATTCCCAATATGAAAATTAACCATGGTCAACCATGTTTATTTCAGGGTTTATAATATTTAATATTATTCCCTTGGGTTTAATATTATATCTTTCAGTTTATAACACCAATCCCTTGGATTTATTAATCTAAGGGTTCATATTCCTAATGTTTAATATTATTCCCTCGGGTTTATAATCCCTTGGGTTTTTAGTATTAATCTCTTCGGTTTATGATATCAATCATGATGAACCATGGACAATCATGGTCAATCATGGTCCAATTTTGCATTATGAAAAAACTAATCTTGATATGAAAATCAATCATGGTCAACCATGGTCCATTGTCACATTGTGACAAGTATTGTCTCAATATGAGAATAAACCATGGTCAACCATGTTTTTTTTAGATTTTATAATATTTATCTTAGGGTTTATAATATTAGTCCCTTGGGTTTAATATTATTTCTTTGGGCTCATAATCCCTTGGGATTTTAGTATTAATCCCTTGGTTTTATTATTTCCTTGATTTTATAATATCAATCTCTTAGAGTTTATTAATCTAATGGTTCAACCGTATTCGAGCATGGTCTAACATGACATTGTGAGAAAGATTGTCTCAATATGAAATTCAACCATGGTTAACCATGTTTATTTAAAGCTTTATAACATTTACCTTACAGTTTATATACCTCGGGTTTAATATTATTCCCTTGGGTTTATAATATTAATCTTTCACATTTATAATATGAATAATCTCTTCTATTAATTAATCCTTAGGGAGGATGTAATTTTATTAATTTTTTGTGTTTATAATATTAATAATACCTTAGGTTTATAACATTAATCCTTAATATATTAGGGTGTATAATCTTCGGATTTATAATGTCAATATTCCCTTGATATATATATATATATATATATATATATATATATATATTACAGTGGGATCGACAACTAGGGTAGCCTCGCAACTCATGTTACATGGGGTTGATTTTGACCGCTACCACTATAACCACTGGGAACATGTGCCCGCCCCTCTCCACACGCTCCATTTTAGTCCGAGGGATTTGAACTCGTGACCTCCTATACGGAGCTCGCTTTACAAACGAACTTCACCGCCTTTCAATTACCAACTCGTCTACCCCCATGGGGCTCCTTTATTTATAATATTAATTCCAAGGGCCTATAATAATTATCCCTTGGGTTTAATATTATTTCCTTGGATTTATAATATTACTCCCAAAGATTTATAGTGTAAATCCCTTCGATTTAAGATTAATTAATATATACTAATATATTAATATTTAAATGTATTTTTATTAATGCAATACTTTCTTAATACATAATTAATATAATGATATTTATTTTTATTATTCTCTTTGGTTTATAATATCAATCATCATCAACCATGGTAAACCATATTTTATAAAATCAATCATGTTTACCCATTGTCAATCCTTGTCAACCATGGTCCAACGTTGCATTGTAAAAAATATTGTCTCAATATGAAAATCAACCATGTCGAAGCATGGTCAACCATTGTTCAACATTGCATTGTGATAAAGATTGTTTCAATATGAAAATCAACCACAGTCAACCGTGTTTATTTTCCTGTTTATAATATTTAACTTAAGATTTATATACCTTTGATTTACATTATCAATACCTTAGGATTAAAATAAATATATTAATAAATAAATTTTTCAATAAGTTATTATTTTATTTTATTAATATAATTATTATTTATAATAAATATTTAATTTAATAATAATATTAATAATAATAATTAATATCAATATTTCATATAATATAATATATAGTATTTATATTTAATATAATTTTCATATTATTATTATTATTAAATACAAATATATATGTCCATAGTCTTATATCAATCACATTTATTAATGTTTTTGTGATAGTATAATTATAATTATTAGATATTTTTGAAAAGATATTTTTTTATGAGAATTTAATATTGTAATTTTTGTCATTTCACTGGTCTATGTAACTGTAGTTTGGAACAAATATTTCGTCAGCCCATCAATGTCTATGCGATACATCACTTTCTTCACCAATGATCGGAACAAATGCGGTCTATGAAGATAATTTTGCTAGATGGTTAAATACTCCAAAGTCACGCCACACCAGTAAGATAGTAAGATATGGATGTAGCATCATTAAAGCAGAGATAACTATACCATTTAGTTTGAAGCGAATATGCAAATCCTTTGAGTTTAAAGCAAGGAGAATTATACTGCTTATTCAATGCATCGATTGACTTAAAAATTTGCACGTTGCAAACAAAATATGGGGATAGCACAATAAAGAAACATATCCATAAGGTCACTAACTGAAAGTGTCTCGATGCTTATCTGTGAATTATATTTGTATTTAATTGATCTTGGATTTCAGCTGACTTGTTATTTTACGGTAACAATGTTATTTTAGGGTAAGTCTCAACAATGTGACATGGTTTAATGAGTAGGTGAGAAAATTTGTTTTCACAAGTTTTGTGGTCTAATTCTAGGAAAAAATATGTATATCTGTGAGCTATTAAAATAAATTTTACAAGCATTGTTTTTGAGTTGAAAAATAATTGTTATTTTAAGGTAACGGTGCACGTACATCATTGTTTTGTTGAAAGTTCATGCAAAATTTGGTTAGTTGGATCAAATGGGGCAGTAGATGTAACACCTGGATTTAAGTTGCTATGTTATTTTAATTGATACATTTAAACTTGTTTAATTTAAACTTGCTTAATGTTATATTAAGAAAATGTTTGAACAAAAGTTTAATTTATATATATATATATCTAAAATTAATTATGGAGTTGTCTCTATAAACTTACGGATAACTGTCTAGTTACCAGTGTGGTTATATGAAAAGCAGTTACCTTTCCTTTGGGAATAAAAAGAAAACCTTGATGAGGAAAAGGGGTTCTGTCCAAAAAGGTTAAAAAATACAACATGGTAGCTGTAAGGTAGGAGTATCCAGAGCTGGTTGGAGATAGTGGAACTCCGATAAAATCCTGGAAAAGAAGAAGAGACTGGACATTGGTATTGAGGTCTCTCTCTCCAGAGTAAAGTTCTAACCAATCCTACTCTGACGAGGAGCACGGGGGAGCAGAGGACATAATAGCCTCTCCCATTGTTGGGAGAAAACCATCAACTCTACTTATTGAAGTAGGTACTAAGAACCTGTAAATAAATAGTCTTAAGTATTCTTCTTTTCTATTTTTTTGAAGTATGCACTCTGGAAAGGTATATGTATGCTGTGAATGGGAATGTGTTAAATCTGTGAGAATTTAACTAATAGCACTATAAACTATAGAAAATATTTATTGATATTTTATGTTAAATTCCATTTTATAACTATAAGGGGACAATTCTTTATTTTAGCCTGAACTCTGAAATAAGGGTGTAAAAGTCTGACAGAGAAGTTAGTTCCATCCAGAGTAATGGAATATACCCTATACAAGACAATTTTCTCGTGAATAATTACATTATAGGTGGACTGAGGGTTTGGGGAAGAACCCTCTTTCAAATAGATGGCTCGGACACCTAGGGGTTATTAAAATAAACCAGGTTTAAAAACTAAACAGGTTTAATTTCGCTGCGTAAAAACATGTTACCTCTAAATTATATGAACTGAAACCCTGTAAAATATTAAACTATATATAGCAAGATTTTGTTATTATATTATGAAAAGATAGAAATATGGAACAGTAGGTTATGAAATTTTCCATTGAGAAGGATAATCTATTTACAAGCTATATTTACAACAAGTATCATGAGATAGTAGCAAGAGTAGCCTGAATAAATTCAACAAGAATAATTACGCCATGAAATTGTAAAGGAAATTACAAGAATTAACTACCCTCTTCTCTCGTAAGGGTAAATTTATATTATATAGAAAATCATAGCGAAAGATACATTAACATAGTTGCATGCATGGGAGAGAGCTTTCTTTGGCTTAAATAAAACAACTCTGTGAACAAGTTTTAAATAAAGAATTAATATAAAGATAAGCCTTAGAGAAGACCCATGATAATTAAGTATTATACAGTGGGGCGAGCCCAAAAAAAGGAAAAGACAATAATGAAAGATACAGTAAATGAAAAAGACCTTCTAATATCAGAAAGGAGTTAATCTCCATTTTTATGAGCAGTTTGCAAAAGACCCATAAATAGTTAAGTAAAAACCCCTTCATCAAGAGCCTCGTGGAAACTCAGAGGAGTATCAAATGAACGACAAGTTCTGAATAGAGTTCAAATATAAATTAAGAACTGTCTTTGTGAAAATTTGTGCATTGCTCGGTAAGAGCTAGCAAAGGAGTACTTGTAGCCAACACTGAGAAATCTCGTGTAAGGAAAGGTCATAGTAAGGACTGTCAACAAAGAAAGTAGGTGGAGGTGTACCCTCACCTGCATGACACAAAACCAAACATTAGAAACTCTGAAAATAATTAAATAAATATGTAAATAACTGAGAAGAAGGAAAATTGACATAGGGCTTACCTCTTTTACACCAACGTGAAAAACCTGTAAAGAAAAACAAATTATGTCAAGGTTGATATTCTCATTTACAAAATATTTAAATGTAAGTTTAAGCCATACAAAAATTTAAAAGTTAAGGATAATACCTAAACCCGGAATCATGGAGTGCGAGCGAGTGTCTCCAACTGAAGGAAGACCGTGGACAAAGAACAAGTTTCATTATGGTGACACAGTGAGAGCGAGGACAACCCTAACTTCGATATCTGGAAGTGGGAAAAGAAGAAACAACCCTCAGTTCTGTGGAGAGGGCACAACTGTGCGAAAATACCGAAGAGAGTATATCCAAATGACATTAAAGTGCTCCAAGGAAGGGTTGAGTGGGTGGATACCTCATTGTCACACAGAGCGGTTGAAAGAACAGTCATGGGGGTAGGAGAGTTGTAGAGCCGGTTGAGGAGGAGGGAAAATGAGATAACTAGGGTTTCTGAGGGATGGGGTTACACCCTAACCACCTCCAAACCTTTCTCGACCATCGATCAAAAAAATGATCCAAGGGCTCAGCAATGCCCAAATGTCGAACCCTGCATAATCATGAAAACACTCATTAATTCAAATCAACAGTTGTATTAAGAAAATCTTACTCCGGTGACGTTGAGGTGGCCATATGAAAGGTTTTTATAATAAACGAATCAATGTAGATAATAACTCCAAAGTACTATAAACCAAACACCATAATATATATATATATATATATATATATATATATATATATATATATATATATATATATATATATAGATTATAAACGTCAGTTCCAATGCAAAGTCCCATGTGTAAATCATGGTAGGGACAATATGACTGATAATATGATATAGATTGGGAATTTCTTATATTTTTTGTGTTACAATGTTAATGTCATAAAATGTCAAACTATATATGTATATGAATAGATATTTTTAATTCGTACTTTTGGCTTAACCTAAAAGGTTAGAAAATACATTATCGCTTAATTATTTATATCTAGTATGTTTATAAAATAATTTGATAAATATATTGTATAGATAAACATGTTTTTTAGTGTTCAACAAATAGGTTAGAGAATAGTTAAGTTATAAGAGATTTTTTTTTTTACTGTAATTGTAATATTTTCTAACGTTTGATCAGTAGACGTTACTGGTGGTATCAGAGCGGTGTTCATGCATTGGGACCCAGTTGGGTCACCTAAATAACAATTTGATGTGTAAACTCTATAGAGAAATAGGAATAAGAAATTGATAGAATACAATGAGGAGAGGTTTGATACACCCAACTCCCAGGACTACAGGGGAAACACCTCCCCAGACTAACCCATAAATAAATCCAGATGTGGGTGCAGATGAGTGTGGACCAACATCAACAAACCAACAGATTACTTGAAGAACAACAGAGATAGACCAATAGATTACTTATTACTGTACAAAAATTGCAAGAGGAGATGGTTTGGGTGAGAAGTGACAATGAGAAATTGATGCAAGAACAGGAAAAAAATCCTTAAAAAGTATTTTTGATAAACAAAATTAGGGAACAACTCAGACTAGGCCTGAAGGAAACACTCAGGAGGAAGGTGAATAGCAGAAGAAAACTAATGTTAAGCCTAGAAGTAGCGAAACCCAATGGAGTAATAAGAACCAAAATTAGGATGAAGCCAACTGAGGAAATGTCTGAGATAAATAAGAAATAAAGAAAGGAAAAGTGGAATTGTACGGTGAATTCAAAAAAATCAAACTACCTATATTCGACGGAGAGGAAGAAGAGGTAGCGGAGGCAAGGATAATTAACATGAATAAATAATATCAGGTCTATGAATATGATATTAAACTGAAATCTTGCCTGGATATCTATCAACTGAGGAAAAAAGCTACCTTATGGTGGGAGGAAGTCGAAAATGTACGAGGAATCGAAGACCAAAAATGTAACATGGGATGAAATCGAGTAGTATTTTAAGGATAAATATTTAACTCGGCGTTTTGAATTTCACGATTTGAGATTGGGACAACTAACGATGGATGAATTCTTTACAAAATTCACTTGCCTATTAAGATATGTACCATACCTGAAAGATGAAAAAAAAAGTACAACGATTCTTGAGTACTTTACCTGCTCATATGAAGGAAAGAATCAAGTTTGTAAATCCAAGAACCATGGACAAGGCAATATGGAAAGCACGTATGTGCTACCAATAGTCCAAGGTAAAATGAGAAGCTGGAAGAAATTGGCCGCCAAAGAAGGTACACAAAAATAATTCCAATTTAAGAAGCAATAGGTCTGGAAATTATGAAAAATACAGCCAGAAATCTAGCAAATAGACAGTAAGGAAGAAATCAACAAAAGAATATGTGGCTAGCTAAAGAGAGACCAACAGAAGATTCAAGTAGACCGGACCACGGAATGAATCAGAATCCACCGTTACAATGTTGGGGATGCGGCGAAGCACATTATTACAAGAACTACCCTCACCATGAAAAGAACAAGATAGATTCTAACTTGCAAGAGACATCTACAGTAGGGGACGTGACACGAAATATACCAAGAATTAATGCAGTGCTTGAGGATCGGCAAGCAGATTATCAACCGACCATGATTGAGTTAGAAGGTAAGCTATACTACCAAATTGTTTCAATTTTGGTTGATCCTGGTGCCAGTTTAAGTTATGTAAATCCTAGAATAGTAGAGAAGTGCAATTTGCAGAGCCAGAAGTTTAAAAAGCCATGGCTGGTACAATTGGCGATAGGGGACAAGAGGAGAGTTAATGCTAAAGTTTCCAGCTGTCCCTTAGAGGTTGGAAACGAACATATAAATGTGGAATTGAATATCATACGTTTAGGCTCTTATGAAATTCTACTGGGAATGGATTGGCTAGAAGTGCATTGGTCACTAGTGGACTGCAGGGAGAAAATAATATACTACAAGGGAGAAGATGGAACTCACTAGGAATTGCAAGGAATCAAGAAAACACTTCTTCTACGTCCTATTACTACATCACAATTGGGAAAATGCATCATAAAAGGTTGTCAAAATTATGCCATTTAGGTGGGATTTACTGATTCTAAACATAAGACTCCTATGATGGAGAAAATACCAGTGGTACAAGATTTTACGGATGTATTTCCGGAAAATATATTGGTTTACCTCCAAAATGGGACATAGATTTCACCATTGAATTAATTCCAGGGGCAACACCTATATCATGTGCACCATATCGAATGAGTGTAAATGATTTAACTGAACTGAAAATGCAATGTGCCTCCTTGGGGGGAACCAATGCTGTTCGTAAAGAAGAAATATGGTACTATGTGAATGTGTATGGATTATAGACAACTTAACACATTAACTGTTAAGAAAAAATACCCATTGCCACGAATAGACGATCTATTCGATCAGGTAAAAGGTGCAAATGTATTCTCAAAAATATATCTAAGATCTAGGTACCATAAAATATAGATAAAGGATGAATACATATATAATACAACTTTCTGTACCCAATATGGGCACTATTAATTTATAGTTTTTCCATTTGGTTTAACTAATGCATCGACAACGTTTATGAGTTTAATGAATGACATATTTCATCCATTCCTGGATAAGTTTGTTTTGATATTTATTGACGACATACTTTTCTACTCAAATACCCTGAAGGAGCATAAAAAACACTTACAGATAGTGTTAAAAATGTTGAGAGAACATCATATTTATGCTAAGTTTAGTAAATGTGATTTTTATAAAGAGAAAATTCAATATTTGGGCCATCTTATTTCTGCTCAAGGTATAGGAGTAGACCCTAAGAAAATAAGAACTATCATGGAATGGAAAGTACCCAAGAATGTAGCAAACATACGATATTTCATGGGATTAACTGGTTATTACTGGTGTTTTATTGAGGGATTCTCTAAGACAACTTTCCCTATAACCTCGTTGCAGTGAAAAGGATGAGTGTTTAAATGGAACAATGAGTGCCAAACCAGCTTTGAGTGGTTGAAGCAATTATTAACTACAACCCCCGTATTAAAAGTCACTGATCCAAACAAAGAATTTGAAATTTGCACAGATGCTTGCAAAGAAGGAGTGGGAGCTTTACTAACACAAGATGGAAAATTTGTAGCATATGAGACAAGCAAGCTGAAAGATCATGAACAATGATATTCAAACTATGATCTAGAGCTAACTGCAATGGTACATGCATTGAAGGTATGGAGGCACTACCTATTGGGAAAAATATTTGTATTAAAAACTGATCACAATAGTCTGACCAGCTATTTTAAGAAAGATTAATTAAATGATCGTCAAGCTAGATGGAACACATTCTTAAGCGAATTTTATTTTTAAATTCAACATGTTAAGGGAAAAGAGAACCATGTCACTGATGAATTGAGAAGAAAATTACACTGTGCGTATGAACTCTATTTTAACTAGGAGGAATTTAAATTCCGAGAGCAAGTGAAAGAGGTTGCAGATCAGGATCGAGAATATCAATTTATATGGCAGCAAACACAACAAGCATAGGAGTAAGGAAATAAAACATAGCACAAGTTCAACAATGATCAGTTATTGATGTTTCGAGGAAAAGTATACAATCCTAATTGAATGAGTTTAAAGGAACCTATTTTAGATGAATATCATAGAAGTTATTACTCTGGACACCTCGAGTACCAGAAGATGTTAAAAAAAATAAAAATAAAATACTACTTTTGGCCAGGAATGCGTAAAAATATCGCTGAATATTTGACTAAGTGTTTAGAATGTCAACAGATCAAGGTGGAACATAAACACCCAGCAGGGTTGCTGCAACCCATTCCTATCCCTGAATGGAAGTGGGAGGTTATATCTCTAGATTTCATCACATGCCTACCGAAAACAAAACAACAGAATGATTAAACTATGGTGGTGGTCGATTGATTGAGAAAGGTAGCTCACTTTATTCTAGTACAGTCAAATAAGACTGTATAGATAGCTGATATCTTTATGAGAGAAGTGCTTATATTAGATGACATACCAAAGAAATTTATCACAGACAGAGATGTAAAATTTACTTTCGCTTTCTGGAAGGCCCTGTGCATTGGTTTAGGCACACAACTTCAATTCAGTACTGCATAACATCCTCAAATAGATGGTCAGATAGAAAGAGTAAATCATATTTTGGAAGAAATGTTGCGGATGTATGTAATGCAACAACCTACGAAGTGGGAAGATTACTTGCACCTCGTCGAATTTTCTTACAATAATGGTTATCAATAATCCCTCACAATGAGTCCATTTGAAGCATTATATGGAAGGAAATGTAGGATGCCCATTAATTGGAGCAGCCCGGAAACCAGGCTAATGCTAGGGCCTGAGATGTTGGCCAAGATGGAACAAGAAGTGAAGAAAATTCGACAAAACCTGAAGGCTGCTCAAGATAGACAGAAAGTGTATGCAGACTGTAAGAGGACATACTATGAATTCTAAGTAGGTGTTCATGTTTATGTGAGAATTAAACCCATGAAGAGCACCTTGAGGTGGACTACTTGTGCTAAGTTTTCTCCTCGGTTCTGTGGACCTTTCAAAATTTTGGAAAGAGTGGGACTAGTGGCCTATCGGCTAGCCTTACCATGACACATTTGGGTACAAAATGTGTTTTATGTGTCCCTATTGAAAATACATGTGCATGATCCAAAGCACACAATATATTGGCAGGACATAAAGTAGACTTAAATTGAAAGGTAAGAGTCCTAAGAAGATAATTATCACTTTGACTAAATTAAAATTTTTGTTGGTTGCAGGTCAAACCTGACGATGAATTTCTTATAGAACCTCAGCGTATTCTCGATTAGAGAGAAATAATTCTTTGGAGGCGAGCCATCACCCAAGTTAAAGTGCAATGGAAGCACTTTGACCCGGAGGAGGCTACTTGGGAAGATGAAAGGTTCATAAAAGAGGCCTACCCAGAATTATTTATTATAATGGAATGAAAACACCGAGGACGATGTTTACCCTGAGTGGGGGAAGATGTAACACATATATTTGAGTTGCTATGTTATTTTAATTGATACATTTATACTTGTTTAAGTTAAATTGGCTTAATGGTGTGTTAAGAAAATGTTTGAACAAAAGTTAATTTATATTTTTTTATAAAAATCAATTATGGAGTGGTCTCCATAAACTGATGGTTAAGTGTCTAATTAACAAAGTGGTTAGATGAAAAGAAGTTACCTTTCCTCTCGAAATAAAAATAAAACCTTGATGAGGAGAAGGGGTTATGTGAAAAAAGGTAAAAAAAATACAACATCATAGTTGTAAGATAGGAGTATCCAGAGCTGGTTGGAGCCAGTGGAACTCTGATAAAATCCTGGAAAAGAAGAAGAGACTGGAAGATGGTATTGAGGTCTCTCTCTCCAGAGTAAACTACTAAGAAATCCCACTCTGACGAGGAGCATAGGGGGAGAATAAGACGTAATAGCCTGTCTCATGGTTCAGAGGAATCCATCAGCTCTGCTTATTGAAGTAGGTACTGAGAACCTGGAAAGCAATAGTCTTAAGTATTCTTATTTTTTATTTTTTTTTAAAGTAAATACTCTGGAAAGGTATATGTATGCTATTAATGGGAATATGTTAACTATGTGAGAATTTAACTAATAACACAGTAGACTGTAGAAAATATTTACTGATATTTTATGTTAACTTCCAGTTTATAACTATAAGGGGAGAGTTCTGTAATTTAGCCTGAACTCTGAAATAAGGGTGTAAAAGTCTAATAGAGCTGTTAGTTCCATCCAGAGTAACGGAATATACCCCAGACATGATAGTATCCTCATGAATAATTACACTATACACAGACTGAGGGTTTGGGGAAGAACCCTATTTCAAATAGATGGTCCAGATACCGAGGGGTTATTAAAATAAACCATAAATAACTACAACAAATAAATAGGAAAAACTAAACATGTTTAAATTTTCTGTATAAAAACATGTTACATCTACATTGATATTAAAAAATTATAAATCATCTAAACATTTTCAACCATCAATACATCAACATAAACATATCCATATATTTGTATTGTATCATTCAATTAATCTAAATTAAACAGTTGAAATGAAAAGATAAATGTTTAGCTAACAAGGTTAGGATTATTGCTTGCAATTTTTTTTAAGAATATGAGTTTATATCTATTACTAAAAAATTATAACATCAACAATGTGGTCAATATATGCCTATTTCCATATGTATACCAAATGAAGTGTGTGGTTGTGGTAGTTCTAAATTGATATTAAAACATTATAAATTGAAACATTTTCAACCATCAATACATCAACATAAACACATCCATATATTAATATTATAAATGAGATGAAAAATATAAAAAATATTTGGAATAGAAAGGCATACCATTTTAAATATAAACCTTAATAATATTTCTAAAAAGAACGCATTATCCGGCAACCCTGTTACATCTACCCCTCCATCTGTTCCTCGGCTCGACCCCTTTACTGTTGCTAGAGACTCTTCCTCCCACCCGTCACTTGACTTAGACTATCTATCTGTGGGTAACCACTACAATATTAGATCGACCTCTCATACTCAGTATCTCCTTTCTATGGGCCTCGAGGTGGACTCTTGGGTGCCTATCTTGAAATCATTGAGGGGTCACCCCTCATCCATTACCGAAGATATCAAGAAAGCAAGCCTGGAGGTAGCAACTGATACTCAACATTCCATCGAGCAGGTTCTTAGAGAAAAGAACACCTGGGGTAGGGGTCATCCATGATTTATCTATCCTTTAACTATCGTGGTTTAGCCAGTCTAGACAGAAAACTAGCTTTCAAAGCTCTACTAGATCGCATTAACGTAGGCACCTTATTTCTTCAAGAAACTCTTGGTGATGGTTTAATTGTCTCTAAAAAATTATCTTCATTTTTACCTGATTGGACCTTCCAAACGATTGATGCTAGAGGTTGTTCTGAAAGTTGTGACATTGGGCTTAATATAAAATCGATATTAGTACATGGCTGGTGGGGAAGGGATGGTATTCTTGGAGCTGACATTACCACTCACGAATATAATCGCATTATCTCCCTTATCAACGTTTATGGGCCCTGCCATGACCGAGAGGATTTCTGGGAGGCCTCGATTCATAGCTCTATCATGCAGAGAGATTACATCACTCTGGGTGGGGACCTCAACTTTTCAATTGGTCTCTCTGAGTACTAGCGGCTGGGGGCCTCCTCAGACTCTCTATCTGATTATTTTCAAAAGGTGATTGAATAGGCTGACCTACTTGACCTGACTATGTTAAAGAAGTGCTTGACCTGGAGAAATAGAAGGAGTGGCAATGCTGTCCTGGCCAGGAGGCTTGATCGTTTCCTGATCAAATCATCTTTAGTGGAGCAATTTGACATGACCAGGAAATGGTTTGGGTTCAAGGGATCCTCGGACCACTCGTCAATTTGTTTTAAATTTTTCTGTAGCTTGCAGAAGCCCCAAGCCCCTTTAAAATTTAACTCTTCTTGGTTGGGGGAGTCAGATTTCCATTCCATGGTTAATAAGGAATGGATCCATTATGCACAAATTCCTAATCAGGTACCTTCCAGGGTGTCCTACAACAACCTGTCCCGACTAAAGTCTCTCACCATCAATTGGTCTAGGCTCAAGAAAGTTAAGAAGAAAGAGACATTAGAGAACATTGAGAAGGAGATCGGTAATTTAACGAGACCAAACCTTAGTGGTTTCAATTCCACAGAAGCAAAAGACAGACTTATTGCTCTTGAATTGGCAAGAGCTAAAATTCTTAGAACTCAGGAGGAGGAATGGTGACTTAAAAGCAGGGCTATATAGCTGCAAGATGGGGATGATATCACCAAATTTTTCTAGCAATGTGCAAGGGCTGAAGGATTTTGAACACCATCTGGGACCTTATTGATCAAAATAGATGAGTGGCTCACACACACTCCCAAATCGCTGACATGGGCATTGATCAGTTCTCCAAACAGTACAAGGCCCCCTAGAATGCTAATATTATTGAAATTATGTAGATCACATGTTCCATGCACAGATTTGTGGGGGAGGAGTAATTGGCGGATATAAATGCCCTGGTCACTTTGGGGGAGGTTGAAGGGGTATTGAAATGGTTTAAAAAAGACAAAATCCCAGGGCCTGATGATTGGTCGATTGAATTCTACCTCACCTTCTTTGAACTCATCGGTAAGGATATATTTCAAGTTATTGAAGAAATTAGGACCTCAGGTCAAATATACGATAGTTTCAACACCACTTTCATTGCTCTCATCCCCAAATCGGAGAAGCCCTTACATTTTCATGATTACAGGCCAACCTCTATCTACAACTTCACTTATAAGATCATCTCCAAAATCATTTCCAACCGCATTAAGCCCATTCTCTCACACCATATTGGCCAAGAAAAATTTACTTTCCTCAATCATAGAAAAATCCATGAAGTGATTGGCACTGTGCAGGAGGCCCTGCATTTTATCAAGCTCAGAAATCTCAAGTCCACCATCCTCAAAACTGACCTAGAAAAAGCATTTGATTGCACCAACTGGAATTATTTTCACCTCATCGTCATTCATATTGGCTTCCCTCATGCATTCATGAAGTGGATTATGGGATGCATTACAACTACCCCTTTTATCATCATGTTCAACAAAGCTGCCACAATTTTTTTTCAGGCTGGGAGGGGCCTTAGACAATGTTTCAATATATCTCCTCTACTCTTTCTATTAATTATGGAAGGATTATCCTCCATTCTAGAATAGGAAAAATAATATGGTACCATCCATGGGATCAAAATTAATGATATTATTCAATTGAATCATTTGTTGTTTGTTGATGATGTTACTATCTTTCTTGATGGCTCCTGTCATGACAACAAAATTTTTACAATCTCCTCAATATATTCAGTAAAGATACTGGTATGAACCCCAATCATCAGAAATCCACCATCATTATTTTTTGTTGGTCAGTCAATGAATGCACATAGGCTGTGGTTCTCTTCCATTTTGTTCATAAGAACCTCGAATAAGGTTTAAATTACCTTGATTTCCACCTCATTCCTAATGATTACCGCATAAAGGACTGGAACTGGCTTATTGCTAATGTCGACCGTAGGATCAACATATGGCAGCAAAGATGGCTTTCCAGAGCAAGTAAGTTGGTTCTCATCAAATCTGTCCTAGAGGCAATCCCAGTTTATTGGATGGCACTTTCCTAGATTCCCAAAGGGATGATAGCAAGGATCCAACAAATTTGCAAGCGTTTTCTTTGGAGAGGAAAAAAGGATGGAAGTCCTTATGCTTGGATCACTTGGAAAAAGATAGCAAACAAAAAGGATGGGGAGGTTGGGGGATCAAGGATCTTAATCATTTTTCTACTGCTCTTGCAACCAAGATGGGTTGGCACCTCCTCGTTAGATGCAGTCTATGGCAATAGGTCACTTTTTCTAAATACATTTCTCCATTCTCCACCATGGATTGGATCAGAGGCCATACTCTACCCTCCCCTAGCTCATCTATCATTTGGAGGGTCATGTATCGATCTATCCACCTTATTAAAAATGGTCTAGTGTGGTGCATTGGCTTCGGAAAAAATATTACGATTGGGGTGGATGCCTGGTCGGGTTGTGGTAATAATTTCAAATTTTCGTTGGGTATTAGGCAACATCTGTAATATTACCAAATGGGAAAAGCAGGAATATAGTGAAAAATGTTGGAACAATATTGCAGATCATCATTTAAAAGAAAGAGGCCAATATGGAGACCTTTCATATGTGATTACAACAACAAAATTTACATAAGAAATGGGTCATAAGATGCATAAAAAGAAATACAAGCCTCCAATGGAAAAAATCCCTCAATATGAGGTGCTGCAATTATGTAGAAAACCTAGAAGACCTTTACAATGTTATTTTATTAGTTCTTCTACAGAAAATTATTATGCATTAGATATAGGGCTGATATGTGCCTCAAAAGATAGATCTATATCATATTTGAGCACTATACAAGCCCCTTTAAAGAACCCTTTAAAGGTTTTCAGCAAAACACCAAGTACAAGTTGTAGATCTAAGAGCTAAGACTGCATATCTACTACAAAATAAAAATATGGAAAGAGTGGCTGATTTGATATGATCAATAAAATAGGCTCCTCCAATAGATCCTCTAAGTGAAAGGCATATCCCCTTCACTAGAAAATCATCTCTCCAAATGGTGTGCCAAACCACCCTGCGTCTCCTCCTACAGAAATAAAGTAGATCTGGAAGTAAACTGAATTGTAGGCCTGAATAACCAGTTGGCCTGATGCCAAGATCTGAAAATAAGCACAATGGCCTTCAATACTATCCTCCCAATTTAAAGGAATCCTCCTCCACTGAAAATAAGAAATTAAATGGTCTAGATCTAGAGATGTAATCACCACTTGTTGCAACCTGCAAAAACAACCAAACCCTCAACAGGATCCACGTTGTAGTTGAAAGAAGAAGCTTGGCCTTAAGCCTAATAGTGGAAAATGTAGTACAAGACTCCTCCAGGATCTTCTCAATGGAAGAGGTGGGATTCCCGATCAGGAACACCATGTGCTAAACAACACTCTATCTTAGCTAAATAACAAGAGAAAGATGTATGTCTAAACAGAACATATAATCAGAAATATAATAAACCCATACATAATGAATATGGTTGCCATCCTCTTACTTAAATAGAATATGAGCTTGCAAATCCTAAGCCCCATCCAAAAATATCACTACATTCACACAAAGCATCTCCATCTAAAACTACGTTGTCCCTCATTGATGACCACTCCTCCATGATACCGTTGTTGATTTGGTCAAGGTTGACCCAGTCAAAGTGATCCAGCCCCTTTCACACCAAGGGTGCTTTAATTAAGCTGCCAAGATTTGTCTCTTTCATATTTGGCATTGATTTATTCATTATAAAGGAGAATTATGGACCTCCTTTGCCCTCTTATTCTTTAAAGAAAGCAATAAAACAAAATTGAATATTCCAAATAGCTCATGGCTAATTGGGAATATTACATTCCTCCCTTCCCAAATGTTGTTTTTCCTAAATAAATTGACAAGGTGAGTGCTGAAACTATTCTCCTTCTCCATTGGTGACACCAACATGTGATAAGATTCCCTCATAAGCTAATTTTTCACCAATCCATCCCTCCATGAATTTCTCCTCCAAATTTCTCATGAGGTGCAAATATTCCATCCCATAGGGAGACAATAGTTCAAATGAAACAAACATGGTTTTCCCAATGTTCTCCCTCAAACATGCAGCATAATGAACATGGATAATATCTCTCCCATAGGTCACATACATTCCTCCCATCCTCCCTCCAAACGTTCCCATAAAAAGTATAAGTACATCATCAATGTATGGGATCTAAATTAAGTACATACAAACATAAATTTGTGCATATGGAGGTGGGTCATAGTCCCACATGTGGAACTAGCGTAGTAAATCTCCTGACTATATCAGATATTGATATGGTAAGTGGTTTCCCCACCACTTACTTGCTTCCCAAGTCATCTCACCATAGATGAAAGTGTGAGATATATTTGGTGCTTTTGGAATGCACCCACAATTATACAAAATATCCCTTTGATCTCCAAGGGAGTGGCCATGTTCAGAAAATTTTGTGGCCTAAAGTTGGTCATGAAGTTTATATGGAATAGTACACCTTCTCAGAGCTATGGCCTGCATATACATGGTGAAATAATGCAAATAATAATCAAATGAAACATTAGATACACAAGCATGTTCTTCAACAAGATTTCTCCTCATACAAATGGAGTGGTGCATAGTTCTATCTCCTCTCATTCCAAAAGAGGAAAGAGGTGGCTGAATTAACTCCTTTATAGAGTTATTTTTCTCTCCCAACTCCACATAGTTCATGCATATTTGAAAATTATGATTTATTTCTTATTCAAAGCCCTTCCAGGTGTAGCTTTCCATGATAGTGTTGTAGGCCTTCATGGAATAAGTATGGCTGAAAGAGAACTCTTCATAGGCCCTTTCTCGCAACTTCTCCTTGAGTTTGGAGGCTCTAGATAAGAAGATCCTACCATGATAGTAGATGAATCCTTCTGGACTGAATAACCCTCTTGATGTAGTTGGTCATCAAGTATCATGCATGTGAAAATATCCTTGGAATAATCCACCAACAGTTGGGATTTCCAATATGGATCAATCTGCCATAGTGGCAGCGCTGATGATCTATCACAAAGAACATTTATCATATGGTTTCTCTCCTCCTTGACATCTCCCATGCCAAAGGTTCATGTTTGAAGGCATTCCTTCCATGCTTCTCCTCCCAAAACGTAGAATTTGAATGAGAGTGGGTAATAATGATGTTGGGAGAATATCTCCCTCCTCCATGAGCCTACCCAAGACTCCCAACACTATATCATTGCCTTCTAATGCTCCCATCCCTCCTGGATCTATGCTTGGAGCATCATGTTGTGAGATATCTCTCACCAAATCTGAATTAGGTGGCCTCCCAGGTGGTTTTCCACTAGATAATAGTGTCCCATGTAGCAATCTCAATAGCATAATAGATGGTACTGTTAGGTCCTTGCTTCCAATGTGAAAATCCATCTCTATTTTCTATGTGGAAGTGGTATGTAAGGGATATGTGTGCATACCTTTAATCATTTGAGCCTTTCCACTCTTTCTATCGACTAATTCCATCTGCAAAGTCTCCCAATCAGTGGTGAATTTCCCCAAAGTAATCAACCATTGCACACCCAATATGACATTGGTGTCAGGTATGTCAACCACAAAGAAGTGAGCAGTCAATGTATATGTGCCCATGGTGACTGATAAGGATGGAACATATTTCATGCATTGCATAGTTCTATCTCCTGGGACCAAAATAGAAAATCGCTCAAAAACATTAGTGGGTATTTCCCTCCTTTGCACTAGTTGGGCATGAATAAAATTGTGGGTAGCCCCACTATCAACCAAAATGGGAACCCTTTGATTCAATATGGAACCTTGAACTCTTAAGGTCAAGTACTTAGGTACTCCTCTCAATGATGCAAGATCCCCTCTAATAGGATAAAATGCTCCATCCCCATCTCCTGATGGTGTTGGTTCATCTCCTGCAGTGTCAGTGTTGTGACCTCTTCTTATTTCATCTTCTTCTTCCTCCTCATCATCTGAGAAGACCTATATGTAATGTGCTTTTCTAGCTGCACATCTATGTCCAGGTGCCCAAGCTTCTTGGAAAGTGAAGCAAAGCTTCCTCCTCAAATCTTTCTGGACATCATTATAAAGAGGTTTTTTATATTGGCTCTCCTTTGAAGGAGGAGCCTTCTCTTATTTTCCCTTTGATGGAAAAGAGGGCTTATGCTGAAATGTTTCCTTTGCTTTTGGCAAGGCATCTTGAAGGTCTCTTGCCCTTTCAATGACATCTTGTAGGGTAGTGGGCTTGGTATACTTAACCAACCCATGAAGAGGTTCATATAACCCATTAATGAACATGTACACCCTTATTACTGTAGATAAATTAGGAACCATAACATAAAATCTTAAAAATTCAGAGATGCAAGTTTCTACATTACCTGATTGTTTCAACTTTGCAAGCCCCATGAATGGTGCTTCAGGATCTCTTCTATAAAACCTTTCAACTAGCCTTCTAGTGAACTCTGAATATGCAGTTAGATTGGCATGACCCAATGTAGACAAACCATGGAACCACCAATCATGTGCTTCACCTTCAAGGTGCAGTGTTGCAATCTTGATGGCCTCCATTTCTGGAACTTTGTTCAACTGAAAGTAGATGTAAAGTTTTTCTACCCAAGATTTGGCAGTATACTTGGAAGACCCATGAAAATTGGGTAAATTGTTTTTCCCATAGTGTGGTGTCGATCATGATTCTGAATGAATCCACCACATCTATTGTGATGCATTGGTATTATATTGTCATTTATTTGATAGAAATATTGAAAACTCAAGTGATCCTTGAACCTCTGCATTTGAGATTCATACTCCATGAAATATTCTTCAAGGGATTCTTTCTCTTGAAAC